>JAEVFJ010000065.1:0-114365 GCA_021029105.1 Cristinia sonorae | reverse complement strand
GTGTTTCGTCGTGCAAAAAATGTGTACAAACGCGAATTGCGCCTTCCCCTCATCCAAAACCGTTCCAACGAATACCCTGGATCTGTTCCAACATACTTTGCCTTCATACGGCGCACGTTTTTGGTTGCGCCCCACGCTTTGAACAAGTAAGAATTGCGAAGTATGTTCAATTCTTTGCGTTTCTGCGGAATATTCTGTACAATCGTGAATTGCGCCTTCCCCTCATCCGAAACCATTCTAAACACTGCCCGGTATGTGTTTCACATACGTTGCCTTGATATGGCGCACATTTCTGGGTGCGCCCCACGCTTCAGGCAAGTAAGGATCGAGCAACATGTGTAATTCTGGGAGTTTCCACAGGATGTTGAGTACAACGCAAACTGCCCGCTCCCCTCATCCGGGACTGTTTCAAAGAATGCCTTCATGTGGCCCTATTCATCTTGCGCCAATTCGTACCGTGTATTTGGTTGCGCTCCGCCCATAGATGTGCAGAAGGGGTCGAATTTCACGTTTCTCTCTACGGAGCAATCTAGAACTTGCTCCGCTATTGTGCATCATTTGGTGAATTGCTAAGCAACCCAGAGGGCTTTGACAGTATTTGCAGAATGGAGGTAACATGTTTACTGCAAGACGGCACGAACTTCGGCCTATACTGTGGCGCTACTATTAAAGAAAGCAGAGGAGAATACCCAAGTCTGTTCTCAATGCAGATTTCCATTTTTCATCTATATATGAAAGTCTCAACAAGCCACCCTTCTGATGAACTCCCAGGAGATAGGGTAAATGATTACCCAAAACTTCCCAAAGGCGTGAATCTGATGGCAAAATGGCCTCATGGTATGCGCATGTTCAAAGGTATAAATACAGTGTGCATGAAAGAAGATCAATGTCCCCTGCTTCATTTCCAAGATGTTGTCCAATGACGAATACAGCAAGGTGGTGGTCACCTATGCATATGAGCTCTTTCTTTCTGTTCTGGCCAAACGAACAGGTGGACCTGTCATTAACCCGCCACCTCTCCCTTCCTCCTTGGACTCAGAGATGCACGAGGATTGCGGCAGATGTGTGGAGATGTTGGTTTGGGCTTTATTTCGCCCTTGTGAGTAGCTCATCCTTTCATAAACTATGCTAACTTGTCATTAGTGCGCCTGGCATGGGATGTTGAGCTGTACATTGAGCAGCTCACTCCTGCGCAAACCGGAACCAATGAACGCCTGGAACACGAGATTCTGCGTCGGTTTCCGACAAT
The DNA here is from genome assembly GCA_021029105.1 of Cristinia sonorae. Lineage (NCBI taxonomy): Eukaryota > Fungi > Basidiomycota > Agaricomycetes > Agaricales > Stephanosporaceae > Cristinia > Cristinia sonorae. The sequence goes on along the minus strand of JAEVFJ010000065.1, from coordinate 113,116 downwards.
ATTGCCTAACGGGGCTGCGCACATCACAACGCAGCCCGCGACAGTCATTGATTCAATGGGAAGAATCGTCGCATGGGTAGTCCCCGGAGTTTTGAGTGAGGAAAGGATGGTGAGTGGCATTGTTTCGCATGCGCAACTTCGGCGCAGTTCAAGCGCTGGTCGTGCGCAACCTCAGCGCACCGGTAGTGCTGCCCAGACTGGACGCGCGCCGGGGTTCGGAGCGTGCGCATCTGTGTTGGGCAGTGTTACAACCCTCCTTCAGAGCTAATAGACTCTTTATTAGGCCGATATCACGAAGGGCGCGCAGATCCTGGAGAGGGAAATCAAGCGAGGCCATCCAACAGGCAGGAACCCGGCGGCCGGATGGCGCAGTGATCCTTCGTTCTACAAGGAAGCGGAGGAGACTCAACCTGTCTCCCCGGGTGTGTTCAATATGTCGCCCGCATGGTACGAGAGTGGACATGAGGTATATGCGCAGCACTTCCAACTTTGATTGCCTGACGGGATCTCAGTACGACATGCGCGCTGTCCCTACAACCACGCCGTTCTGAATCGATCAAAGGAGAGTCGTGGTGTCTCAAATGCGCCGCACAAATGCGCTCTACAGCGCAATGCTGCGCATCATGCACCCGGAGCAGTATGAAGCATCGCAGCGCCTGAGCGCAGAGCTGCGCAAGCAGTTAAATCTACGCGCAGTGCTCTCCAGGTGGGGCGCGCTCCCATTCAACGCCGTGACCTTTGTTTCCAACCGTGAGTCGCCCTACCACCGGGACTCAAAGACCGCGCTCCGGCTTTTCGACATCATGACAAGCGTCGGAAGCTATCCTAATGCGCCAATGCATCTCCCCGGCCTTGGGATTGTCGTACAAAACTACCCAGGCACAGTCATAGCGCTGTCGGGGCGACATTTCAACACGGTGTCCCAGCGTTTGACGGGGACCGCATCTGCTACGCCATGTACGTTCGTGAAGCGCTGTACGAGCGCAAGTCCATCCGTCTTCCCCCCTTGCCTCAGGAGGATATGTACAAGGAATTTATGGGTCCAGAAGTAGGTTTAGCGCTTTTGTAGGGTACTCATAGGCTTTCGCACTGATGCAATCAATTTGTAATGATCTCGGTGAAATGCTTGCCATAACGCGTGGCCTGATCAGTAAAATTGTTCCCTCTCCCCACCATCATCCCCCTCCTCAGTCATGGCGAGATTCAAACGCGCTCCCGGGGCACTCAGAATATCACTCCCTCCTCTCGTAGTCTCATCTACAATATCATAGACACGAATCGGAATGGTGTGATACGGCGTGTCGCTATCCTGGCATCCACTGTGCCCAAAAGGCCACCGCCAGTCAATGCGCCAGATTTATCCACGGTGGATAATGAGTCCGGACCCTCTCACCTCCTCCGAGGTTGAAATGGATACTGATCTACCGTCGACGCATGCGCATCCTGAGTATCAGGGACAGGATGAGCCGGAATATCAGGACTACTATGGAGACGGTCGCTATAAATCGATGGCAAGTCGTTTGCCTTTGCGCACCACAAATTCTCATTCCAGTTTTAGTCTCAGAATGACTACATGCGGGAATTCTACCAGTACTACTGCACCACCTACGAAGAAGACATCCTCTCCCTTGAATCGGTGCCGGATCCCCGTCTTTGTATCCAGTGCGCGCAAGGCGACGGCATGTACCGCTGTTTGGATTGCGCCTGCACACCTATTCTATGTGGCGGTTGCTGTCGTGAGCAGCACTCGTCTAATCCATTTCATCGCATGGAGGTTTGGAACGGCACCGCCTACCGAAGAACTCTCCATTGGCAGGTGGACATCGATCTCCGGATATTCACCGGTCATTTTGGGCAGCCCTGCCCGGTCGGCCCGGTGGCAACATCATCCTCTGACGAGTTCTCTGCTGCGCCACAATTCACCGAGGAAGACTTCCCGACGGAGGAGGAGCAGGCGCAGGAAGAGGTGATCGAGACTCATACGAGGAGGAAACACAGGGAAATGGTGTCCCATCGTACATGCGCCAAAGGTTGCGCCAGAGCCTGGGAGCTCCCTTCTCACTGTTGTCGATACCACTGGGATCCACTACATTCGCGCGCAGTTCTGTCGCTGCGCAAATCACCTCCCGCGCCATCGCCAGCTTCTCCGCGTCGGGCTGTTCCCGGCATCTCAGAGTCAGCCAAAGACGGTGTTTACCTTCAATGTTTTGGACGACTGCTTTCTCGAGAACCTGGAGTGCAAGACGGCGTTCCATAACTACTACGCCAAGATCCGTCGCATCACTTCAAAAACATTCCCCCATGTTCTGCCGGTATGTTATATTGCGCCCCAATTGTCTTGTCTAAAAGTCCATTCCAGGATCGCTATCGTGAGCTTATGAGAGTGTCGCGTCAATGGGCATACATGAAGCTGCGCAAATGGAGCGGCGCCGTCTACGACTATCCAAATCCTAGCGCTATGCCAAACGGAGCACTGGCGCTGTTTTGCGCTACATGTCCGCAGCCTGGGGTCAATCTTCCGGACGACTGGAAGACCAAATATGAGCGGTGAGTGACCTGGTATACGCACCACAGCGCTGAACTTAGCGCAAGCAGAAATCTCCTCCGCCAGCTCGTGATGGCCGATGGAAACTTCAAGGGACAAAATGCTCGAATGAAGAATCCGGAAGACGACGTTGCGCTCTTCAATGGCAAGGGGTATATGGTAGAGCGCGACGCGTACAAGCACCATCTCGACATCACTCCCGACCCTCCCATCTCAAAAACAAACAACAACCGCTCCACCTGCCACTCTCATAAGGCGGTTGAAGACGTCAACAAAGATTACAAGAATCTGGCGTCAACCGGTATCGGCGCAACTGCATGTGGGCGACACGGATGCTTCTTCCCCCACGGAGTTGTGGATTTCCAGAAGGGAGAAAGGTTGGATTCCTCGTTCCCGACACTATGTAGCTCATTGGTTTCTCAGACAGAAGAACATGGACTACGCCATTGCGCATGCGCTGGGCGGCGCAAAGACACTCTCCACGGCGCGATGCTGCTTTACGACATCAACTGCCAGTACCACAAGCACTTCTTCGAGCGGCTTCAAGCGTCGGCGGCCCTTCGAGAGCTGGTGGATCTCGACAACCTTGAAATTGTCTACGCCATTGGACTGTTTCACGTTCACGGACACATGAGCGAATGCTTCTGCCGCTATGCGCCAACGTTCATAGATGGCGCAGGGACCATTGACGGCGAGTTGATCGAGACACTTTGGGCGGCGCTCAACCAGATGCGGGCAGTCTTCGGTCAATGTCGCATTTCCATCGACAAGAGGTTTTGGACGTTCACATGAACGATAACAACTGGAAGAAACTCACGCGCATGGGTACGTCTCAGTTTTTATCCAAAACTGAAATCTCACATGCGCATTCAGTGGCATCGATTGTACGCAAGCTCAAGTTGGCGCTGAAAAACCGCGACGAGGCGGTGAAGAACCTTGAGGATCTGTGGAACTGCCACTCGTGCAGGAGTCGCAAAGCGTATGGCTTGAGAAGGAAGCCGCGGCGCAAGCCAGACGGCAGCGCGACCCCGGTGATCTCGCTGGAATGGATATTTACGATGTCACATCAAAGAAAGGTGTGCGCCCACATGCATTGTAACAGTACAATCCCTCACACACAACTTACCTCTGCAGCGCCTGTCCGTGCGGATATTCAACTCCACCTCGCGCAGCAGGAATCTGGTGAAATGCTAGGCGCCGCGCAATGGATTTCCGTTGGGCTCAAGATTGAGGAGAGGCAGTTGAGTATCTCATTGTCGCAAGCAATAGATTTTGTTCTGACGACCCTTAGGCTTTCCCTCGCTGCAGAGATCCGAAAGCTCCCCCGGATGCTACACCCACCCAGCGCAACAAGTTAGTCACCGCGCAAGGACACTTGCAGGCCAGAATTGATGCATTTGAGAACAAGGCGGCATCATTCCTTCGCGGATACTCTGCGGGGGAAGAGCCTGCGTCCGAGCGCATCGCTCCTCCCATCACCGACACATACTGGGATCGTTACGACGAATTCATAATTCCGGCCCCATTCCCACCTGGACATCTCGAGGACGCCAGTACCGTTGCTGCCGAGCGCCAGGTTCTCTCGCTGCCCTCCAATATTCCTGGAATTTTGGATGCGCCGCAAATGAGAGCGCTTGTCGCCGAGGAGCTACAGCTGCGCATCGGTCAGGCCAATGAGTCCATCCACAATCTCCAGCTCGGTGTCTCCCAGAAGTCGTTCATCTTTCGCAACGATACGCGCCTGGCAACAAACAATCGAGAAAACTCACGTGCGCGCACAAAGGTCCGAGTCGTACAGCAAGGTATTGAGCAGAACGCGCGCATCTATGGGCGCGCGCGACGCGCAATCAGCATTCTCAGTCATGAAAATGCACAGATACTTGGAAAGTACCGCGAGCTCACGCGCGAAGATCTCAAAGCCAACACGGCCGTGTGGGATCCCAACGCGCCAGGCCAGCGCAACGAGAGTCTCACATGGATTTGGAAAGTCAATCACGGGAGTGCTGATGACTCCGACTGGCTGACTGAACGTGAGTGTCATCTTTTCCCAACTGTATATTTCTGACTCCCGCAGTCTTTCGTGTCAACTTTCTACGCGCGCGTGCACGCGCCGCACGGGCATCGGAGGAGTGCACACTACTGCAACATGAGATGGACTGGACAAAGTGTTACCTTGAAAACGAAGTAGAAATATGGCGATCGCGGGTCTCAAAAGACTCCTCTTCTCCCGGGCGCAATGCCTATGCTATGCGCCAGGTCTCACAGTGGCTGGATCTTGTGGATGCAGCGTCAAATGGTGTAGAGCAAGTAAAACGACTTCTAGAAAAATAGTGTACATAGTGTTGCGCAGTCTACTCTACCATTCTGTTATCCTCCTCCTCATCGTTTTTCGTCCTCTCCCTCGTCTTCCTCCTGCCCACTCGTCTCTGTATCGTCTTCCTTTCCTCACCCGCCGCCGCCTGATTCACGTCAATAACCTCATCCAGGAAGGCCATGGTCGCCGCATTGCGCATGAGGATGTCCTTGGCGCGCTGGACAATGCTCCGATTGTTGAGGCCATCGCCTTAGCTCGATCCCCGGAACGCGCACAAATTTGTCTCCCTGAGAGTGTTGAGCAACCAACGTCAATGTATTGTATTTGATAGCGCACGTGTAATCCTCCGGCGTACACCACCATCCTGGCTTTCCAAAATCATCAAGGTCCCACTCCCACCAGAATCCTTCAGCCTCCTGCACATAGCCCGGTTTTCGCTGAGAGGCTCCATTGCTTTATATTGCCGAGGCGCAAATACTTGATGGCAATACTGTAGCCACGGATGGACGACTGCCACAGCGAAAACTGCTGGAGGAATCGGATGGACGAGGGTATCTGCCCGGCAGATTCGCCAAGCGTGCAGCCGGATATCCAGCCAAGGACAAAATATACTTCATCCTGGAACATGAGCTATGAGTCTGCGCGGGGGTGAACTACAAACAATTGGCTTACCATCTCCCGGTGCAGGCCATTCAGAAATTTCCAGCTGATATCATTTCTCACGTCTTCATCCTCATGGGCATTGACTAACTCGCGGTATTTCAAAATCACGCTTTGGATCCTCCATCCAAGCTCGTTGAGTCGCTCCTGGTGCTCGGCAAGTTCTGGTGCTCGTGCTGGATTGGTGGAGGTGGATGCCATGACGGTTGGGATGCAAAGGTCGCTTTGACGCTAATCTGATCATCTTTGATTATCTGAATTTGCTTACCTAATACCGCATATGGTAATTGACATTAACAATACCAATAGCGCACACTCTGGAATTGAATATCCTTCCGGTGTATTTAGTTCACGCTGAGCGCATGCACCAATACATGTTGCTAAGAGCACGCGCTGGACAGTCAGCCACCCGACGCGCGAGCCAGCCAGCCACCCTAGGGAGGTCGGCCAACCTGGTGCGCTCAGCGGACGTACCAGGGAGCCAGCCACCCCAGGGAGGACGGCTGACTTGGTGCGCTCAGCGGACGCGCGAGCCAGTCAGCCACCCTAGGGAGGACGGCTGACCTGGTGCGCTCAGCGGACGCGCGAGCCAGTCAGCCACCCCAGGGAGGTCGGCTGACCTGGTGCGCTCAGCGGACGCGCGAGCCAGTCAGCCACCCCAGGGAGGTCGGCTGACTTGGTGCGCTCAGCGGACGCGCGAGCCAGTCAGCCACCCCAGGGAGGTCGGCTGACCTGGTGCGCTCAGCGGACGCGCGAGCCAGTCAGCCACCCCAGGGAGGTCGGCCAACCTGGTGCGCTCAGCGGACGCGCTGGTCAGCCAACTGTCGACTGACTGGGTCTTGTGATGGGATGCAGGTTGGCTAACCTGGTAGCTTCACTCAATTCCACATGGTCACCTCAGACAGCTGACTTGTATTTTGCATTGGTCATAGCACATCCGTTGACTACAGACATACAAGTACTGTCCTACATCAGCCAACTGAAACTGACCTGCCGCCATCAGCATTTGTGCCAACCATCCAACTCGGTGCGTCCACGTTAATTCACTGAACACCCTCCCGGTTCATACTGCTCATCTTCAGACCTGCGCCCCTCGTCGACACTCTGGCCTACCACTCCCTTTGCTTTAGGTTGGGTGGCGAGCATGGTTGGACCATATGCTACGTGGTTGTTGACGATGGAAATGGTCGCGTCGCGCATTTCAGTCAATGCGAGATCCGAAGCCTTGGTGCCCAGAACGAAGATTTTCACGTCGGTGAGTTTCTTGACAGCAGCATTGAACACAGCTTCCTCCTTCCAAACGGGGTCATTCTTGCGTAGTTCTTCCACCGAAGCATTGAACTCCATTTCCGGGATTTCCTTCCTTGAAAATTGAGCCCATCTCCAGTGGCATCTGTTACGACGAGGTCGCGGTTAAGTTGGAGAGCGAGGAGAAACAGAGTAAAGTCAGAGTTCAAGTGTGTGAGATAAACCTCGAATGAAATAAGAGGTTAAGCTAAAGTTACATGACGAAGTAGCTAGGGTTTATATACTAAGCAGCTCTGCTGCCATGAGGGAAACATGAGGAAAGGAGAAGGCATACATGTGTTGAACATGTGCCGTACATGTGTTAGACGTGAGGCAAAAGAAGAGATCAAATGATACATGTGTCGAACATGCGCTGAACATGCGTCAAGCGCAAGGTGAGACAAGAAAAGGAAAAGAGTAAGACAAGTCCAAAAACAGATAATAGAGAAAAGGAAAAGGAAAATTGTAACAGCATCCACTGGCCGCCATGACGACAACTGACTTGATAGATAAGTCCTTTGCGAGGTAGACGGAACAATAGAACATGAGATCCTCCACCGCTGTACGTAAGATCTCCCTGAGATCCTGGTCCCACCTTTTTCGCGTGACAACGTTGTTGGGCTTGTGACGTGTGGGTGAAGTTTTGATCTCAAGGAAGAACGGCGAGCACTCGTGAACTATCCTCAACTTGTTACGCACTCTCCATGCATACAAGCAATTTTTGTCGATGGGCTTACTCTCCTTCATCCCAACTAGGTGGTATCCAGTGAAATCTGGAACTACAATCAAGCTGCCTCCATCGGCAACTGTGTCTTGAGAGGTGAACAAAGTGTTCGCCAGCGCATCTTCAAAAACAGTGTCAATATAGATCACAATCTGTCTGATTGCATGAGATATACCTTGTGGATTTTCCGCATCATCTTGCACTTTTACAAACCTCTCGTAAAGCTCCTTACCCTTCCCCACCAAAATCATGAGTTCTTCCTTGGCTTTCTTTGAGTTCTTGCTTGCCTTCATTTGGCTCTTTGCTAACTTCTCAATGCGGGATAACTGCCTTTCAATCCTGAAAGGCAGTTATCCCGCATTGAGAAGTTAGCAAAGAACCGAGAGGACAAAAGAGGAGCCACCCTCCTCAGCCATACTTGCAACAAGAAACAGGCAAAAGTGTGCCCCACTTAACTCACCACCCTCCATGGCTCCGACCTCTGTGGTCACTGACTCACGTGAAGGACAAACCTTCCAGTACACAGCCAGAACAACCTCCGTATTGCTGTAAGCATTGGAGCTGAAGTTTGTCCCAAGGATCGTGAGGTCAATGGGCTGAAGAGCAGGGGTTAGGGGAGCACATAGTATACTCAGGTGAGAAAATGTATGTTTGGCACTGGCTCATTGTGATACGGTACTGAGTCGACCACCCCGGCGTGTCACAGTCACAGCGACCCATTCGCCGCGCCGGCAGACCATTTTGTCGCAGGTCATCAAGGTTTCTGCCGCCTGCGACAACCAAGATCCAAATCGGGAAGGTGGTCGGGAGGTCAGGAGGGTCGGTTTTTCGCGGCCTGCGGCGCAGATTATCGTATCTGAGGGCATTTTTGAGTACTTCACGTCATGTCTGAAGACAAACGCTACCCTCCAGTCCTCGTATCAGCTGTGCCGCCTTGTCACCTCCGCCGGGGCCCCCACCTTGTCACACCAAAACCTCCTCGCCGCCGCTGCGCTGGCTCGGGATTGGCTGTCATATGTCACACCCCCCGCCGGGGTGGTCGGCTCAGTACAGTACTTGTGCACAAGCTTCTCTGATCTAAGATCAATGAATGCTACCGCATAGGTCTTCACTTTGCCAGGTCCAAAGGACTTGACAAGGAGCTAAGGAAGAATTACCTCTGTGGGCGTTGTGAAAATGAATACCTCAGACTTACGTTTTTGTCCTCGCTGCTTATAGTCTCCACTGGAATGGTTTGGAAAAGTGGTCCAGGGTACCGCGTTGAATGTGTACTTGAATTACTTTGTTTGAGTACGCCAGTGTACATACATCATTGCAATCTAGAAGCCACTGACCAAGTTGACGGTGGGAGCCCAAAAATTGTGCAGAAGGAGGACATGAGTCACTTCACCGTTGAGGCTAACCACAAGGTGCCTTGGCGAACAGAGGCTGATAGGCAAGAAACGGTTGGATAGAGCGTGCTGCGTTTGGAGAGCGACGGCGTGTGGGGTGGTTGTCGGCGTATGCAGAGAAGAGGGTGGGCGGCGGGATGATCCTGCAAGTCCGAGTAGTAATTACGATTCCTGAGTGAAACGAAGAAGAATCGTTCTTGCCTGAAAACAGGCGCAGCGACCGTGAGCGGACAGAAAAAAGTGCCCAAACCGTGGGAAAATGGTTTGTATTGATCAATAGAACCAGTACTATTGGCGCTATTGTTAACCGTGGGAAACTCTTCTTTCCAGCAATTCCAGGGCTCTCTACTGTCACTCCCTCTTTGTAATCAACTGTTCTGAGTATCTCTAAAAATCATAACCTATATGACTCTTATATCCCTGCTCTGATTGTGTTTTGGTTGAGTGGTTGTACCAGGGTACTGTAATCAGTTCCAGAGATCATGGGCGTTTAGCCCAAATCTGAGTGGTAACAGGTGAACGTCATGCATTCCTCTCTTTTCATCATGTTTAAAAATATTCTGAGCACATCTGAGTACTTTAACATGTGTATGAAGTAGCTTTCTGGCTTGGGTTCTTTGTTGAATGAGTTGTGGAAGCTCTACAGCTTGATCAGTTCTATCAATACCAGGGCGCTTAGTCTTGTAACGGTCCTGGTCACTCATCGGTTGCTAGTCTTAGCTTCTTTTACTCTTGGCCAACTCGTCATTATGTCTGTCAGTACTCTACATGCGAGTGTCATAATAAGCACCCTTTTGTCATAGGTTTCACCTACATCTGAGTTGTCCGAAGTTGAGAGCCGCTTTCCGTGGGAATACCTTGCCATTTTGGATTTCTTGTCCCAAATGGCAGCATATTCCCACGGTTTAGCGGGCGCTTAATGCATAAAAATTCGTCGCACTCTCCAACTCTCCTTTCTCTTCACCACCAGCACATTCTCTGAGATTGGACCTTGACACCGCTCCTTGGGATTGGCCAACCCAGGGAGTTGGATCTATGGTGTGTCTTGGGTCAAGAATGTGGAAACCAATCCGCAAGGAGAGGGAGAGACAACCTTGTCCTGGGGGTCATTCTTCTCAGCCCCCCTTTAAACTTTTTTCTCCAACAACCACCTCCAAACCCTCATCTCAACTCTCTACTTACTCTTCTAGTCTTTCAGATCACACACAGCCTTTTCTGGAGAGAGTTTTGAAGGATTGGGATCAGGGTTGGAGTGCTGAGGGTTCAGGTGAGTTTTTTACCCCTATGAGCTGGCAGCAGGCTCTCATCTTTCCTTTCCTTTTCATGCTGTTTCTCTAGGGTCTGGTGATCCCCCAGGGTGTTGGGTAGAGGCTCCATTGCCTAGCAGGAGCTGATGGCTCTGTTTCCACCCTCCCTGTTGATGTGAGTCTTTTTTTCTCATGCACTCTTTCATATCTCATGACCACTTTTCTTTAGTGGATTCCTTTTCTTTATTGCTGGCTTCTCAATGTCCTGATGTCACTTTTCTACTCTGTGTAGCTAGATTCTTGTATTTTGTACCATTCTCCCCCCCTTTCCCTCCCCCCCTGGGCATGGGGCTGAGCAGTGTCCTGTACAAACACTGCTCAGTCCCATGTTCTGTTCTTCTTTTTGATTTGATTGTAATTTCTGGACTTGGATGAATTTGTATGCACTTGAACTCCAATTCAGAAGGGCGAAGCTATGCCCGTACGTCTGAGAAGGGCGAAGCTATGCCCAAATGCGTAAGGAGGGCGAAGCTATGCCCCTGCACATCACCATGATTAAATGCACAGTACTAGACCTCTATTAAAGCTAAACTAAGTTGTACAATTGCCCGCAAGTCTGAGGAGGAAAGAGAGAGGGCGTCTAGATCAGTGAACCTCTGCCGCTGATCCCAGAGACTCTGGCCCGCTTCCACACTCATCTGCGCTCATCTGCATTGATCTTTGTCTTCTCAACCACATCCTACATTGCTCTGTACCTCCATTTGTGAGTAATAGACTCCAGATTTCCTCTGATGAATGCTGATCTCTAACCAGCTGGCCATGTGCTTCGTATTCTTAGCACGATACCAGATGGAGTTTGCTGAATCCGCAGCTCTTGAAGTTGAGAGATTTTCCCTGCTCTCTTTCCAGTTTATTGACTTCATAACTCTGCAGAAATCCTCTAAGGGCCAATCTTTCATAACAAGGCTTGTGTTTACTGGAGAGAAGGGCGCTGAGCGTCTTACATTGAGCGTGTACTTGGACATCCAGAATCCAAGTAACAGATTCTTCAGTGGGTCTCTATTTGCTCTCACTAATGGTTGGCTGTTTAATCTGTTCATGTCAGGATATGCTCCCTTTAAGTGTCACCTCTGGACGGAGGGAGCTCAGTTCCACAAGGGAGGAAAAACCACAATGTTAACGGATCACCGTACGTGCTTTTCCAGTTTCTGCTACTGCACAACTCATATGAATCTTAGAGATCCGACATATCGTGGCCTACTTGTCAAACAAATACCTGACTATTTGCTGCGGCCAGGCCAGACCCTGGACTCTCAGGCAACATGAAGCCCTGTACAAATTAGTGAAAATGTACATGGAAGGATGTATTCCTGACGGATGCTCTTGGAGACTTCTGTCTTTGGAACCATTCACCCCCTAAAGTGGTCTATCCACACCCTTCTGCAGGCGGTTAGGAAGGTGATTGCCTTCTATTCACTTCATCACCGCCCCAAACTTGCTGGTCTTCTTTTCCGTCTGTTATTATCACGTTATGTTTTCCAACGGGTATTCTTCTTACCTTAGCTACATGAGGTTCATTGACAATGTGCTGATTTAATGCTAAATCAACAGCACAATGTACTAGAATACAAGGTAGTAATGGAAATGTTGGAGGAAATGAAGGAAGAGGTCGATAAGGAGGAGGAGGTCAAGGAGGATCAGGACGAGGAGAACAAGAAGGATGAAGACTATGATAACACCTAGTATACTGATTTTTGTATTCTTTTTTCTGATGATGTATCTCTCAACTGTGTGTTCTATTAGCTTGGGTGAATTAGAATGGGTTCCTATCTCATGGCTGAGCTGGTTAAAAAGTAGACACTTAAACAATACTCTGAAACAGAAACTACGTAGGAATGTACAGGTAAACAGTCTTAAATCTGGCCTCTGGCAAGAAGAACAGCATGAGCAGAAGCAGATGTTTGAGCTCTCCATGCATCCTCAATCAACAAGACCCCAGCTGAATTTCTGCACAGGGTCTCAATCCCCAGCAGGGTGTCACAAGTTGAGGCATTTACTGCTTATATACCCCCAGAAGAATGTCAAGCCGAGCTTGACATTGCACCCTTTTGGCGTAACGGTTTAGGATGATCTGGGCATTCTATGTAACTCGTGACACGGTGCTTCCTTCTCTTTCAGAGCAACTGTGAAAGTTTGGAAGAATGAGTAGCTTACAGCCAGCTTATCTCTGAAGGTCAACATTTTCTCTATGCAGTGGCAAATAGTCAGTCTCTTTTCCTCTGGAAAAGATTCCATAGATTCCAAAAAAGAGGAAATAGCATCAGAAAGAGCCAAAGGAAGATGAAGAAAGGGGCGGAAAGACTGAAAGAGTCCAAAGAGCTCCATTATAGAGGCTCAGCGGACCTCAGAGCCTGCGCTGGCCAGATCCCAGTCGCAGGCATTGATAATTCAGTTCCATGAAGAACTGTATCTCAACAAAGTTATTCAGCACATGATCACTGATGAGACTGAATTGGAGCTGGATAATATCTGGATGGAAACTTAGCAGTAATTGCACAAACAGTGGTGTAAAGACAAATCTTCCTTGCTTGAAACCATAACATCTTTAGTAGTGGACAATTTAGAGACTATGTTATAGGGGACCTCCTCTACTTGTAAATAGACTTTTAAGCAGGACTTAGAAGCTCTATGAACTGCAAAAATTTCAAAAGTGATATTCTTGTGCAAGTTGTGCAATTCTTAGAATTTCAAAATGTTTTAATATCAGGAGTATATCTTACAGGGAAAAGGAACACTCAGAAGTATATACTACTCAGGAATCGTATCTGCTGTTTATCAGCCCATTAAGCCAAGTTTCTAGAGACAAAGCTTGAGCGAGAACAAACCTCAATTTCTTGATCTAAACCCATCTCCCTGCTGGCTCCGGATTGTTGTTGGGAAAGGACAGATATCTTGCTCGAGTTTTGCTCGGGAAGGTAATAGTATCAAGAGTCAGAAGAAGAATAGAAAATCCAGAGGGGGCCACATCATGTGGGACACGTGACACGCTCGAGTGTTGTTGAACTTCCAGGTCGCTCGCGGCTCTACTCTCTGGCCGCCTGAGCCACCGAAATGTCATCTGACTCGCCCCCTTGCTCGCCCCCCTCAAGTTCTGCTGCAGACTATGATACCCGCGTGCGTAAACTACTCAGATCTCGACCTTATCGCACCTTTCCTCCGAACAATGCGTATGGTGTTTACCTCACCGACGAGTGTCTGCTCCGGTTTGGTCGCATGATGCGCGAGGTGAGGGGTTTCCCTCCCAGCGACGACGCAGAAACCGATGCTCGACATGCCAAAAGCCTTGCCGTCAGGGAGCTGCTTCTCCTGGTGCAGGTCGCCATTCCCGGGCTGACGCTGACGCGGTGGCGGCCCGTCTTCGTTCGACCTTTTGGCCCACTGGACCTCCGCCGCCTCCTCGTGCTGGCCGACGATAACTCTTCCGAGAATATGAAGATGAAGAACACACCTGAAGTTGAGCAGGAGCTTGTTGAGTTCCTCGGGCTGGGGGACCAGAAGCCTGCGTGGTACGCTGTTGTTAAGTGGTGCGTGATTTGTTCACTTTTCAACCCCTCAACCCGTTGACTTTGTATGTAGATGGTGATTATCTAGACGTCGAGGACGTCACTCGCTATACCTGGGCTTTTTCTTCTCATACGCCCCTCATGAAATGACTCACTTGTGGTCCACGATTGACGATATCCTTTCATTATCAACCTTGTCAATTCCTGTAATGGTGAACCAATTATCAGTCAGTTGCCACCCGAGCCCAGCGTCATCAATTGCACCTTAAGAATGGGTCTGCATCTGGTCGAATTTGCTGCCACTCTTCGACATGGAAGTGGTTGACCCGTCTCAAACCCTTTCATATAATTTATGGTGGGCATAACGAACCCATTACGATTAGGGGGACTGATTGAAGACTGCTTAATTCATGTCGACGTTTCAGTCCTGCGCCCACTGAAAGCCTACACATCCGATTTCGAATCTTCCCTTGCAATAAGATCCGAGAAATAGACACAACAGAACGCAAGACAACGGGAGAGGGGAATGCGAAAGGAAAATACTGTGCTACCTCGAAGTGCAAAATAATAAAGAGGGGGAAGGAAGATCGAGAGAGAGGTGAAGGCAAAAAGAGCAGCGTACCGGAGACGTCAAGAGGAGGAGTGTTGACACGAACAGAGAACAGGAAAACTCGTGGATGTGTATCATAATATTGACCTAGGGTATGGAAGGAAAATAAAAAATGGGGTACGGAAAGGTTGGTGTTGCTTGGCAAACGGTAACGGGCAGGAGGGGAGAGGCATCGATTGTGTACGGTAGTCGAAAAGTGAAGAGAAATATGCTTGCGAGAACCGAAAACAGAAAATAGAGGTGAACGGTGGATGCCTGAGGGGTTGGTGGGTGATGATGGGGACGGTATAAAAAGTGCTACTTGTACGAGAAATTGGGCGATACTAGGGGTGTCAATAATGGGCGGATTGCGGGGAGGAATGACCGGCCCAAAATCGAGGAGGGGGAAAAGGAGAGGGAGTGTAGGGAGCGTGGGGACTGATTCCAGTTAGAAGATTGTGATACGAGCAACTATGGAACAAAGAGGATCGCCAACCAACGATGAGCGGTGTGGGAGGGTCGTAGGAGGGTAGTCAAGCAGCGGGCAAACGCGAAGGGCGGGAGCGGAGGGACAATGGTGTACAGCCTAGCCAAGTGCGCAAGCAGAGAAGACGATGATATCACATATACTCGTGTCGAATAAATATGTGACAATGCGAAGATGAAGGGAGCTCGAAGACGACACCGTGACAACACACCAGCCAAGAACCAAAAACCAAAAACTAGCGGAAGATGAATAGATGGAGCACTCGAAGTGAGGATGTGATGGAGCATAGCGGGATAACAAGGAAGATAAAACCCTTCACATGATAACGCACTTGCAGCACCCTCCCCCATCGTCTTCTCGTTGCTCCATCATCACCGGCGGGGGCGGCCTTGATACATCCTTGATGATGGGTGCAATCCCCACGCCATTCTCCGCCACATAATGCGAGAATGGTGCAGGGGACTCCGCGCGCCGAGGTATGGACGGATGGGGAGATGGCGGAGGTTGTGTACGCACTGGAGACTGCGGGACTGGAGAGGCAGGCGGTGAAGGCGGTGACGGCTCTTTGCGCTGGCCAAACTCGTCCATTGGGATATCTGCAGAAACACGTGGTGGCCGATACTTGGTGTGATCAATCCCAAATGTCCCGGGTGCCTACAGACAGTTGTCAGAAGCTTCTTAACATACTAAAGTACATCACTTACGGGTTCATAAACAGGCGGTCCTGGAGGTTTTGGTTTCGGACTGCCATCCGCCTTCTCGTACCCTTCCAAACCCTTCTTCCTTGCAACTGCCGGCAATACAACCTGAACGATCCATCAGAAATAGCCCGTACCATAGTAGGAGACATACTCACATCGTCCCAGTTGCCATTCGCCTCCACAGGTTGCGTCCAACTTGGTATCGCATGCACGATATCGTCGCCGTCAGGCGCGGGGTACACCGAAACAGACCGTCTGTCCACTTCCTTCTTCGGCTTTGCAGGGGACTTCGACTTCGTCCTCGCCTTCTTGGCAGCATTCGCAGGTTTGACAGGACCAGGACTCTTCCCCCTCCGCTGAGCGGATGCCGTAGACTGTGTAGATAGAGTCGAGGACTGCGGCGGCGCTTGGGTCTGAGTCTGGGTGTTGGTACGTGAATGTGGGGTGGACGGTGTGGATACCGCTTGAGTGGGTGTCGGGGTTCTCGGAGGGTCGGCGATGACCCGCGGGGTGGGTGTTGGTATTCGACTTTGGAAGTTCGCCTTGTTCAGCTCCTTGGTACTCGTCGGTGTCGTACTGCGGTCGTAAAGTGGCGGAGGTGGCGACACGGACCCGTTCATGCGGGGAGAATACTCAACACGTTCGGTCATGTCTTCGTCACCTTCGCCGTCATCATAGTTGTCCTCTTCCTCCTCGTATACTTCCCCATCCGAATCCAAGTCCGTAAGGGGTTGTTCATCAAACACCATCGCTGCCTTCGCCTGCTCGTCATCATCCAGGTATATGCTTTGCCGCGCACCGAGACTGTCCGCTCGCGGTCTTGATCTGGGGGAGGAGTGAGAGAAACCATCTCGACCCTGAGAGTTCGAGCGTGACCGTGTGCCACTACCTCCCGCCAACCGTGAACTCGCCTGGCGCAAAGTGTGTCCATAGTTGGCAATATCCAGCATTTCCTTCCTCCTCGCCACCCGAAGCTCCCCAACCCCTCCATTCCGCGACACATCACCACGATACCAGTGCTCGAATGGTCGCTCCTCCGAGTCGTTCGACGGTCGCGGTTGTGCGTAATCGGCCGCGTGATAGTTGCTGATACGGGAAGAGACTGAGTTGGCGTTAAAAGGTGCTTGTTCACCAGCAAGCTCTGAGAACTGGGAGCGCGGGGTCCGGAACGCAGTTGACCGCGAGTTGACAGAAGACGCATGAACCTCCTCCACAGGGTATAGATCCAATGCAGTTGTGGTGGTATCATAGGTATATCCACTTCCATTCATCTTTGATAATCCTGTTCTGCTATCGCTCCTTCCATTAATAGACGGCTGGAAGCTGGAAGTGCTGCCGGTGCGCCCTCGGGACACGGGTATGCGAGTTCCTTTCGAAGAATTGGTGTAGGGGGATTCTGAACGCGCGGGTTGGTGCGGGAGAGGGGGCGACGAGCCATTGTGTGGGTCGAAAGGCATCGGCTGAGAGTTGGTGCGAGGACGCTTGAAGGAGCCCGAATTGGACGACCTGCCGGCGCTGTGTTGGGATGTAGTGGTCTCTGTACGCGAATGCTGCAGACTGGGTCGAGGTATCGCGCTAGGTTTCGAATTGGAGTAGGTGGGGGAGGTCACCCTCTGAGTTGAAATCTCCGCTTGGTATGCGTCCACAGGGCGACCTTCGTCAGAGGTAATGGACGCCGCTGACATTCGTTTGGAGAGTACATGACTTTCGTCCTGTAAACCTGCACAAAACATGAGATTATGAGCGAGAGAAAGTGCCAAGAACCGCCGTACGTTTGCGGAGAGTTGGAACGATAACTTGATCCCAGGCGCGTTCGCGAGGAAATGGGGACTGAGCAGAGGCTGTCAACGCCATATTGCCGTCGTAAACCGTGTTCTCTACGCCAGCGAGAACAATGAGCAAACGAGAGGCAAAAGTTGGCGAAAGAAAGAGTTTTGTCGGGGCGGGAAGGGGGAGGAGGAGGAGAAAGAGTTGCAACGGCTAAGTCCAGCAGTGGTGGGCGGTTAGGCGCGCGTCGCTTAAGCGCGGTGTCAGAAGTTGCAGAATCGTCCCGGGGTCCTCGCATTATTAAAGGACGGTCCGGTCATTCTCCTTTCGATAACATCCTACAGCATCATGAATATTCTACATACACACACATTTATCATCAGGATCATAACAGCCCTTGGCTGGCAGCCAACAACGCGAATCGCGAAGTAGGGCGAGCCAGCAGTTCTCGTGGAGTTCCGCTCTCGACGACGACCCCCTCGTCCATAACCAGGATCATATCAAAATCTATGATTGTAGCTAGGAGATGGACAGTGTATCAGGAAGCGGTAAGGGTTCTACAAGCACACAGCACACACCTAGTCTGTGAGCCACAGCGATTACGGTGCAGTCTGCAAGCTCAGATCTTATCACCTCTCGCATCTTCTCGTCCGTCTCAAGATCAAGACTGTCGCAAGAGGTCATCGGCATGAACGTGTCTCGAACCATGCAACATATTGACATACCTGCTGCTGGCCTCATCCAGGATGACGATCTTACGTCTCCGAAGCAGCACCCTCGCCAGACACAACAATTGCCGCTAATCACGCCCCAGGAGCCATAAATCCTCGATGTGATGCATGTGGGCGACACCAGTTACTCACCTGACCCCTCGAGAACGATCCGCCGTCCTCAACCACCATGTCAAGCCTGTCGGGCAAGGCAGACACGGCATCGTGCGTGCCCACCTGTTTCAACGCCGTCCAAATATCACTATCTTGGAGCTCCCGCAGTGGATCAAGGTTATCCCGCAGCGAAGAATGCCACAAGAATGGTTCCTGGGCGACGAGACTGTGCGCCGAATGGTCAGATGAAGCAAGATTAACAATAAGGGTTGGAGATGGGACGTCCTTGCGCACCTGAGTGATTCTCGCAATTGAGTCAAGGGAACATCCTGGATGTCAGTCTCGTCGATACTGATCCTCCCAGCAGTCAATGACCTGTTCATCGCACGGAACAATGCCAGGATCAGGCTACTCTTTCCAGATCCCGTGCGTCCGCAGATGCCAACTCTCTGCCCCGCTTTAATGCTGAATGATACGCCTCGCAAGGCAAGATCCAGGTCGGATCTATAGGTGATCCGTCAGAATGAGCAAATATAAAGGACAACGGCTTCGTACTTGTATCGCATCTGCAGATTCTCAAACTTCACACTTCCTTGTCTTGGCCAGGTTCCCTTCTCCATGGGTGTCATAACAGTAGCAGTTTCTTCTTCCGCCGGAAGATTGGAGATTTCATGCACACGGGATATGGATACAGACCCGTTCTCGGCTTGCGCCATGCTCTGCGAAGCGATAGTGTCATCAACAGGAGAAGAGTGAGATCAAGCATTGCACACTCACAATAAGCAGGTTGGATAGACCGAAGGAGAGATTTGCCAGGTTGGACAACGCGAGCCCTAAGCTGCAGAGACTGTGAGCTACTGCAAGCGTCATCAATATTGTCCCGGATTGCTTACAAGGCTGGACTTGTAGCATGTCTCAAACCGATAGCCAGAGCTGAAAGACCAACGGCCACCACGAACGCGATGAAGGAGAGGATGGTTCGCCTAGATTGGTTGGAACGTCAGCGACGTAGGCGAATCGCATGGTGGCAACTCACAAGAATCGGATGCCTCCAAACCGATAGAAAAACGGTTTCTACATATTAGCAACTCAGAGAGACTCCAAGGGTGGTTACTCATTCATAAAACCGCACCTGGCTCCTATCCAAGAATGCATCGTTCTGCTTTTTGAAGTGTTCTTCCACCCTGAGAGCGCTGCCAACCCCCAAGTCCAGTCAGTGTCTGACCAATTTTCTCATAATCGAGGCCACGACATACCGAATCGTCTCCAGTCCAGTCAAGGTTGTTGAGAAGACGGTGTACAAAGGTGATTTGCTTGCTGCTTGGAGGTGCTGCAGTTGCTTAGAGGTGCCGACATACAAGGTGAGGGAGCCGTAGTAGAATAGGCTCAATGGGATGAGAGACAGGGTCAACCACGGCGCCTAAAAGGTCAATGTAAATCTCGAACCCGCCACCATTAGATTTTTCGATAGACTCACGGGAATCAGCATGTAGATGATAGACCCGACTATAGATCACAAAATCAGCGAGTGTAGACCCACGCATAAAAATGCACATACTCAATATAGATCCTTGCACCAGCGCATTTAGGAACGCCATTGGGAACTCAAAGTCTACAACGAATATGTCCTGCGTTTGAACTGCACTGAGCCTGAGCCAACAAATCCGCGGAAGAGGTCGACGTACCTGGGAGAACCTGTTGATGATCCTTCCTGCTGACGTCGCCATGATGTACGACGGAGCAGCGGCAAGTAACCCCTTGAGCTCAGCGTTATGCAACCCAATCCCTGCTTTTCTGTGAATACGAAGCCGTGATCAGCCCATTTGCCCTAAGGATCATATGAGTCGGAAATTTACGCAGCGAGGATAGTGGTGAATTGCCATAGTCCAAAAGCACTGGTAGGATAGTGTCAGCTATCATGGGATATGCAAATGTCAAATACGGCATAACACGTACTTCGTGAGCAGGAGAACTGCTGTAAACCCAGCGTATGCTCCAATCCATTCTCCTTGATTTTTGCCTTTGGCATCAGCCCAAGCCCTCAAGAACGCTTGCAGGCCAATCCGGACCAATCCCCCGAGCATAATGATGGACTACCAAGTAAAGTATCAAGTCTCAGCCGCCTGGCTGAATGAGAATCTGAAACACATAGAGACACTCACCACTGCCAACACAAACTGCACCCACGTCGCATTCCTCGCCCAAAACAAATACGGCGTGAACCCCAAACTCTCCTGCGCAATCGCAGGTTCCTCCGCTTCCTGTTCATCCACATGCTCCTCACCAGGCTCGATTATCACCTTCACACGTCCCTTCTCTTCGGAGATCCCGCCGTCCGGTAACGCGAGTCGGGAGTTGAGGTCGTATCCTGCTTGAGTGATCTCGTTGAGGTTCCCTTGGTATTGAATCTTGCCTTCGTTGAGGACGAGGATGTGGTGTGCGTGTTCGAGGAGTTTGATGTTGTGGGTTACGAGGAGGACTGCTCGATTTTTCAGTAGGCCTGCGGCACCGAAGAGGGAGTCGAATACTATGGAGACGACGTCAGTGAGAAGGTATTTATACGTGTCATTGACTATGAAGGCTTACCATGTGCTTCGGTCTCGGCATCCAATGCGCTCAATGGATCGTCCAACAGCGTCCACGGTGCTCTCGCATACACAGCGCGCGCCAAAGCCTTCAGTCCCAAGGTCAGTCCCACTCCATGGATACGATTCAGAACTGTGCTCACGATTCGCTGTTTCTGACCACCACTCAACCTCCGCCCCTTCTCCCCAAGCATCGTTCCATCCCCCGCCCTCATCTTCTTCAGATCAGGCCTCAAAGCACATGCGTCTACGACACGATTGTACCAGTCTTCGTCAAACTCACACCCGAAGGTGATGTTTTCCCGTACGGTACCCGGAACAATCAACGCGTCTTGGGCCGCGTATGCGATGCGAACGGGAGGAGAGAGGTATGATCCTGATTTGCATATCGTCTCGCCGAGAATAGAGAGGAGTAGGAGTGTTTTTCCCTGGAATAGTTGGTTAGCATTATGATACGGTGAGATCCCGCATGCTGATCGAGGTCACTTACAGACGCCACTGGTCCGACGCACATATACAACCTTTGCTCCGAGAGATTCATCGTCAGATCTTGAAGGAACGCATCGGCGTCTGGTGCCCAGGCAAATGAAGTAGAGTTCATGGTGATCTCTATGGAAGGTTCCTCCGTGACACGGGGTTTCTCGTCTCCATAAGACAGCTCCAGCACGTCGTCTTTTTCGCTGTCGTCTTTCACGTCCTCGTTGTTGGCATTGCTATGATCGAAGAACGTTCGTGAATCTGCAGGTTTCTCGTCTTTGAGGAGGAATTCCTCGATGCGCTTCACAGATGCGTACGACGCGGCCATGATGGGCAGGAATTGACCTGGTCATGTGATGTTAGTTTCTGCTAGTGCATCCAGAGGTATAGAACACTCACCGAGCATGTTCAGAGGCAGATTCAGGAGGTTGAGCGTCGTCACGATCGTGAAGAGATTATTTGACTCCAGCGGAGGTCGGCCAGTGCGCGCTGCAATGGCGGCATACGGCCCCAACACTGCAAGGATACAGATCGGGCTGGCGGAGAGGGACAATGCACCAGCTACACTAGTGAATATGCTGCACCACCCGAGCCGTCAGGGTACTGCGTTTCGAATGTTTTGATACGCAACTTACTAGAACTTCTTCGCCTGCTTCATTTCATTGGCTCGTAATTCTGCGACGCGTTTCGCCAGGACACTCTCGTAGCTGGACCACTTGATAGGCAACAGGTTGTTTATGATGGAAGAGATGAATTTGACGCGTTTGTCTGTGGCCGCGAGCCATAATTTCTGGCTTGCTCCGACCCTCTTGCTGACTCGAGACGCGATGGCGAGGAGGATGGCCGTCACTGCGAGCGGAAGGAAAGCAGGCCATGTAGCCTAAGTATCACATGTCAGTAAAACTCAATGAGGCAAATGGTAGCAGTAAGGAGCGTGCGACATGGACGTACCTGAGTGTACAGGATGGCGACGGAAAGACCGACTGATGCCAGCGAAGCCCACATTTCGTGGAAGAACTCTGTCCCTTGACACACTCGCTCGACGTCAACTGACCTACATGTCACTGTCAGCGAACACCCCGTGTGATTCATGTTAATAACGTACATGTATGTACTGGCCACACCTCCACCCATAGAGCGACTTGTGTGAGACGAGAGCTTCAGACTTTTGCTGTAGATGTTCCCAACCAAAGCACCTCGATACAGCACGGTAGCATCGAAGACCTAGATCGCAAAGATGAGAAATGAATGCAACGAAAGAAGCAAGATTCATGCCTTCTCCCAGTAAAGCGACGTCGACAACGACATCAGTGCGTAAAGAATCACATATGCGCCTACAAGGGCCCAGCCTTCTTCAGTCGGTTTGGAAGTATCCGCCACGAACTGGACAGTCTTGTTGACAAGCAGAGGCTGAGCGTACGTCGCGAGCAAGAGAACCAGTCGGGGAACAGCGGGTGCGAACAATTTCAACCCGAACGCTTTCATAGTTGCGAAAAGGAGGTAATTTGCTCCCTTCCTATCAAGAGGCGCCTGTAAGCAACTTATCGGGGTTTGAAAGGAAGTGAGCACTTACTTTGTCCTGGAGAGCGACGAGTACAGTGCGGTCCCAGAAGCGTCTGCCCTAAGTTCTGGAGGGACGGTACCCAGGTCTTCGATAGTCAGAACTTTCTTTCGACCGGTCCAAAGCAATGGAAGAAGCCAGAAATACAGTGACCGGGAGATAAAGCTTGCAGTGGCCACCGGTGGCAACGTCTAGTATAATTCCATGGGTATTCTAGGCACCATATGAGAGGCAATGGCACTCACCTTGTCCTTCAGGAGTCTCCGTTTCTCGACCAGCTCCGAGAAACATAGGACAAAATACGCCGCACATGTGAACGCCTCAGCCCAAATGATTCCCTTATCGACGTTATTGTCAGAGCCTATGAGACCGCCTAGCTGATATGTTCGTAAAGCCGTAGCAGTGAACAACCCCTTGACCAGAGCGTAGCAAATGACAAGGACACTCGGTGTGACGGATCGGTAATGTTCGGCAACAACCACGACGCCGAGCATAATCTAAGCGAATTGATAAGGATTTACCACTTGGACAGAATATGCTTCACTCACGACAGCGACTAACTGTAAAGCCGGGGCAGCAATCCACACAAAGAGTCCAGGAAGTTCCGTCGAGGTGGATGCCCGATGCAGATACACCAAGCTCGCCACGCTGGAGACCAACAGCACGAGAACCCCGACTATCATTTTTACCGCCAGATGAACTGCTCCATGTCGCGATAGCTTGGACGACTGGCGCGACAGGTACGTCAACCTCAGCATGGCGAGGACCAAGAATATCACGTCTGGAGTTAAGGATAGGATACTGAATAGTGATTAGCTTTCCCTCCTCTCTTCGAAGAATCAAAGAAGTGGCGAATCACCTCTGCTCGAAGAACACTGTGAAGTCCATGGTCCTGCATGTTGAAGCAGGTCCAAAAGATCGGTCTTGAGCGCAGTCCGCCATCGTCTGTGTGTTCTATGTCTGCACCGGGGGGTAGCTGATGGTGGTGGGACACGACGAGCAGGGAGTCGGGGCCTGTGAATTTGAGATGGGTGGATGACTCCTCCCGAAGGAGTGGAGATGCGCCAGACAGGTGTGGACAAACCCCCGGTATAAAGCATGTGGGCTTCTGTCAGAGAATTGGCAGGGAAAGATAGAATTGTGCGATGGAAGTCGAAGCCTTCTGCGAGCAATCACTGATCGCCCTTTGTGGCTCCGAGACCTCTGTGCTTTGGGAATCGTCCTCCTGTACGCCGCCTTAGGGTAAGTTGTTTAATGGCTGCACACGACAAAAAAATGGTCGAACGCGTACAACCGTCATACTTGGTGCATTCATGACGCTCGCCTATCGACGTCAAAACGCCACGATGCCCACCAGGACCACCAAAGTGGTTAGCCCTAAAATGCTAAATCGTACAATTATGAAAATAGATCATGTCTTACCCACGGTGTGTGATGAACAAAGACCACGCAGCGCATTCGAAAGATTGGAATACAGATAACATGGCTTGGAGGTGCATTGATCCTTGGCCCTTGTGATCACAGGACGCCGATGAGGAGGCACAGCATACGAGCAAGAACACCACTTCAAGATTCGAGGTGTCGGAGAGAGGGTCCACGAGAGGCCGACGCCGGGAGCGTGGGTGGGTGCACTGTAGAGCCTTGCTATTATCGATGTCACGCACCATATGGGGGGGACACAACCTAAAAAGCTGCCGTGCCGTGCAACCATACATAGCTGAAGTAATCAATTGACCTACTCCGCGCACTGCGGAGAATATATTTCATTCTTGTTCTTGTTAGATGGCTGAGATCACGATGTGGTGATAAAACGCACCAAAACATATACAGTATTGTGAGCTGGGCTCAGTTAGCAATTGATTCGAGAGATGCATGAGGCTGCTGCATGTGGGACTCTGGAGGACGGAGGTGTGAGTCAGAACGACAAAGGCTGACACTTACAGCTGCGAACAATGATCAAGATGATGCATGATGGTAGAAGCAAACTTGGAGAAGCAAAAGTGGGACAGGCAGCGTGATACAGTAAAATGAGGGGAAGAACCATGTGACTGTGATGTGACCGGGTTTCTGTCACGCACATCCTCAATTGTACTGCCAGTGGGCAGTATTGATCGAGGTAAGGAGTTCATAGCTTCAGAATGTGCTATTAGCTATCTATCATGTATGGTATCACGATACGACAACGGTATAAAGTATGCAATACGATAATGGTAGTCCCGTGTGTAGGTGTCATTCTTGGACGTGAAGGGAGTGACGGATAAGGAGACCGTAATCATGCAAAAAAAATCTTGAAGGAATGAGGGAGTACGTATGCGCCGAGACAGATGGATGGTTGATGTTCGAGTGAAGGGTGAGGGAGCGGGAAGGGAGAGAGGAGGTGATGCCCAACAATCCGAGATGCGATGAAACGAGGAAGAAGGGAAAAATGAGAGGATCTGAATGTTAATGCGATGAGACGACACCAAAAGAAGCCCATATAAACAGAAAGAGTGAGGTTATCTTACAACCAAACGTCGGAGTCTTTCCTACTTCCGCCCCAGCAGAAAGAATACTTCATTTCTACCGTCGTTCGGATCCCGGCTGCCACGGAATATCGTTCAACTTGCTTCTCGAAGACGATCTCCCAGTCGTACTCCCCATCGGATTCGAATTCGGGTTCGGGTTCCTCGTGGTTGACCGGAAATTGAAGTTCGGCGGACTCCCAGCGACACTCTCCGACGCAGCCCTCCGCATCTTCTTTGGCGCTATTGACGACTTCGATACTGCAGCGTCCAACCCACTTCTAGGCACTCGTGGTGTCCTGCTGGAGATGGGCTTGAGGGCAGGCGCGAGTGTTGGTACGATCTCCCTGGCGAGTTCGCGTACGAGCACTGCTGCGTCTTCTTTGCTCAGCTTCACGACGATGTCGTAGATACCGAACCGGTCAACTAGCATAGCTCGATTCGGATGAACGTCGCAGACTGTACGCAAGAGACGCAACAGATTAAGTCTGACGACGGCTTTGCTGTGTCCGAGCTTCTCTATGACCCGTTTGAAGAACTGCGACTTGGCAATGCCGATGGTGATGGCGTTGGAGATACGTGTGATCTTGAGGAACGGGTCCAAAAGGTTCTCAAACGAGATAGCTTTCGCTGACACGAAACACTTGAGAAGTGCGTCCAGAGAGTGGGGCTTGAGTAGCTCATCCTCGATCCGCGCAGTCTCATCCTGGAGCCTGAGAATTCATCAGTTCAACATCACTCCTTATCACGCTATAATTGGCCACCCACCAAGACAGCACAGACTCCAATGCGCTGACTTGGAAGTATGGGTCTTCCAGCAACCGCAAGTACATCCCAAGCCCGTCATGCTGCCAGAGCAAGATTCTACAACTCTTTCCTGCGCTGGCCAGATCGCACAGGATTGGTAGAGCAAACTGCTTAAGGGGAGAATTCGATTCGCTAACGCGTTTCAGAGCTGGTATGATACCGGCCTGAGCAGCTTCTTCTTGCCGTGACTTGTTCAGCCTGCAGAGGTTGTAGCATGTTTGGAAGACGTGGTTGGCCATTTCCTGAACAACTGGTCAATCGCACTTCAACGCTGTACGGAAGGATATAGAATCGTACTGTACTGTGAGGCCCTGTGCTCTGCTCATCTAAAATCTTGACGAGGATCTCGATGGCGTTTGCGTTCTGCAGTACCTCCAAGAGCGTCGCGTTCATGGAAAGGTGCTTGACTGCCTTCAGCATGTTTACCAAATATTGCGGCTCTAGCAACTCGCAAGCGCGTAACAGACCTACACGACACTCCCGGTCAATTGCACATACAAAAAAGGAGAAAATCAAAACGCACGTCTGACGACCTTCCTCGTTCCCAGCGCGTTCCGCACATGAATATCCGACTGAGAAACCTGACAGAAAATCAAAATGATCTGAATGATCTTCTGGTTCATCTCCATTGCCACTTCTTCTCTGCTCGTCATGATATTCAAGAGAGCAGACGATAAAGGGTCAAGAAGCCCTTCCCGAATGAACATCCGACAAAAGTCGTTCTTCGTGGTGGGACTTTGTAACTCGAAGACGCTACCGATTCCGTTTAGTGCGTGAATGACAAGCTCGGCTTGCTCGGAGTAGTCTTCATCGAGAAGGTCAACTAGAACTTTCAATCCTCGACATCTAGTATCGAATTGATCAGCTTTGCTGCGACAAGGAAAATAGCTTTATATGAACACGTACGAAATGAACATCTGTAGAGTCAATACCGACGAGTGGCATAGAAGCCGGATGAAGTTGGATGCTTGCAGTCTGCAGTCTATCGGATGCCGTTTTGAGGTGAACCCCATAATGACAGGAATACCCCTACACACAATACTCAGTATTATCACCAATGAAAGTACGCCATGACCTACCCTATCAGACAGAAGCTCTCCAAGAAACCTTTATCGGTATGGACAAGCTGCAAAGACATCAGGAACGGCGGAATCAGACAACAACTAACCAACAGCTCTTACCTCGTTTACGATCTGCAGTAGTTTCAGCGTGACATCACGCGAAGCACGCCCTTCCAACACCTCCAGAATGGCCAGCATTCCATGCGACGATACCAACTGTGACTGCATCTCCGGCGTCTCGATGATAATACTCAGCAGCTGGTCGCAGGCTTCGCGTAATTGGAAGTCCGGCGCGGAAGGTGTCAGTTCGTCGATAAGTTGATTGACAGTGTTGCATAGGCGAGCGTATTTGTCACGCTGAAGGTTGGATTCCAGATCCTCCTCGGCGAAACCTTCGTCAATCTTTGAGCGTACTTGTCAGTAAGAGAGCCGCTGAGGAGGGTCTGGTTGAGCACATACCTCAGCAAAAGGATCCTCTTCGTCATCTTCGTCGCCCAGCTAAGCATGCTTGTCAGTGATCAAGAGTTTTGATAGTACACGGCTGAACTTACCCATGACTTATTCGATAGTCTGGTATTTAACTGAAGCGTTTGCATGGAGTGCGCAGCTGAGAAGATAAGTGAGAAGGTGACAACAAGCCCGGCAACAAACAAAACATAACCTACCAGTCCCATTTGCAGGTTTACCGAATATATCATCGTAATCCTCGTCATCTTCTTCAGTGTACTTGCCAAACCCAGGCTGGCTATGTACCCTCTTGGCCTCTGACCGCCCGAACGACCCACCGGTGGGCCCATTATATGATGACGATGACGAGCGTGAATGGTGCGGAGTAGAAGTAGAGGTCACAGAAGGTCCCAAAGGGTTGAGACTGGGACGTGAACGCCTATGAGTAAGATCAGGCAGAGGCGCTGTCTTTGGCCCTGGAGAGGATGGCGTCAACCCAACAGTCTTGATGTCGTTGGGGTGGAAGAGACCTCGGCGGACAGAGTTCTTCATCTGGAAAATACATCAGGCCAGATATTTGAGACACATGAGAACAGTAGATGCACGGACCTTGAAGTCAGAGACCTTCTCTTGCAGTTTGTCATCATCCTCGTCGAATAGCAGATCAGAGTAGTCTTCCATAATAGGCTCAATTTTGGGTGACGGCGCTTTGGCTACGGGTAAGGGTACGGTATGACCGGAAGGACTGCGCCCGGGACGGATAGTTTGTGCATTATCGTCTGCTTCTGGTCTGTCGTCGTCAAGAGTAGTCCTCTCTAGAGCTGGGGTGTCACTATCAGTGATGATAGAATGGCGGGGAGCTAGCATCGAGGGCATGCCTTGCAGTTTGGGCAAAGAGATACCCTCCTCGAAGTCATCGTCCCAATTATCTGTTTGCTCCTCCGGAGGCATAGCAAACTGCATCGGTTCAGCTTTCCGAATGTTCTGCAGGGGCGCTGAGGGAGGTTTAATTGGCGGCGCAGGAGGCTGCTTCCAGAAGGATGACGACGATGTGGAAGGTTGGATAGAGCCAAGAGAAGCTGGATGGATAGCGGGACCGAAGTCAAGTGGCTGTAACGGTGAGGGAGGTTGTTTGTCGGCGTTAGAATCATGACGACGTCGTTCGGGATGCTTAGAAGGTTTTGAGGGAGCTGCAAGGAGTGTAAGAATGAGAGAGATTACTGAGACAAACTAACTGACATTTGAGTGCTTCATTCCATTCTTGCACCTTGAGAACAGCCTCGTCATAATTGTAGTTGCTCTGAGGCCGAGGCTCCCGACCATTGGTTCGACCACTCTCTGAACCTCGAGTTGACTGCATCGCTCCCATCTGTTTCCTTGCAGAGACCATCCAAGGATGCCGCAGGAGCTTCTTCGCCGATATACGGAGATTGCAGTCCTTCTGGAAGCAGTGATACAGGAAATCCTTCACTATAGGCGATGCACCTTCTGGAATGGGAGGGCAATCATCTTGAACAATTCGGAAGAGGGCGGGCATTGGGTCAAGGAAATGGTACGGAGGCTTTCCTTCAAGAAGTTCAATCACGGTACATCCAACGCTCCTGTAACAGAAACGAGCGCGGTTAGAGCGGGTTACATGTTATAACAATGGTAGCAAGTTACCAGATATCCGAGGCAGTGGTTGCACCGGACTGCTCAATAACCTCGGGAGCCACTGCAAGTCATGTCAGGCTACAGGTGACACTGGAGGAGAAAATGTACATACTCCAATACGGGCTACCCACAACAGCGTCATCACGCACAGCTCCCGCAGCAGTACTACTTGCAACACCAAAGTCAGCCAACTTCACACATCCATCCTTGTTCGTGAGGATATTTGCCCCCTTGATGTCGCGGTGAATGACACCCTGGTCATGTAGGTAGACTAAACCTTCGAGAACTTGGGAGATGTAGACGGCGACGAGAGTTTCAGGAAACTTTCCGAAGCGTTTGCAGATGGCGTGAAGAGATCCGTTCTCGCAAAACCTAGTCAAGTAAGCAATACGCAATTGCAGCGGCAGGGAGACGCGTACTCAAGGATAATGTACAGATATTCACGCGTTTTCTCAAAGCCTTTATACTTGACGATGTTTGGGTGCTGGAGAAAGATCATGAGAACACGCGAGTTAGATTGAGAAATGAATCATACGTTCAGGTTCTTGAGAAGGTCGATCTCGGACTGTGAAGCTAACGTCAGCCGGGGGGAAAGGAACAGCAGTAAAGCAGACGCACCATAATCTGACCAATCTCGCTCTTCGGTATGTTGCTCAGCTGAATCTCCTTGATAGCAACAGTCTCTCCGGTCGCCCAGTTGAGTGCACCTACATCATTCCGTCAGGCATCCCATGAGCAACATTCCACGTAGCCCACGCACGGTAGACCTGGCCGAACGCGCCCTTCCCTAGAGAGTCGCCGAGTTGCTGTTCATCGCATCAGAGGGTATGCTCGTTGTAAAGATCGGGGTATGGTACGCACATATGCATTCAGTAGCTTGTTGGATGCGGAGGCTCGTGACGAGGGTGAAGACGGACTAGACATTGTAGAAATTGATGATAAAGTTCAGACAAGAATTGGACGTCGATGAGGGCATGTCCCCTCGAGGTTTAGATTGGAATGTCTCGGGAGGAGAGGATGGTGTATGAGGAAGAGATCGTTGGTGCGAGACTCAACCCAGGCGCCATAATTGACAGATCCGTGACAATCATCCGTATTTGGTCACACTGGCATTTCCTGTGTTGTCACGCCAACCAGTCAACCTTGCCATTTCTCGTTGCAGGCATCCATATATGACGCGCCTTTGTTTGCTGGCATTATGAGTTCGGGAGTATATCTTTGCTCTCATGGGCGGAAGAAAACGAAGACCTTGCCTTTTAGGGAGGAAAACATTCCAAATACGGCAACCCCGACATGAGATTCAGTTTGGTTCCTCTTTGGTCTTGGCGTTCCTCCGGTAACTTACGATGCTATGAAGGCTTGGGTCTCATTCCACACTTCACAAACAGAAACGGCGGCGTGCGATAGCTACAAAGGCAGTGCATAAAGCTTTTACAATGTTTACATTCGTCGATTTCGATTGTTATCAGCCAAAACGCATTGTTTACAGGTACAGTTACAAGGTTCGTGAAGTTCGTGTGTTCGTATAACAGTTATAAGTTAGGGAGGTCAAACAGTGTTGCAGTCTTCTACCGTGCATCATGATGGCGGAGAACTGATCTAACCAGCAGCCATTGCTCGAACTGTCGTTGAAGGTAATGACTTGATCTGCCCGGGCACTGGTTGGGCTTCGACCATCTCGATCATTGAAGTTTCTTGATAAATCTCTATCGGTCGAGTCTAAAGTCAGGAACCGGGTTCAGTATCTGCTCAAAACTAACAATAAGAAGAAGACTCACCGGACTAGGTCGGAAGACAATGACACGCTGAGGCATGACAGTTGGGATACTTTGTATTACCTTGATCGCTTCGCCGATGTAGGAGCGGTTTTCCGGGTTGTATCTGGGAACTGGTCGGTCTCGCAGGTGACTGCGCATGTATAATCTAGCATCATACATCCTGCATGTTAGTCACGAGTGAATTTGACGAAATGGGTACCTACGATCCCATTAACGAATTTGCGTTCACTGTACGAAAGAATTACTCTTTAGTGTTTACATTGGATACATGTTGTGACCTCACGTTTGCATGAAAGGCCAATGAAGCCAGCGAACGTCAGCGTATTAGGCTTCACCTTAAACTACTCGAAAGAAGTTCTGTCAGATCAACGGTTACCGTGACCAATCAAAACCCGGAGTACACTGACCGTTACCAGCACCGACACTGAGCACAGTCTACAAAAACAACCATTTAGGTGACTGTGAACCAGAATAGAAGCTTCACCTACAATGCGATAAACCCTGTATTGACGACATATACCATCAACAGATGGATGAGACGGTTGGTACTGGGCAGTGATGTATGAGTATCAGCAATGACGAGCACACAAGGCCACTACCTAGCATGTCTTGACCGGTTTTGACTACGCCGCAGGTAGAATATCATCGTCGAGGTTGT
The DNA here is from genome assembly GCA_021029105.1 of Cristinia sonorae. NCBI lineage: Eukaryota > Fungi > Basidiomycota > Agaricomycetes > Agaricales > Stephanosporaceae > Cristinia > Cristinia sonorae. Next base: position 81,489 of record JAEVFJ010000065.1, on the reverse strand, counting down.
AGCAAAGTCAGCCGTCGCCAATAAGGCACAACTGCAAATAGCTGCGAACTGGAATGGAACAAATGAGACGGTGTATAGATCGTTAGACAGAGTTACTGACTTTAGCCCTGCTCCGGAACGTATCCCATCTATTGAACTTGGTGGTCAGGATCACACTCGATGTACTGAACCCTGCAAGCAACTTGTGAGCACATAACGCAATGGAACAAATAGGATATAGAGAGCGGCGCACCAGTCCGAGCGACCAGTAGTCCAATCTAGTGGTACGTGAGAACTACAGAAGCTGTATCGCCACGGTAATGGTACTTACCAACACTCCTACCACTACGATATTGTTTCCGCTCACTGTTTCGTACGCGCGTACTATGAGCCACGATAAGGGCCAGGAAAATGCCAACTCACGGATCCATATCCTTCGGATGTAAAACCTGATCAAATCTTAATCAGCCAATCGAATATTACGATAGTCGGTGGGCTACAGACCAGTGCACAAGAAGTATAATCGTCGCCTGTGACAGGAATTCAGAGTCAGCGCTGTCCTAAGCACACGTATCCATCTCATACCTCACATGCAAGCTGCGCCTATGAAAAGGGGTTCAGTAGAAGTTGCAGTGACCAGCTTAATGTTCGCGATTCTCACCGGTGAGCTCCTACATCCGTCTGTGAGTTACAAGGTATCACAGAAACGGCAAGGACCTACCAGACAATGTGAATCAGATCGTCGGGAGGATTCTTGGCTGAAACTATAGCGTAGAAGTATATGAAATGTATCTGGAGAGCAGAATGAAGTATTTCAACGACCCTAGGTAGAGCGTGTCAAAACGTGGGACAACATTTATCATTGCCATTGCATCGACCCACAGAATTATCGCAACATTGACCTTGAGATACCAAGGATCCGAATTATCGCGATCCATTGCATAATGGTAAACTTGCGACAGGAATATACCAAATAGTCTATGCCTTTATGTCAGCAACCAGAGGTTCTGAGATATTAAGGGCAAACATACATGAAAGTTAACAAGTACATGAGGAAGCAGGCACCCATCACCTCTTCACCGGGATTTGAAGCAAGGTCCATCGTTAAAATCGACGATGGAGATGGTAGGTAGTGAGGCGAAGTTAGTGGTGTGAGGAGGTGGTAGCGAAGCGGAAGACTCATCTTTTGTACTCTGAATCGCGAGATGATCATTGGGGCAGCGCTTTGCCGCATCCTCAAGATGGCCGAACGGGGATGCGTCATATCCAAACTCTGTTGTGAGACCGACTCCCTGAGCAATAACGCACACACCTCTAGCGCAGCCTTCCTGTGCATGGATCCTGAATGCTGGCTCTGCATTGTGATGATCAGGTGATGTGTATGCGATTGAGATAGAAGCAATGCCGTCGCCTTCAAGGTGGGCGGCCCGCAGAGAAGGCCAAGGGAAAGCACCCGACAAGGACAGCTTCGTTCAATTTGAGTTCGGTGGTTGTGATAGCCCATTGACTGGACGGTAACTTGGATACTCGCCGGGGGATTGTGGTACGAAGTGGTAAGAACGTTCGGTACTTTCAGCGACGATGAGTCCTCGAAGTATTACGTCCCAGTACGTTCATGTTCACCTTGGAGGCACGTCCAGCAAAGTCCAACCAGTGATGGGTACTTCAGAGGTTTAGCAATATTAGGGAGCTCATCGTGTCGACAAGGAAATCACGGGACTGAGTAAATGGGGTATCACCAACAACTGTTTGGGTTCTGTCGTGCTATTGAAAGGGGTTCCCGCCACGAAGAGGCCATGGCAGCAGATCTTGGACTGGAGAGAGCACGCGACTCGAGTCACCCCGCTCGTCAGGTTGGACTCAGTGTGAACTAAGTACTGGTGAAGATGAGATGTTTTGTCAATGCGGCGTTGTGTCACGGAGCCGCGCTGGCGATTCGGTTTGTTTTCTTGTTTGTTTGCGCACGTTTGCTCATCATTTATTATGTCTCTCTCACTTCAAGTTCATCTCAGCTCCGAGTCCTCAGGCCCCCAGGTGAGTCGCGAGCCACCCGTCGATTTTACCCACCATGTATGTCCCCAAGTCATAATCGAGAGACCCAAAATGGAGCGGGACGACCTTCTGTTTACAATTGTCAGTATGTGATTACTGAGCGGCAAAACTTTACAACAAAGATTGACAGTTTTCCTGCAGTGCCGAAAAGGCCCCACGCATGTAGACCTTGTGAACTTGCATCGAGGTATTCAGTCCAGCATGTCACTTTGCATTCCGTGGCCGGCTCATGTTAACGGAGAGATCTTGTTGTTTCTCAAGCTTCTTGACTTCTTGCGATATAGACCCTAGATACATCCAAGTCCATCATTACTCGTTCAAAGCCAATGCCAGCTCACTTCACCTCGTGGTGCGCGGTGAGCCCTGAAGCTTAGATTGATTTTCTCCGCGCATTGTATATGATAACGAGATCTCTTCCCTAACTCATCCCCCCGGCGAAAACACCACCTGGCGTGTCCTCCTTTTGGGACTTAACTCGACTGATTGACGACTTCCGAGTCCCTGCAGTTCTCTCGAACTGAAGATACGCTCACTCCAACATTCAATCTATCAAGCTCGCGACAGACAAGCTTTGCCCCGCCAGGGTAGCCGCTTCAGTCAACTTTCCATAACCGCCTCCTTTGTAGAGGAACGTTATTCCATGGCGTTATCGCTCAGGATCATTGGGTTCTTGATTCACATCCACTCAAAGCGCGACAGTGGGAGCAGCGACGTCATTTTATCACGTGATCATTTCACGACACGATGCACGGTCAAGTAAGTTCAACTAGCCAAGTTGTGCTGGTACAGGATATTGGGCCAGATAGTCGGGGATCCAGTAAAATAATGGATCTATGAATGACCTTCCAGCTTGAACATCTTTGCAATCTGGTCCTGCACTCCCTCTTGCAATGGCACAAGATTGTGGCCGCCCCACATCGATTCGACGTAAACAACCTTCCCGTGCTTCGTCTCGAACTCCTCCAAAACACCGAAGTTGGCAATTTGGCTCTGCTTCACCAAAAGTACCCGAGCGTCGGTACGTCGGCGGAGGGATTCCCTGTATGCCTCAAACTCGGATTCGGTGAGGGGACGCCTGGGTTTGCAGGAAGGTGCCCCAGTGTGGGGAGGTAGGGGTCAAGCAGTCGGCCCATAAGGGTCTTTGAATGGGTATGCTTGACGTGGTTGTCGTCGGTCGCGTGGGCGAAAAGAACAGGGACATTGAGGTGCTGCACGCGTCCAAGCTTCGTGAACGGTTTCGACTGCATTTCAGCTGCTTGTGCCAGTGCGTACCTCAATATTCGACAAGGTATCGTATCGTTCCAAAGTGAGTGCTTTGATGAGTTCTTGGCGGTGAAGGTGAATAACGAAAAAGAGGTACAGAGAAAAACTGCATACTGCGCCGCATGTAGAAGTTTGTAATTGGTTGCAGAATCGGCATGCGCAGAACATGATATGTCTCGAGAAGAGCGGACAGTTCAGAAAATGGAGCCAGAAGTGTGATACCTCTTGGCTTCACACCTTCCGTTGCGAGTTGCTTCCCTAGTCTTGTGGCAATGTTTGTCCCAAGACTATGGCCGATGATCAAGACATACTCATCCCTCGCGCCTTGCTCCGCAATCCACCTCCAAGCCGTGTACGCGTCAATCGCGACGCCTTTCTCTGCGGGCGCACCGGTACTGTCTCCAAAGCCACGATAGTCGAGGGCGAGCACATTCGCACGAAAGCGGGATGTAATCTGGCTATAGAATTGTGTACGAGCCACAGAAGCTCGCGGCCCTCCAGTTCCATGGAGGAACGGAACTGTAGGATTGGATTGAACAGCATGCGAACGACTCCCAGAGAAAGAGTTGGTTAGCTGACCACTGCTATGACAGCAGACCTGTTGACTTTGGTAGTAGGGGTCTGATAGGACAAACCAGGCTCCTAGGGTGACATTATCCGGTGTTTCTAGATGGAGATTCAGTGTTGTACCCACTGCACATCTTTTTGTCAGTCGCAAGAGCCAGTTTCGACAGTCCAGAACTCACGCGCCAATCCATATGCCTCTGGCAGGTCAAAATTTGCGAACAAAGGCCATCGGAATTGATGTTCGTAGAAAATACTTGCTCAGTTGGTCAGGAAATGCTGTGCTTTCGTCGCAGTACCATACATACAGTCGCTGTATCGGTGGTGTTGCGAGGAGAGCGATGCCAACAGCGTAAACGAGCCCGGGGGAGAGGAAGAAGTTTTGAGCCCATGCATAAAACCCTCTACTGGTTGGTGGAGGTGCCATTGAACATTGGATGGTCGCTGTTCGTTGAAGAACATGTACTTCCTTGATATGTGAACTGACTTGCGGGGCGATGAGCGGCGGCGGAGCCTGAGCGCTCACTGCATCTTCCTTCCTGTCATCATCTTCGTCAGGTTTCACTGGTATCTGTACCTATGTATCTATATCAGCGGTCGCACGAGTTGGCCGATCCCTGCACGGCCAACACGATGGGCTTCCTCTCCGTCTGAATGTTGTTCCCAGGTATCCACTTGATGACGCTGACACTTTCAGGGTATTTCAAGGTGTGGTTTTCATTGTTTCAAGGTTTCATTCTCGTTCATCGACATGTGCAGGTGGTTTGCCTACATATCTGACACTGAGGAGTGTCTTTTGGAGGACGTTCTCGTATCGCCGGCGCATGCGTTGTCCAAACAAGTCCACGACCACTACCTTCCAAAGCTCATTCATCATGAGCCCGACAGGGATCGAGGGAGCACACAACAGGAGATTGCGCTGAGGAATAAGTTGTTCAATGCGGACGGGCTAGGAGTTGCATGGTGAGTGCGTTTTCCCTGTCAAGCGACTTCGGAGGAATTGATCACCACCCTAGGTATGGCTCGGTTCGAGAGCAGTACGGGGAGTGCCAGGGTCCGCGCCCCTCCGTGTACAAGATCGTGCGGCAGCCATTAACGGACCCCAACTTTCTTTCCATCTGCGCACACACGTCCACCCTCGCCCTGTTCGCCCACATCCGCGCAGCGAGCGGCGAAACGGCCATCACAGAATACAATGCACACCCCTTCCATTTCGGACGTTGGTGCTTCATGCACAACGGAGTCGTTGCTCATTTCAACCTCATCAAGCGCCAGGTCTGCGCAGAGATATCCCACGAGGCTTTCCAACTCATCAGGGGTACAACCGACTCAGAGCACCTTGCCGCGTTGACGTTCAGCTACCTAGAAGCTGCGAAGGGTCCGCTGGCCTGGGATGTCACCCACCCCTTGGAAGATGTGAAGGCTGCGTTGGAGAAGGCGATCTCGAAGATCATAGAGCTTCAGAAGCAGGTTGTGCCCCCCTTGGGCATTGCTCTCGAAGCGTCCAGTTTGAACGTCGCGATCACCGACGGCACGCAGCTCCTCGCCATACGCTTTCGGAATCATCCCACTGAGCATCCGCCCTCGCTCTACTTCTCTACGAAAGCCGGCATCAAACTCAATAGAAAGTTCCCCGGACACCCTGACAGAGAGGGTGACAATGGTTCGCAGAATCTGAAGGGAAGCCACGAGCACGGCAACCACATTATCATCTGCAGCGAACCCACGACTTACAAGGACTCGGACTGGGAGCTCGTAGAAAAGAACGAATGCATTACAGTGGGACCTGATATGGTTATGAAACGGGTAGCCGTACAAGTTGCGTCTTGAGAGTGATGATTGGTGGGGTAGTGTACAATTGAATGAATGCCTACGAATGTCCTTGCAGAGAGAATACGAAGAGCAAGAAAACATAGCCGAAAATACATGATCAAACCACATGAAAACTAGAGAGCATAAACATACGTGGGGAACCATAAGCATCATAGGGTCATTGTCCGAAAAATGTTTCTAACGAGCGACCATATTGGTCCCATTGGAATGTACGACATCCAGTGATAGTGTCGTGAGTGAGGAAAGCATATGGGGTCCACGTACTCAGGAACGCTTTGTTTTCCTGCGCCCTCTCTGTCCTCTTCCTCTCCGACCAGCGTGTCATCGCTCCTGTCATCTCTGAATGTCTCTAGGTCAGAGTCATCCATAAAGAGCTGGGGTCTCCGTCGCCTCCATGGAGGCGAGATTGTACTGCGTTTGGGAAGCTTCGTGGCGGACCTCTTCAACGGCACCTCTACGTCGTAGCTACCAATGGGAGGTGCCATGGAGGTCCTCTTCCATGGCAGACCCAGGTTATTGCTACCAGTGGGGGGACTGGTGCACACGAATGATGGCGGGACGAGCCACGGAACCACGCAGGATGGGCAATATACCCGGTGAGGGTAGAAGGCGTCCTCCAGTTCTGAGATGGAAGGATGGGGGAGGTCTTCATCCATTAGCGAGAAGATGCTTTCGCAAGGCAGGATATCGAGGTGTGGATCACCCCACCTGTAACTCTCTGGGTTAAAAACCACACGAAGCTCTCGGACGCGACTCTGCAACCGCAACTCCATCTGCTCCTCGATGTCGAAGTCTCCATTGACGCAAACCGGGTGCACGAAAGTCGTCAGATATCTGCGTAATGCGTGGCGAAAACAATAGTTAAGGCTCGTCGTCCTTCGGCGCCCATCTAAGTAGGCTGCGATAGTGGCTCGAACGTCTTGCACCGCGAGCACGGCAAGTTCGGTGTTCATGAGAGCGACTGTGAATGTGTTGATGGCCTCGAATGGGAGGATAAAGACGGGCGGGTCGTGTGCAAACAGTCTGAATTGTAGACGTGCAGTTTCAATCTACGCTATGATCAGTGTTAAGTCAGGAATTGGAAGTTATGAACCACTTACAATCCAAACGAGAGGTTCTACGATCTCACGAGGGAGAATAACACCGCACAGGTCGTGTAGATTTCGATCCATCTTCTCCACTCGTTGCATCAATCTCAGGAGTTCGAAACGATAATCGTCTTGCTGGTAAGGCGGAACCAAACAGGTTCCTTGATTAGCTATACAGGAAGTCAGTCGCGAGGACAGCTAGAACCGTGACTGTACGTACGGGGGATGTACTCTTCTTTGAGCTTGTGTATAGCAATAATAGTATCGTCTCGTTCCATCAAGTGCTCGTTTCCGTTCCTGTTCTCATAAGTAAAAAATGCGTCGGCCAGCGAAGAGGAGAACAGGTCGTCCATGCAACACCGGCCTGCGAGTTGATAGCGTGAAGGAGCAGAATCAAGGTCAACTTGATATCTGGGGGCGAAGAGGTGATACGAAGCGTTGAACCCATCTATTTATTGTTATAGGCACAAATGAGCGTGAAGGAACGGCGAATCATCCGTCATGTTGCTACAATCTTAAGAGGACCTGGAGGACATGCCAAAAAACGGAAGCAAAACAATAAGAGTCCAGCGATGACTAAGCATTCCCACGTGGCCATACAAAAAGCGGGGCTATTCGAGCGTGTACTCGTTACCATTTCATTGTCAGAGCGAGCAATGATTTTATTGTTTGATCTTTCCCATAGTCTGCAATGTTCCCTCGCTGTGCATCTTTTTCCCGTTTTGCTTTGCACGGCGGTGACTCAGACACAACCATTCCCAGTCTTCCGAGCTGGGGTTTGTCCAACGATCCCGTTTCCAGGAATCCGATAACTGTACGTCTTTCCCGCTATTTGGTGTGCCCCCTCCAACCTTCTGACATACTGCGCAGATAGTAGGATCCTTTGAGGCGCATCGTGGCTGGCCACAGCGTTTTGTTCTGAGGCTGTTGAGTTACCACCTTCACATGCCACGAACGCAGGGCTCAAAGTCGAATTTTCCACCGTACGGTCACTGGCAGCACCCTTTATCACCCTAAATAACTCACGAGGGTTTGCCTGTGTCCCGCTCTGTCAAGCTTCCATGATATGTCACCAAAGAAATGAAAGGCGGAAAATAGACGCTCAAGATGGTCAAGGGTACGTTCCCCTCTCCCTCGCCAAACGCTCCTTCGAATTTGCTATGATGTCTCTTCTTAGAATATGCTTTAGACATCATAGCCAACATGTTCCTGGATCCTGAGAGTATTCAGCTCCTTAAGGCGATCACGGACGACTTTGGACACGCCAGACCGCTCGGCACCGGCGTCACCATTGATATAGGTTGAACTTACGATGCCCCCCGCCGTGCATGGCATCAAGCAATGTGAGAATGTTGTTTCATGCGTGTTGCGCACTGTCTTCGAAGCTTTTTGCGTGTCCCGGTGTCAATGTCAATAAAACTCGGCTCAACTCATGGAGGAGGGCTGGTTAAGTGCACGCGAGGTACGTCGAGTCTACAGGAAATTCGTGAGGCTTGTTGATTGTATTTAGGATGCTGCCCCTCTGCGGACAGGACACTCCCAACTGGAACTATTCTCCCCATTCAAGACTCTACCCTACTTTCGCCTATTATTTTTTTCTAATTCGGCATGGCTTCTGTCAACGCGCTGGTCAACCCACGACAGAACCGCCAGCCGATAAGCCACGACATCGAGCATGTCCAAGTTGACGACGATCCAAGGGAATGGACCAAGATGCGAAAGGTATGAGCTGTCGTTGGCGACCAGGACCGTCCAACGTCTGATGATATTTGCAGACTTGCATTCTACTCACCATCTTCAGTGCCTCCATGATCGCTGGGCTGAACTCAAACCTGTACAACCGTAAGCTTTCCCGTCCGCAAGTCCATGATGCTGATATTAACAGCTTCTAGCTGCAATATCTCAGATCAAGTTGCAGCTGCAAGCGTCGAGCGCTGAAATCAGCCTCAGTCTCTCGCTGTACATCCTAATCTCCGGATGTTTCGGAGTAGCATGGAGTGCTGTCAGTGAAGTGTACGGTCGCAAGGTAATAATCTACCAACACGAGAAGGTTATAAAACTTATCACAACCCTCAGATTGTCTACATTTGCTCATTTGGCCTGTCTGTCGCTGGAAATGTTGCAGCGGCGACCGCCCAGTCAATTGCAGTACTTATTGGAATGCGCTGTCTTCAAGCAGTTGGGTTAGTTCGCACATCCTTGTCTATGGATGTCTAACTAACTAATCTCGATATCGATATTCACAGATCGAGCGCTGTAATCTCCATTGGTGCAGCGACTTTAGCGGATATGTATGATCCTCATGAGAGGGGAACTTTCATGGGTTTATATTTATGGTGAATAGTGGTTACTCCCCAGTCTCCTTTGAACTCACCTTAATATCTCTGTAGTGCACCACTGCTTGGGCCTGCTATAGGGCCGATGATTGGTGGATTGCTCACACAAGCGTTTGACTGGCGGGCGACGTTCTGGTTCCTTTCCGCTTTTACCGGCATTTGTCTTCTGTCTTTCGTATTTTTCAAGGACACATTCCGTCAAGAACGCAGCTCTGCGTACCAAGCCGCACTCCAGTTGACACAGGAACGGAAAGCTCGTCGCGCGTCACATTTTTCAACTTTCAGCCAGGCGACAGTCGTTGAGCCCGAAGTGGTACTTGACATCTCTCGCGAAAAGGCCGACTTTTACGCTGCAGAAGGGGTAGGAACACCAGAGCCAAAGTCGTACTCACTCGAGATTCATCGAACGGTACAGGACGACGTCGAAGCTGAACAAACTCCAGCAACTGCGATGGATACTGACCCTCGACCAGAGATCAAAGGAACTACATGCAAGAAAGTCAAACACACACTTCACAACATGAATCCTGTACGACCCATCATCGCGGTCCTTCGACGGTTCAATAATCTCGCGACCTCGTTGGCATCAGGTTTGCGAACCGATCATGGGTCAAAGGCAGTGACTAACAGGTCCTTCAGGTCTTTGCTTTGCATTCGGCTATTCTCTCACGTATACATCCACGCGGACACTATCTATGCGATACGGATACGACCCTCTCCATGTTGGCCTCATTTTGTTAGCATATGGGGCGGGTGCGTACTTCAACACTATTTCTGCATCGTGTATCACCTCATGGGTTCCTAAGGTAGCGCCACCGGCAGTGTCCTCGGCGGTCGCTGGTCCGACCGTGTCATGGCAAAGCTAAAGGCTACAGGGCAACGCCCCGTCCCAGAGGTAGAGCGGATCACTCCGAGCAGCACCTCCGAACTAATCCGTGTGTGCTTTCTAGATGCGACTGGATAGCATCAAGTACATTGTCTGCTTGCTGCCAGGAATCGTGTCGGCGTATGGATGGTTGAGCGAGAAACACGTTCATGTCGCCGCATTGTGTGTGACTCTATCCTTTGCGGGATTTCTGTCAATGTGAGCTTCCATTCCATTTCACGTCAGCCTAAGTTCATGCTCCTGCAGGTGGTTGTACTCCATCACTCTGACTTACATCGTAGACGCCAATGTGGGGCGGTCATCGACAGCTGTTGCTACTAATAGTTGCTTCAGAGGTGTTTTGGCCTTCGTTGCCGCGGAAGTAGCGGTCCCATTGCAGGTGAGCTATTTTCGCTTGCATGTAAGTTTGCCTCATGGATGCTGACCGTTACCTTGAGGATTCGATTGGGGACGGCGGTTTGTACTCTCTGTGGGCTGGCTTGCTTTTGATGGCCACATTCCTTACTTTGCTCGTGCGCTGTAAGGGATCTAGATGGCGAGCCACTGCGGAGCAGAAGGAATCTTCCAAGTGACCAATCCCGAACTCTTCATGGATGTGTGGTACCTCACGGACTTCATTGACCTACGAACAAGCACTTGATATGTTGGTTGGGCGTGTAGTAAATTATGTATCGTGTCTCGATAGGTCGCCATATGCGCGCTGTACTATTCTTGTGTCGCTTTTGACTCGGACTTGGACCATCATTGGCTCGGTAGCTTTACAGAAATAACCCGCATAAGGCTATGCACAACGTCCCCACTCAAGAAGCCGTATTTTTCGATTAATCCTTCACCTCGTTGTAACCCTTCCTCATACTGAAGCCACTGCCCCTTTCATAGTGATAACGGTACCTGTACTATCTTTAGCGAAAGCAGTGACCAAGTGTAGCATTATAGGCCAGAAAATCAAATCCATCTCAGGTAACGCGTCGACCAGAGACGTCATCCAGCCGCTTCACGTACACTTATCAGTATCCTCAGGCTTGTATTGCGATTGGTCTGTTTCATTGAGTATACAGTCTCCTAAGAGTATACCATCAAGACTGGAATCTGTTGTATTTATTGTAATGCTACAGCTCAAAGGCAACTTGAATACATGAACTTGGAGTTTTGGTGAGGTCTTATTCGGGCTATAGTTACGAGCTGCCATCGATAGATAACAAACTCGTGAGTGTCGACAACACGACCTTACATTGACCGCCACAGGTCTCGCGATCGCGGGCCCGCGGAGGAAGAGCTCGGTCTGCAGGAGAGCTATGTTCTTCAAGTCCATGGGATCGAGACGGCTCAATGCGAGCCTCAAGTCACGGCCCAACCATACTGAAACACTGCAGATAGTGTACTATGAGTCTGCGAGCAAAGATCCAGAAGCCAAAGGCTCCGCGGGGGACAGTCAAGCGGCAGGTCTCCATTGTTGGCACCGGGCACGCTATGTATGCGCATCACATACTGAGTACCGCGTCGGAAGTCATGAATCCAACGAAGGATGAGCAACGCACTGATGAGTCGTACAAATCAACAAACGATGCGATCGGGAAGGAAACGAGTTGGTCAATTCCTCACTCAGGCTCACTGCTTCCTCAGATCTCCAGGCCCGTTCGGAATGTCGGGAGTAGCCTTCGCAGAATGCGCTGCGCTAAATCCTGAGTTGTAGTTATGAGTCAATGAACTGACTCCGACTGAGGCAAGCGTGCGTTTTTCAACTTATACGAGTAGCGTAAAAGACTCACATCACTGCATAGCGGATACAGGGTAGGATACAATTCAAAACGTTCTTGCTTTAGGGATAGGAAGACATCCTTCATGGAGGGGTGGAAGGATTTTAATAACAATCACAAGTTTCTTGAGTGGATCGGCATAGGATCGGCGCGTTATCGGTACGGACTTCCGACGTCCCAGAAAGGAAGCTCACCTTTCGGCCGACTGTCCAACCGAATGACGCGTGAAAAAAAGATTACTGGTCGGAAACGATGTGTGGGAGTACCGGAGCAACTGCATGCATGACCGACTTCCACCAGTTGCGTGCGTATAAGAACGAGCCAGTGTATGTATTTTCACGCATATTCGACCGCTATATTCGACTTCTCACCCACTTTCTCAATCATCTTCTTCCTGGGACTCCTCCTTCGAACAATGGCTCAGGTTCAAGATATTCATAAACCGGACGTGCAGCTGGTCAATAATGGAACATCACCTCAGCCACTTACCTCGCATGACGTTCATGTCGATATTGAACACGTCGACGTCACTGACGACCCGCGCAAATGGTCAACCACCAGAAAAGTACTACTACCGCTCCAATCTTATTCTCGTTTGTCCCGTTAACTATTTTATTGTTTCATAGCGAGTGATCCTGTTTGCCATATCCGCCGCCGCAATGATCACTGGTCTTGGTGGAAATCTATACAACCGTGAGCGGATAACTGCGCACATGCGCCGGTCATTCTCAGTTGATTGCTTTAAATTTACAGCCGCTATTTCGGAAATCGAAGCCGACCTACACGCTAGTAGTCGTCAGATCAGTTGGAGTCTTTCTCTCTTCATTTTGTTCCAGGGATGCGTGCCCATCCTTTGGAGCGCTTTGAGTGAAGTGTATGGACGCAAGGTAGGACCCTGAACTCGAATAACCAATTTATACTCACCGCAGTTTTTTAGGTAGTGTACCTATTGTCCTTGACATTATGCACTGTAGGGTGTATCGTTGCTGCGACTGCTAAGTCGATTGGTGTCCTCATTGGTGTTCGCTGCCTCCAAGCCGCTGGGTGAGTGAAGTGATTCCCTTTGATGTTGCCCTCCCGCAGTTTGACTAACCACCCCACAGCTCTAGTGCAGTTCTATCAATTGGTGCAGCCACTTTAGCCGACTTATTCGACCCTCACGAACGTGGAGCCATCATGGGCATATATTATTGGTAAGCTTCTTACTAGCAGTTGACGAAAGCCAACTCACAATGAATTAGTGCACCGCTACTCGGTCCAGCGTTAGGTCCTATCATCGGCGGTATCCTCACACAAGCATTCAACTGGAGAGCCACTTTCTGGTTTCTCACTATTTTCACTGGCATATGCCTATTCGCCTTCATGTTGTTCAAGGACACATTTAGGCGGGAGCGTAGCCTGACATACCAGCGCATCGCCAGACATCTTCGTCAGCGTGCCATAGAGCACTCGCAAAGGGCTTCTCAAACTTCAACCCTCACCGGTGATACGGGAGTTGGGACCGAAGATAAGGAGAAGGGTAAAACTGTTTCTCAGAGGGCATCGTCGTCCTCGCCTCCACTCGACGAGGACAGCAAGGAACATACACACGCTAGGAAGGATCTTGAATCGCAAGCACCGCCATTGCACCAACACCACCACCACCATCACCCCATTCCACCGTTGAACGAGATCAAGGTTTCGCTCAAGGATGTTAATCCGATTCAACCTATGTTCCTCGTACTACGCCGTCTCAACAATGTTGTCACACTAATTGCGTCTGGTATGTTTCAGCTGCTGCTGTATCGAAGAAGTGCGGACTTACGGCGGTGTCCTCCAAAGGGCTGTACTTTTCCTTCAGTTATTCTATTGCCTATACATCCGCTCGCACGCTGTCGGACAATTACCATTATGACGCACTGAAAGTCGGACTTGTGTTGCTATCCTTCGGAGTTGGTAAGTTCTTATCACCGTAAGCCATTCTGGAACAGGTCTCAACCGTTTGGCAGGCAATCTCTTCGGCAGTATTCTTGGTGGTCGGTGGTCCGATTATGTGCAGAAGAAGTTACGGGAGAAGAATGGAGGAGAACGTTATGCAGAGGTGCAGTGATATTACTGCCGTCAGCGACGACAACCATTTAACACCTTGCTTTTCTCAGATGCGACTCAAGAGTACAATTTTAGCTATGTTTATTCTCCCGCCATCTGTGTTGGGATATGCATGGGTCTGCAACCAACATGTCCATGTGGCCGCCATTTGTGTCACTTTGTTCCTCGCAGGATTTTCGTCCATGTGTGTGATTTTATTATTTTGACTCGTTCCTGCACACTAATTTAAGTGTCAGATGGATCTACTCTAGTACTTTGGCCTACATAGTAGATGCCAATGTTGGGAGGTCATCCTCCGCCGTAGCATGCAACAGTTGTTTCCGAGGAACATTCGCTTTTGTCGCTGCAGAGGTTGCCGTCCCGCTTCAGGTAAGTTTTATACACTTGCATATCCTACACACAGGATGATTTGACTTGTTGCAGGATTCTATCGGGGACGGTGGGATGTACAGCCTATGGGCAGGCCTCACACTCGTGGCTGAGGTGCTTTTACTCCTGGTTCTATGGAAAGGAAAGAGTTGGCGAGAACGTGCAGAAGAAAATGAGTCGCAGTGACCTGTTTCTGACGTTTTACTCTCGAGTTGTGCTTAACTATATAGATCGTGCATATCTACTTATTGAGGGCCGTGTGGTTCAGTTGCTAAGCGCTCTAAAAGCGGATCAAATGAAACGAGAGTTGCCTAATCCGGCTGAGCAGCAGCTACGTAATCCGCCGCCATTGGTCTGACCCGAATTACTCGGGCTGTCCAAAAACTGTTTCTGCATCCACCACGACCTCAACATCGCCTGATGGAATCATGTCGTCCAAAGAGACGCATGACACTAACGAAATAACCGGTGAAAACAACGGTAACTCACAAACCGCTACTGGAAGCCCGAAGAGCTCGTTCGTTTACCCCGTTCGCTCTTTGCTCACTGGAATTCATTCTGCAGCCGATGGCCCAACTTCTCCACCGATGGTACCGAGTAGTTCGTCTGGGAAGCTTCTGAGTCCATCAGGCTCGTCTGGTCGAGCAAGTCCAATCCTCACTCAACTTGAAAGTATCGGAGGTGCAGACGCTGGATTAGGTGAAAGGCATAAAGAGTCCGGTCTAGGTATGTCATGATCCTGTGCGAATATGATATTGAAGCTCTCAGTGTCTCAATCTACTTCTCAGACGATTCACCTGTTTCATCATCTGACAATGTAGTGCACAAGCGAATGCCACCGTCACCGAACTTCCGAGACTTTTCAACGGACGAGGACCCTCTGGCGCCGCGAGTTTTCTCGCTTCGGACCCTATCTCCATCTATCGAGTTTCCTCCAAACCAGATACTTGCATCGGGGCCCACCGGTGAGCCCGTCGTCTACGACGAAGCTGGACTGGACAGCATTTCACCAAGCAGTGACTACAATCCTCGCCGTCCGTCGCAAGTCTCTGAAGTGGCCGCGGAGGCATTCGCGCATACCATTGACGCAACGATCGCATTGGTACCTTCGCCAATGTTGGAGGAGGATTCTGTCCCCAATTTCTCTCAGTCTGGCATTGTTCATCTCGGCCCAATACCATCCGACAACAGCTCCCCCGCCTTTCGGACGAGATCTATTGGCTCTTCCTCCAGGTCTCGAGGCGCTCATGATGGTATGGAGCACGTTTGGCCTGGTGATTCTCGTTCATTTGTGCTTGATTCTCGTCCCCGTTCCCCCGTATCTGCACTGGAGTCGAATTCTTTCCAAAGTAGCGGGCAAGCGAGCTCTACAAATCAACCGCATGTCACATTTAGGTATCAGCACATAGAGGATGAAAGCGGGCACCATCTCATTGTCGGTCGGGAAGGCACTCTGACCAAGTGTGAGGATGAGGTATGGCGTCAATATCACAATCAGTAGAATGGCATCTAACCTTGCAAATTCAGCCGATTCGCACCCCTGGTGCTGTTCAAGGGTTTGGCGTACTCATTGCCGTCGAAGAAGACTATGAGACTGGCAACTTGAATGTCCGACAGGTTTCAGAGGTATGAATCTTTTTGTCCTGACAAGTGGCATACTCTTAGTTCGACCTAGAATTCGACCGAGTTACTTGGGCTCTCACCCCAATACCTATTTTCACTGGACTGCTTCTCGCAGATCTTATCTCAGCAAGAGGCAGACCAGCTATTCGACAACGTTTCATACCTCAGTGACGCCGCCTTGACCTCAGAAGAACAAGCTGAAAACCTGCACGTCTTCATGCTAAATGGGTATGGCGAACCGGGAACCGCATTGCCAGAGGAACGGTCAAACGATCCTCAACAAAGACGATCTTGGACTTGTTGGTGTGCGGCACACCGTCCCGAGCCCTCACCATCCATAGATCCAAACAGCTCAACTGCGAAGGAATCCAATCTCATTATTCTAGAATTTGAGTTGGAGAGGGATACGTTCAACCCGCTATATCCCCCGCCCGTACCCGACAATAACAGCAGCCCACTCTCCGGTCTTTCATCGCGTTCTGAAGGTTCGGGGGTGCGCTCCGATGATTCTGGTGTTACATCCGATGGCTCTGGCAGCGGGATTGCCTCTGATAGCTCGGGTCGTACGCTCGTATCCAATCATACAGATGATAGCAGAGTCTCAGAAACTTCAGGGAGCGATGGAGATCTCCCTAACTCCTCTAGCGCCACAGCAAATTCCCTAGTTACAACGTCCAGAAGCAGTACTTCGAATTCCTCTGTTGACGGAGAGGCAGAGTGGGTTCCGAGCCCGGAAGATATATTAGAAAGCACTACGAGCCGCGCACGACCATTGCTAGCTCTAGAGCGTCTCAGGAGAAACAGGCGTTTGGCAGAATCAGTAGCGTCCTATGGCTCCGGTAGCCAGACCGATCCTGGCACTGCTGTCCGTGGGGGGACACGGCCAGCTCGTGGTGGCGCTGGGCGAAACAGACGAGGGGGAGGAGGCGGGGTGGGTATGATGGACGTCTTCGCGGTCATGGCCCAGATGAATGAGCAACTTGGAGCTGCCCCCGACCTCGAAACATTCCTGAAGGTTGTCGCTGGTGTCGTCAAGGATCTCACACAGTTTCACCGCGTCCTCGTTTATCAGTTCGACGAACTGTGGAACGGAAAGGTTGTGGCGGAGTTGGTAGACTGGGACCAGACGCATGATCTCTTCCATGGACTGCACTTCCCAGCCACGGATATTCCAGCGCAGGTGAGCGATAACCTTCGTTTCATCCGACTTTCCTAATCTGCCGTCTTGCAGGCTCGCCACCTTTATGCCCTCAGTGAGTCCTGTCTCCTGTCTCCCTTTTGAAGTATGCTCAAGGCATCTTTCAGACAAAGTGCGACTGCTCTATGATAGAAGTCTGCCGACGGCACGACTCGTGGTCAGGAGCAAGAAGGACCTTGATCCTCCCCTTGTACGTTTCCATGTTTTTCGTTTGCTTGTCCAAGTCCTAACATGATGAACTCAATAGAATATGACGCACTGCTACCTTCGAGCAATGAGCCCTATTCACATCAAATGTAAGTGGGCCCACTTGAGCCCCAGCTTTAATCTTACTTGTTCCGTCCTGTAGACCTAGGAAACATGGGTGTGAGAGCATCGATGTCTGTGGTACGTATACATGACCATAGTGCCGAAGAGGATTATGCTTACCCTTTTACAGTCGATCATGGCCTCCGGTCAGCTCTGGGGTCTCGTTGCATGCCATTCATACGGTCCCCATGGAATGCGCGTTTCCTTCCCCGTTCGGCAAATGCTCCGTCTCCTGAGTCAATCCATATCGCGCAACGTTGAACGTTTGAGCTACGCTCAGCGTTTACACACTCGTAAATTGGTACATCAGAATGTGGACTCGTTAAGGACCTTCTCTCACAGTCGTACACCACAGATCAATACCATGCCCACAGATCAGCACCCCTCTGGTTACATCGTCTCTAACGCAGATGATCTGCTGGGGCTTTTCGACGCTGACTTTGGTGTGCTAGTCATCGGCGAGGGTGCTAAAATCTTAGGCCCAAACGTTCACAGTCAGGAGATCCTCATCGTGGCAGAATATCTTCGGTTGAAGCAATTCGAGTGAGTCGCGTCCCACGAAGAAAGATTTCTTTTGATTTCCGTCCTTGTTCAGGTCAATGCAAGTTTCTCAAGCTATTACCACGGACTACCCAGATTTGCATCTGTCAACAGGCCTTGAGGTGGTCGCCGGTCTCCTCTATGTTCCACTCTCTTCAGGTGGGAAGGATTTCATCGCCTTCTTGCGCAAAGGGCAACCTCGTGAAGTCAAATGGGCGGGACGACCGTACCGACAGGGTCAAGCTAAAGCCACGTTAGAGCCAAGGACGTCGTTCAAGTTGTGGTCGGAGACTGTTGCCGGAAGGTCGAGGATATGGAGCGAAGAACAGCTCGAGACGGCTGGTGTGCTAGCGTTGGTGTATGGCAAGGTATCCCATGATTATCCCCGAGTTTTTAGAGCTGGACTTACTCGAGTTTTTGTCTAGTTCATTGAAGTATGGCGGCAGAAGGAGACAGCTCTACAAGCCACGAAACTCACGAACATATTGCTGTCTAACGCCAGCCATGAAGGTAGCGTTTTTCTGCTGCCCTTCGCTTTCATTTAACTTATCGCCTGTAGTTCGAACACCTCTCAATCACATCATTAAGTGCGTGGACCTGCTTATCTCGTTCATGACTATACTTAACATTACTCTCACAGTTATCTGGAGCTTGCGTTGAATGGCCAACTTGACGGAGAGACACGGGAGAACCTCAGTCAATCACATGCAGCTTCAAAGGTACGTCTTTGTTTCGCCAGTATATCACATCCACTCACCGTAGCTGCAGAGTCTTCTCTTCACTATCAACGATCTCCTCGTACGTCGCACGCTTTATTTTGTGGCAGCTAATGCTGATGCTACAACAGGACTTAACTCGTCTAGAAAGCGGGAATGAGACCTCATTTAACGAACCTTTCAATTTGAGGCAAGCAGTTGAAGACGCTGTGCATCTTTACAGGAATGAGTCGTCACGAAGAGGCCTGGAGTTCGAAGTGGACATGGTCAATTGCCCGAAGTTCGTGATTGGGGACGCCAAAAAGATCAGAACACTTGTGGCCAACTTGACTGCTAATGCTGGTATGGTGTTCCCCTCCCCATCACCGTGGTATCATGCTGATCTTCACGTTCACTAGTCAAGTATACGCAGGCGGGCAAGGTCAGGGTTGAGTGTCGGGCATACGACGAGCCTGAAGGCCTGAGAAGCTCAGGTGATGTTGCTGTGGAAATTGTGGTTGCCGATACTGGCTGCGGCATTCCTGCTGACAAACTCGAGAGTATATTCCGCGAGTTTGAGCAAGTCGAGTTGGAACAAAGCGCCAAAGTGCAAGCTGCAAATCAAGGCCAAGGCTTAGGTGAGTTATCTTTTAGTACCCTCTCCGTTCCATTCTTACAATCGATCCCGTCAGGACTCGGCCTTGCTGTGGTTGCGCGGATCGTTGAACAGTTGGGTGGTCAGTTACGCGTTGACTCCAAGGTCGGGGAAGGTAGCCGGTTCTCTTTCCTCGTTCCGTTTGCGACGCGGAGCGATGGGACCACGTCAACATCTTCGACTTCCCAGCATAGTCAATCGGCTGCTATGTCACGGACCGGCTCCAGAAATGCTACCGGGGAGCAGATAGGTAACCTGGTTCAGGCATTGTCCCATATACATGGGTCCCCACGGCGCCAACAGCTCGCGAGTCAGGACTCAAAATCGACTGAATTCCTCGACATCGAACACTCGAGTGCAACTCGGTCCCCTACTAGGTCTCTGTTGGGACCTCCTAGTGACCCTGTCCGAACTATGGTGGACGCTCCTAAGGGGGGCCATGAGGGCCCTTCGTTGAATGATATGCCAACTCAGCTTCGCATTTTGATCGTGGAGGTCAGTGGCATTTGAACCGCTGATTAAACAGCTGCTCATCAGTACTCTACAGGACAACGACATCAACAGAACTATCCTCGCGAAGCGATTGTCCATGGACGGCCATACGATCGTGAACACGACCAATGGTCAAGAAGGATTGGAGATGGTAGAATCCGACCGAGATTTCGACTGCGTTCTAATGGATATTCAGTACGTGCATTATCATGTTATTGAATGATTGTACTCATGGATGGATGAAGAATGCCTTTACTGAACGGCTACGAATCCACGGAGAGAATCCGGGCACTCGAGGAAAAAGTACCAAACCCCAAACCTCGTCCATCTCATATTCTCAATGGCCGGCTTCCCATTTTCGCCGTCTCCGCCTCGCTCTTCGAGGAGCAAAGGGAGGACATGCACAGCCTAGGGATGGACGGGTGGATCCTTAAGCCAATAGACTTTAAGAGACTTAGGCTGATCCTCAAAGGCGTGACTGATCCTACTCAACGGGAGAAGGATGTGTATCGGGTCGGGCGAAGCTGGGAAGCCGGTGGATGGTTGACTCGACCAAAGATTCATGGGTAATTCGCTTTGTTTTTGCTATCGTTGCTGTGAGACGACTGGGGTTTGGACATGTAGCATACTGGCAGCGACATGATCCATCGGGGTCGCTGCCCAATGATCAATCTGTATTCTCATCACATAACTTTATCTTGACTGGTAGATACCGAATTTCTTGGGACTTTATTGTAGCGCTACGCAATTGATACACGGTGTTTGTGGGTGTACAGTAATCCTGTCTTTTATAGTTTTTCACTAGATGTTCTTGTATGATGCTTAGGCGTGGACCATGATGGCCGTACGTTCGAGTCGACCAAGTGTTTGACAGGAGTATCCATGGTCGGGCCCACGCTTCACTGCGCAACCTTTGTACAGCGTTACGCTCCAATATATATTGCACAAGCTTGACTCGCACAGTACGCAATACCGTAGCTCAACTCAATTCATGTGTAACTTGACCTTCTTAACGAGCCCTTCAAAACTATCAGAATAGTCTTTACTGGATGTGGAGGGCATAATGAAGTGGGGTCGGACGGAGAGATAGTCTAGCTGCTTTCCAAGCCACGCTCTTCGTCGGACGAGTACCTCTTTCAGCGACATCTTCGGGATCAATGGGGACGGAATGGGGAGATGGATGGCACAGTTTGTGAGCGCGATGGCAGATAAGTTGGGGAGAGGTACTTGAGGGATAGGTTGACAAGAACCTATTTCGGATTCTTGCCCTTGACCTCCACGGTCGACTTGTTGCTGCTGCTCGCACTGGGAATGTGGGACGATCTTTGTCCCGGGCTGCTGAATGTCGAGTAGTACGGCAACCTCATTCTCAGCCCCCATACCATTCACCGATAGAGTTCTAAGATTCTCCATGCACCGGGTGCATTCTCGAATAACTAAAAAGGTATGCTCCATATCCGAGTCTTGGAATCCGGGGTTAGATCCCCTGGGTGAGCCAAGGAAAACGGAAGGAATGTGAAGCATCTCCACATCTCGAAGGGGGAGGAGTGGAAGGAGTGCGTCCAATGCGACGCACGGGAAAGCGTGATCAACAAGACGGAGATCCAAACGGTACATGCCAGACACGTTAGATTGGATGTTGTCGGGGTGGAGGCCAGTCGTACCCCCACACCGAATGGAAAGACTGCCGTGCCTATCATCAATAACTAGATGTCGTATTGCTGGGCCATCTTCAGGCCAAAGTTTTGCTCGCAGGACTGTTAAGAGCCGTACAGGCTGAACACCAACAAGACGATGGTCCCAGAACGGGGACAACGTTCCGTCGGACGGTGCAACCCAATGCACCACGAGGCAAGTGTCCGCTGGAAAGTGAATACAATGTATGAGGGCCATCATCGAAAGCGCATATGAACTGGGAAACCGAAGATGCAAGTTGCGGAGGCAGGGGAGCGAAACAACCGCCTGATTTGGTTTATATGCTGGGCTCAGCTGAAGGTTCCGGATATCCAGGATACGTAGTCGAGGAAGAGTATGGAGAATATTGAGGAGAACGCTAAAGGAGAGGGTAGGTACAGATGATTCGCGATTTCGGTTTGGAGTCTTCATAGCGATTTGAAGATGCGTTAAGCTTGAAGACATTGCCGGTGTGATTGGCACAATAGCGAGAGCTTCGTGAATGATATCATGAATACGGTATATGTTCAACGAGCCAAGAATAATCGGATCGGTGCCTGTTGTGACCAGTTCTTCCCCAGCGACAAGTGGAAACAGGCTCAGCGACTTCAAAGCAACTGTGCTGCGGAGCAGTGACATGGCAGCATTCCATTGTTCCATAGTGTCCACGTCGAGTGTAAGGTGCTGAATACGATAAGATTGTGGACCTAACATGTTGAGTAACCACTCCTGCATGTAGCCCAAGAGCCAAAGATGCGGGAGAAACTTCAACCTATAGCGACTGCATAGACTGATGAAACCACGAATATCGACATAAAGTGGCGCATCCTTCGAGCGCTCCAAGCAAAGAATGGCACAGTTGACGGACCCTCTTGTTGTAACGTGCTGCCAGAAGCTGAGCATGGCCAGGGTAATATAGCGCCACCGCTGACAGACATAGGATATGATAAAGTAGGCGTGAGGCCCACGTATCGTCTTGCAATAGGGAGAAAGCTGTGCCTCAACCAGAGTGCGATATTCCAAGAAGATCAGCATGAGGACGTCATCTGGAACACCGTGTATGAGAGTTTTGGTGCTGGAAAGGTGGATGGTCAACTTTCTGAAAGTTCACTTTCATGTGCTTGGGTACCTACCATCCTTCAGCAAGGTATATGGAGCCCGGTGACCCAAAAAAGCCTTCGCCGTCCTCTGTGCTACTCTCCGGAGTAGACAATTCAGGGGTGGCGACCTCAATATACGCGCTACCATGCAATGAGTCTCGCACGTGCTCTTGTGCACGAATGGTGCAAGGTGCGCACTCACCTCTCATCCATATCAGAGGTGCGTGGCAGATGAAGAGCTAGGGACTGCACCAGGTTTATAAGAGAAAGATGATGCTGCTGCTGAGTAGAGTCGTTTCCGCAGAGAGACCACGCAATTTCCCTTCTAATTGCGGGACTGCAGCGGATAATAATTTGCCTCGCAACGGTAGTCACCGTAGCAAACCACGTTCATGTTCGCATAGCTTGCCATAAAATTGTTATCGTCAGGGATTATTACACAATCCGACAAGAGATTGGGTACTTTCCGTGAACTGAAAGGAACGGTATTGGGAGAGCCCACATCCCTGGTTTTCACGTGGCAAATTCGGTTCGGCGTGGTAGATCTCGCGGGGCTGACAAGACCTTGCAGCCACGTGGCGAAACAGGATTTCCGCCGTCGGTCGAACAGAGGTGGAACACAGGCATCCAGAGTGGATCAAGTACCTGTCTCTCTGGCTACAGGTTAGTCTTTGAATACTCCCTACTCCGTCAGTTCACGGATTGGCGTGCCGAGCAGCGCCGCTTCTCAGGCCATCTGTGACTCACTCAAAGGAGGCATTTGGCAGATAAGATAACCACGTGGAGATTTCCCGACAGCAGTTTCTGACCATGCCATTTCAAACCTGTTTGACACTAACCACCACTCTCATGGCATCGACATCGACACTTGTAATAAATCCGTTGCGGTCTTTGGTCAAACCACGCAAAGCCCTAACTTTACGGCCGTCCGTTCGACCGTCAACCGTCAGAAATTTTGGGACTTCTCCTTCAGAGCCCACGACGTGCCTGAGGGCCTCCAACAATCCTTCCTAATTCCTCCTGCTCATCGTCGGCCACAGCGAGCAACACCGTCGGCCATGGCCTTCCCCCTCTCGTCCCCGTCCACCCTGCCCCTCCTCCCGACCGCACCAGCCGTCGATCCCGTCACAGGTGCCTTTGCTCAGGCCATCAATTCCATGCAGCCTCCCCGACCCCTCGTCTCCCTCTCACCCGCCCTCCCTCGTCCATCCCCCTCCTCGTCCAGCACAATGCCGTCGACACCAACATAAGTGTCACTTCGTTCTCGGAAGTGCAGCCCTCAGCTCTTCACAACACCCTTGCTGCCGACAACACCCTCATCCTCGACATCCGTCCCCATAGCGCCTACACCCTCGGTCGTCTTCCCAATGCTCTCCCCATGTCCGTCCCATCAACCCTACTCAAGCGTCCGGGATTCTCTCTACGGTTAAGGGCCTTGACTCTCTTTCCCTAACCACGATCCCCTCCTTCGTCTTTCCTGTGCTACCCTCTTTTACGACAATAATCTCCTTGCTTTCTTTTACTACGAAACCTACGACTACACTCCCATTGGAATCGTCAACGATAGAACACTCATCAATATAGACATCTCTGAACCGTCAATCCAACGTTTCTAACAAAGATGGACAATGGAGCTTCTGCTGCAGACATAGCTCAGCCAGAATCACCCGTGGTTAGCACGTCCAAGCTTTTGATACCCCGGTCCCCTCATGAATTTGATTCGCCGCAGGGCGGTCGGCGAGATACAGGAGGTTCTCACCAAAGCCACAGCTTTCTTACACCCAAGTACGTCGCAAGCACTGTGGCATTCGTGACGAAAAGCTCATGATGGTCATGTCTGATAGCCCCTTGCCTGTATCTAAGAGCTTCTTCACCCCTGCGTCCAACAGACTGTCGCATTTACCTACACCCCAAAGGTAAGCCATGTTTTTCATACATTTTATTTGCAGGCAGTTTGCGATGTTTTCGGACAGGCACGAGCAGGAGGGTTTTGGCGAGAACAAAGTCGCAGTCCTCTGCCTCTCGCTAAATTGCCGTTATAGCATTCCCTCCTCCGTATTGTGCTGGAACCCGTGCGTTGCACCTTTGGGAACTGCCACATTTCCAGCTGGATTGACATGGATCGAGCGCGCGGCGTGATGGCACAAGCAAGTGCTAGTGCGTCAGGGTCTTGACAATGGATCCTCCGTGGTCTTTACCTTTTATGACCCAACTGTACTCGCCCGTTCCCTTCGATCTTTTGATCCTGCTCCCCACGCCTTCCTTGAGGCAGCTGCTCAGTACGCTTTTTACAGTCCCAACGACCTCAACTTTGACTTGGAACTTGCTCGCGACAGTCCGCTGAGGCATGGGTAAGTCAGCTAAGTTACCCATTCAGTCGGTCGTCGAACTCATTTGCTTGCAGAGCGCGGGCAACATCCACCCAGACGCACCCCTCTACTCCACGGTATGTCCATGCTCCATTTCAATCCTCTACCATCTTTCAAAGCGAGCGAGGTACCCCCGTTATCGACTCGTTTCTGACACCGGAATCAAGGTCTGTCTCTCGTCGCCTGTGAGTTTCGACCGATCGTCTTACAAGATCTACCAGACGACCCAAGTCGTCCCACAACACGTACGAAGCTCCCCTTTGTATTTGGAAGGTTATGTACTCACATATCCCGCAGTACCACCCCTTCTCCTCCCAGGACACCTCGCAGGTATGAAAAGTGGAATTTGGTGACACGCACGCTTATCTATTTCACAGAGGTAAATTCCAGCCGGAGGCAGAAATAACCCCTCTGGCTATCTCCTCACGCACGCCTCCAGTGCACCGGCGCGAAGTCTCCCCTCCCCTCCGTTCCACATTATCGTCGCCATTCGTCGACCGTTCCGAGCAGCACACGCCCTCCCACACTCGGTCTCAGTCCCATCTCAGCAGTCCCGACTCGAGTCCAATGCTGGTGGACGACGTGTTGTCCCCTGGACCATCTGCTGCTTCCACTTCAAAGTCCACCCCACTGAAGGCTCCTGTCCCTACACGCCCCGCCGGCAGCGAGATGAGCAGGATACGACTGCAGCTTGCCGCTGAAAAAGCCGCCCATCGTGACCGGTCAGAAGTTCGCCGTCCAGATTACCTGAAGCGGACGAAGCGGACGACACATCGGTGTTGAATGGGAAGAGTACGGCAAACATAGGTGTGCTGGAGAGTCCAGTGAAAGGACGCCGGATCGGGCTATTCCAGGAGACGTCAGAGGAGAGCTTCGAGGAGAGCTTGCTCGCGAGTGGCTACACTCCTTACGGTGATAGACCTGCCTACATGGAGGCCCAGACACCGCCAACTGCCGCCATTGGGAAGGCGAGGCGACCTTGTTCCAACCGGCCATGGAGTGGTTGCAGCACGAGACACCTGCCCAGAAGTCTTCTCAGCGTCGCACCAATAAGCCGAACAGGGAGGGGACACCGAGTGAGAAGGAGGTCAAGAAGCCGCCTCGCCACGTTTAACAACTTCCACTCGACACTGCCGAAGGGGTCTCTTGTGGTGGTGGAGGTGGAAGGCCACGGACGCGTGCTCATGCAGAAACATCCGGGTGAACGACCTCCCTCACCGACGGAATCTCCTACTCTCAAAAAACGCTGGGCTACTGCAGCTAGCGGCGGGCGGAAGAAGAAGTCAGCCCGTGCCACGCCGAATAGCCCTGCGAAGAAGGTCGGAAAGCTGCTTTCTGTCGACGAGAGCCTTCCCCGCAGCGAAGAGATCTCCAAACCCAACTGGCTGGACACCGAGTTCCCTTGGTCGATGCGTGCGCAGGAGAGGAGGGAGCGGGACCAGAGAGAGCACGAGGAGAAGATGAAGTGCATCGAGCGGTTCTTAGACCGGGCCAGCGACGAGGAGTCTGACGACGAAGACCAATCCCTCGGGCTTACCGTTCACGGAGAGGATGATGGGCCAACACCCCTGAGGACGGGACGTGGCAAGATGGTTCCTCTGAAAGCCAATCCGGACGCTCACCCTCGTGATCCTCAAGAACGCGTCATGCTCCCCAGTGACACAGCAGATGCCCGTGCTGCGCTGCTTTCCAAGCGGTCCGTCCGTGCTTTGGCTTTTCGGCGGCAGCGGCGGGAGGCTGATTCGAAAATACAGATTGGCGAGGACGAAGAGGTGTGCGTGTGTAAAGACAGGGACGATGGAAGAGTAGTGCAGTGCGACGATTGTCACACTTGGTATCATCTGGAGTGCATAGCGATCAGGAGCATCCAGGAGCCTGGGCGGGGAGGAGGATCCGTGGTATTGCGCAAATTGCCTGGAGGCGGAGATGCTTGCCTACGAGCCAGCTTCTGAACCCACGTTCGTCCCTACCGATAAGCCTCTCAGTTGGAATCACCGTGATCCGTTGATGTCGTCAAGCTCGTCGACATTGTCGCCTTTTCCCTCCTGGAACATGGATGCGCCCATACCAAGAACCCCAGTCCATGGCGAGACGTCCGTTCAATATTCTCATCTTCGTCGTGGGCAGGTTCATCCAGTCCAAGCCGCGCCCGAGCACCCCGGGATCCAATGACACAACCCGCGCATACCACACCCCAACGATCTTTGACCCCTCGGATGAGACATCGTACGCCCTGTCAACCGCTTCCCACCTACCGCAACACGGCAACGGGCTTTTCAGCACACCCAAGATGTCTTCAGCGTCGCTCTGGAGCAACGGCTCCATTGGGCCCTTCCAGACTCCATCGCAGACCAGACGTGGCTCACGATCATCCGGCGGCGCATTGCCCTTCGCGTTCGATGACAGTGCGGGGCGGACGACCTCCATCTTGGCGTATCCGTACCACGACACACCCATACGACGGGCCAGACCTTGTGACGCGGAGGACTTTTTCAACTCGAGCCAGTCGGTGTTGGAGTCACCGTCGGCGTCGGCGAGCAAGGGCAGAGTACCGTCGTCGTCGTCACGAGACCGAAATCCTTATCATCATCCCTCGCTGACAGCGCCTGAGTCCCCGACACCTGGTCGCCTTCTGCGCGCAAGGCGAGAGTCGGCAAGGCCGCTGATCCACTGTCAACATGATTGCGCACCGCGGGGACCTTTTTCTTCTTTCACTGACCCTTTCTTCGTTCTCATGGTATTCTCAACTCTCGCTGTCGTATTTGGGGAGTCTCACGCCCTTAGAATGGGGGGTCCAATGATGCATTCCATGCTGGGAGGTTCATAATGCTGCATGTACATCAGTTACGAGGCCATGACTGTTGGCTACTCCACCAGTACAATAGATAACCTTTCTAATCCAAGCCTAGACACTTTCAATAGTTATGATTTTGCACCGTAGTCTAAAAGTGCTTGAATAATCTTGGCATTTCCCAATTGTTGTGCAATCCTCAGAGGTGTATCTCTTCCTAGCACTGGAAGATATGTCATGACCAGCTATATGTAGAACAGCATCATCAAGTACCTTGAACATTGGGATCTGCCCTGTACTCAAGCAGAAGCTTGACAACATCTGTGTTATTTCTATAGCAGGCAGCTTGGAGCGCACATCCATACTCGCCACCTGAGCCAAGCTCATTAACAGACTGGATATTAGGAAACAATAATCAAGTACCTTGAGTATTAGGATCTGCTTTGTGCTCAAGCAGAAGGTTGACAATATTTATGTTTTCTTTGAGGCAGGCAGCTTGCAGTGCACATCCATATCCTCCACCTGAACCAAGCTCATCAACAGATTGAATAATATAAATAAAAAAACCAAGTACCTTGAATATTGGGATCTGCTTTGTGCTCAAGCAGAAGCTTGACAAGATCTGTATTTCCCTTAATGCAGGCAGCCTGCAGTGCACATCCACAGTAACCACCTGAACCAAGTTGATTACAGATTGAATAATATGAAACAAAAATCAGGTACCTTGAGCATCAGGATCTGCTTTATGCTCAAGCAGAAGCTTGACAATGTTGATATTTTCCTTAAAGCATGCAGCTTGAAGGACATTTCCATACCCAGCAACTGAACCAAGCTTATTAACAGACTGAATAATATGGATCATAGATCAAGTACCTTGAGTATTGGGATCTGCTTTGTGCTTAAGCAGAAGCTTGGCAAGATCTGCATTTCCCTTGAGACAGGCAGCCTGCAGTGCAGATCCAAAGTAGCCACCTGAACCAAGTTGATTACAGATTGAATAATATGAAACAAAAATCAAGTACCTTGAGCATTGGGATCTGCTTTATGCTCAAGCAAGAGCTTGACAATTTCTGTATTTTCCAAATAGCATGCAGCTTGCAGTGCACATCCATATTGGCCATCTAAGTAAAACATATGAGCATTGTTAGTCATCATATATATAAGCATCTGCCTTTAAACCTGAAAATATCTCATTTGTATCTGCTCCTGCAGTAACAACCAGTTGCATGATTGGCCAGCATTCCTGTTTTGTTGCAATATTGAGAGCTGTTTGACCATCTGACCATCTATCAGTTGAAAACTATTGGATTTGCTGGAGTCATCAAATTACACACCTTTGCTATTGAAACAAGGATTTGCTTTGAGATGGATCAATGACCTCACTAGTACTTCATCCCTCTCTGATGCAGCAACTGCTAATGCTGTGGCATATTGATGGCCTTGTTTTCACCACCATTAGCGGAAAAAACCAACAACATGCATATATTGATCATACCTTCTACAATGGTATTGACATCCGCCCCCCTCTCAATTAAACCAATAAAGAGACGTGACAATCTCTGCTCTATTGCTACCCTCAAGGATCTGGTAAGCTCCTCCTTATGCTGTTGTTCATGTCTCCTCTCTCGACGTGCAACAATGGTCTCTGCGAGATCCCGTAGTGGGAGAACAAGGAGTAGCATTGCAAGGATTTGGCCGAAGTTCCATTGTGTCTCGCCAGAATCGCTGTCCTGCAGATGTCGGTTCCGTTGGATGGTGAGCTCGATATCGGCAAGGAAGATGATGTTGACAACGAAGAGGATGACCAAGCCCACGAAGATAGGTTGAACCCCTGACACTGAGATCGAGCGGTCGTACCATTGCATAACGTCCGCCATATATCGAGCGAGAGGAATGTGTGCACGAAGAAAGGATGGCGGAGAAGGTGAAGAAGGGGTGGCATCACGGGGGTGAGTTTTTGTCCATGCGTGGTAGGCTAAGTAGAGGCCAAGGAAGAGGACCATAGGAGCCAAGAGGTTGAGTCCTGGGACGAGGAATACCGAGTAGACCATGATGGAGCCAACGCGCAAGGCATTCGAGGCGAAGGGTACACGACAACCGAGAATCGCGATGGTTGCGGAGTCGACGGCACACGTGTTCGCTGTCCCGAACGTCCGTGGATTACTCCATAACCAGATTCCGAGTGCGGCCATGAGCGTGAGGTGGGCGGACCCGAGGAAGAGAACAATTCGTCTGAAGAGGATCTTGAAGCCTGTCGCGCTTGAAGGCGAATCATCTACAGACAACACATCAGCGGGGAGAGAATCGTGAACGTTTGGTCGAGCGACTCAACTACTACTGGCTTGCGTCGCAGCCTGGCCAGTTTGTAATCGGGTAGCTGTCGAACACTCAATCGCTTGTCTGATGGCGCACGTCTGACTATACTCACCGTCTGCCACGGATACCAGTGCACGAAGCTTCTCCCTGATGTGCCGATACCAGGCTGACCACTTCCGTTCGATCGAATCCCGACCAGGCTGGCTTTTGTACTGTACGTAGAGAAGGAAGTAGATGAACGCATTGGTGTTGTTCATCCAGCTCAGGTCGAGGACGATAGCAGCGTGATAGTTAGACAGGCCTAGGGTCTTGGCTTGGACGATGGTAGAAATGAGGATGGCAAAGGCGACGATGAGGTTGGTCGTTGACTGGGTCTCGGCGGACTCGAGCTCGTATTCGGTGACCTGTCCGTCCCAAAGAGCCCATATGGCGGGGATAAAACAGAACAGATTCTGGATGTAGATTGCGACACGGACGCCGATACCAGAAATGTCGGGGTCAGAGGGTATGCAAGCGAGGATGCTGGCCATGGATGGGGTTCTGGTGGTCGTGGGTGGTGTCTGAGGTGAAAGTTGTGAGTGCGGGGGAACGGGGAGAGAGAGCTTCGCCTTTATATGCGTTCGAACCCTACCCTCGAAGTTGCCTCGAGGCTTTCTATGAATTCACCTCTCTTGTGGGCGATGAGCACTGCCATTATTCACACCGCGTTGTGAGCGCATGCTATGTTAAAAAAGAGTCGATCTATGCTGAAAGAGAAAGTGAGTCTGAGTACAAGAACGTTAGGGATACGATACGGCTGACGTACCTATAGACTACATACGCCATGTTGAAGGACCAACCTCAATGAAGCTGGATAGTCAGGTCGGTCAGTGACAAGATCAGTTTGGAGGAAGGGATGGTGGGCGTGTTTCTCGACTCGCGAATCCGTCTTTCCGAATCCCTGTGTCTCGATTCCTTTCATATCGGGGTAGGCTTGCATCTTACTGCTGGACGAAAATTGATATGGGTCTCTCAAAGTCCGTAGGAGAGCCCACATCCCTGGTTTTCACGTGGCGAATTCGGTGCGGTGTGGTTCGTTGTCTGAGATCTCGCGGGGCTGGCAAGACCTTGCAGCCACGTGGCGAAACAGGATTTCTGCTGTCAGTCGAACAGAGGTGGGACACAGGCATCCAGAGTGGATCAAGTACCTGTCTCTCTGGCTACAGGTTGATCTTTGAATACTCCCTACTCCGTCAGTTCACGGACTGGCGTGTCGAGCAGCGCCGCTTCTCAAGTACAGATAGCACGCCATTGAGGGCTCAGACTCGGACTCGGAGTTGGAACTTGGAGAGTCGGGATGACGACCCACGTGGCATCGGGCGCTTGCTGCGATCACATCGGCAACTGCCGTCGTATCGCGCCCGCTAAATGAGTGAAGTCTGTCCATCCCCACCAACGAAGGCCAGTATCCCTCAAGGTGAGCTTCATACTGCTGTTATGCTGATTCTGTGCACAGTAGAAGGCTTGGGGCGATGGTTCGAGGGTTTGGAATGTGTTTGAAGGGTTGGATTCGACGGGAAGGGGCTGGATGGCGTTTGTTGTGTGTGGATGGAGTCGCTGCACTCATACTGATGGAACTGGACGGATGGTGTTTGACTGGGATCTCCTACCGCTGCGTACTCGTTGGACATTCCTTGGGCCTTCCACTTCTGTTCACGCAATCGGCGCTGCGACCGTAATTGGCACTAACGGTATTCTCCTTTCTCGATAGACTTGGACGAAGAAATGGCCTCAACAAAGACCACCAAGGGTAAGGCGGCTGCCACCAAATGTGCGTCCCATGTATGTTGTCCACAAGGTGTTACATACTGACCTGAACCTATGTAGCAAAAGCCGCACCAAAGGACAACAAGGCAAAGGCCGCGAAAAAGGCCGCCCTCGTTGGCACCAACGGACATGCGTCGCGTAAGACCCGCTACTCGGTCTCCTTCCACCGCCCTAAGACCCTCCGACTTCCCCGCAACCCCAAGTACCCCCGTAAATCCATCCCCCATGCACCCCGAATGGATGAGTTCAGGACGATCGTCTCGTGAGTGTATATTTGTCTCTCGAGGTGTACTTCTTTTCCTCATGTCGACACGTAGGCCACTGAACACGGAGTCTGCGATGAAGAAGATTGAGGAGCACAACACCCTTGTGTTCATCGTTGATATCAAGTCGAACAAGCGTCAGATCAAGGATGCGGTCAAGAAGCTGTACGACGTTCAGGCTGCGAAGGTCAACACCCTCATCCGGTATGCTTTTTTGGGCTGCGGAGATCTACCTAGTGCTAATCATAGAACATGCGAAATTAGCCCTGACGGCAAGAAAAAGGCATACGTCCGGTTGACAGCTGATCACGATGCGCTGGATGTTGCCAACAAGGTGAGCAGGTTCATTGCGACGGGTGTGGGGAGTATCACTGACATGACTGTTATAGATTGGCTTCATCTGAATGTTGGGATGGTCCTTGTCTGCGTCGTTTACATCATGTTTAGCCCTTCCCCCGTTGCATTATTTCATGACCATGTATGCAATACCGCCCTCATGCCGACTACTATGAGCCAACTGTTAGTATGTGGAAGTTTGATCGAACGGACGGGATGTTGAGATTGCTTGGAGGCGGGCCGGGCCCTGGTTTCGGCGCTGATGACAGTCTGAGAATTGTGTTCATGCTCTGGTTACCATGGCGTCCCAGGTGTTGCCCCCCGAGCCTCTGTCTGTTTCTACGAGTGTTCTCTTCAACAACGGGGGCGACGACGGCGACAGGATATCTCTGTTATTCCTGAGAGATTATGCCGTGGAAAAACTCGCGTTTGATGTGAATAATTTTGTGTGATGAGGAACGTGATGCAGCCAATGACAAGCGGGATCAGAGTGTTGTTGACGACCGTCGCCTCTTCCTTCCTCCCTCCTTCATCTCGTCTGGCCACCATCCCGCCAGAATCAGAGCTTCCTCCTCCTCGTTGACCCGACGCTGCCCATCATAGCAGTACCACACTCCTTGAATTAGGCGTATCCTCGCCGTCCACGCTTCACAGCACATAGACCTCAACACAATCCACATCTTTACCTTCGTAACCCATGTACTTCCCCAGCAACTCCCTCTTCCTTGCCCTTCTTTCTGTTGTCTTCGCACAGGAGATCCACGCTTCGCACTCCTCCCTCACATCCGCTCATGCCAGGCGCTCTCAGAACATAAAAACTCGAGTCCTCGATACCCTCGCTGCCAAGGAGTTCAGTGGTCGTGGACTTCGAAGGGATGGTCTATTGGGTCTTCCAGGTAAGCACCGTACTCTTGGCGAGTCTTTTCCTCTTTTCCAGGAGGTGTTACAACCTTCGACACCGTCGAATGCCTTCCCGGCCAGCGATCTCCAGCATGCGCCTTGTCTTTCGCACTGCTATCCCTTTCCTACGTGTCGCCTCTGTCGCGCCAATTTTTCTCTGTTGCTGCCTCATGGTGCGATCACATATGAACTGGTGAAGGGTCAGCTCGCCTCATGGTCGCTCTCTGGGATTTCACTTTGCGATGCAGGGTTGGCGCTGCGTCACCGCCCCGCCACAAAGGATCTCCTTAGCGAAGCGATCAGTCGCCTTGTGGCGTCCCTCGTCCGCAAATTGGCGCGAGACAGGTGTTACAGTAGGCGTTCGGATGCTTTGAGTGCTTGAAGCAGGACCTGCTGCGAGATCCGAGCATCTGGATGGATCAGTAATGACTGGTTCTGGCGGTCCGACCATTCATTTTTTTTCCTGCATGCTCTGCAGTTCATCGTTTACTGATGATATTACTCCAGACTTGGGTGATCTCGGCGACGTACTAGGCTTGGACCTTCCTGGGGTCACCCAAAAGGTACCTAGCGTGCCTACTCCAGATCCCACCCCTTCGCCCGTAGATCCGTCAAGTCCACCTGTTGCCGCGCCCTCCGCTTCACCGACGGATTCCGCGAGCCCGTCGGCCAGTGATTCCGCGAGCTCGTCTGCGCCCTCATCCGCCGCGTCAACTACTGCCTCATCCGCAAGCAGTTCGCCAGCGACTTCAGACAGCTCTTCGGCGCCGCAGCCGATCTCAGATGCACCAACCGGTTCACCGACGGATTCCGTGAGCATCTCTGCACCACCTGCCACTACTCAGGACTGTGTCTTGAACTTATTGGGTCTGTGTGTTCCGCCTATTCTCCCTACGCCCACACCCACACCCACGACGACGACGACCAGCGATAGTGCGACGCCTTCTAGTGCTGCTCCGACTACCACTGCATCTGGGACCGATGCTGCCCCAACCGGCCCTGTCGCCAGTGACCCTACAAATGATCCTGCTCCTACGAGTCCCACTACAAATATTACCCCAACGCCGACGCCGATCCCGACTACTACTAAAGAATGTGGTCTGTTGGGTGGTTTGTTGGGAGCATGTGATCCAGATCCAACAACCAGCAATGCCCCGACTTCTGACCCCATCCCGACGAGCGCCGTTACAAGTGATCCTGCTCCAACCGCTCCCGTCACATCTGATACTCCTGCGCCCCCCTCTCCGACGCCGGAGCCCACCACAACTCAAGACTGTGGTCTCTTGGGTGGTCTCCTCGGAGGATGCAACCCGTCTCCAACGACTACATCACCAGTGTCAGATCCTGTCCCAACAACACCGGCTACGACCGACCCTGTAACTACTCCCGTTCCCACTCCCACTCCAGAGCCTACCACTAGTCAAGACTGTGGTATCTTGGGTGGGCTCTTTGGGTGTCCGTCGCCGGCCCCTACATCGACGACTCCCACGGCCGAGCCCACATTCCCCATCTCCATTCCGACGTCGATCATTCCACTCCCCACGGACACCGATCCTGTCTCGACACCCCCTACCGATGTGCCGACCGTCACCCCCACCCCGACGGATACCGTCACCAGGTATTTACCAATTTATACTATGTTATTATCAGCTAGCCTAACGATATGCCCACAGCAACCCTCCGACGATCACAACGCCTCCTGTCTCGGACCCTCCTACAGACACGGATACAAATACCGCCACGATCACTTCTGGAAACAGCACCGCCATTTCGTTCCCCACATCGTTTGTGTCACCAACTGACACCGCTACGGAGACGACGACCGCAACAGATAACAGCACGGCCACGCCCACGGTGACGCCAACCATCGGAACAGAGTACACCTTCCTGACGCAAAGCTCCTTGATACTCGCGCCTAGCATTGTCCCCACGGACTCGCTCACTTTGTCCAACCCTGACGCACCCACCACGTCGCAGGATCTTGTCAGTACAGCTGCGCCCACCGCGAGCGCCCCTGTAACACCGTCCCTCCCAGCTGGTATGCCCGCTCGTATCATGCCTGCTGTCAGCATTGATCCCAACGAGGATTTATCCGACTACACGTTCATCTCCATCCTGTTCGACCCTACGTTGCGATGGAGCTGGGTCACCTCTCACACCGATGCTGCCAGTCAGATCTTTGCCTACACTCCTGTCCTGATTCAGACGGCGCTGAACCTCCCTGGTACGTACCCTTTTGACCTGATTCAATCGAAGAAAACTAACTTCAATATACAATAGCTGAACAAGTAAAGACTTACGCATTGCAGGTCTGGAGGGGTGCCAACTACAAGTCCCCGGCTGATGTCGAGAAGCTGCTCACCATGTATCTGGCCTACATCCCCACCAACCGTGTTGATCAACTCGCGCAGGAGCTTTTAGCCAAGAACTCTGCCTTCTACACCGCTGCAGGCTGGCCATTCACGGATCTTGCTGTACATGTCGACGCGACCTTCCCGGTAGGTGGTGCTGCTGGTGCTTCCAACGCCAACGACCCCGACGCTCCTCTCCCACCTGGCGTGAAGGCACCCAATGCCCCTGCGAGCGCATCGAAGACTCGTGAGAACGTGATCATTGGCGTCGTCAGCTCCCTCGGCGCGATCACTCTCCTCGTCCTTGCCTTCCTTGTCGTTCGCGCACTCAAGCAGCGCCGTGACATGGCTCACCGTCGTCTCTCTGACCCTCCTCAGGGTGGCGACATGTTCATCGGCACTCGCCCGGAGAACCAGGACTTCGATCGTGACAGTATCGGTGGACAGCGTCGTCGCAGCTTCTACTATGCTGAGGACTCGTTGAGGGAGACACAAGCGGGTACTTACGATGAGCAGGTGTCGGAGAGCGGAATGCGGGAGCGCAGGCCTGTCAATGCGAACATGATCTCGACGCCGGTTCTGCGGGACAACACGATGAACTGGTAATCTTGGCGTTTTTCTTCTTCTTTCACTTCGCGGACGGACGGACAAGAGGGAAGCCTACCTCGCTCATTATATGGCTTTCCCCCCTCTCATGGGTTGATCTTATCCCCCGTGCATGGTTTTCTAGTTTGGCACGTTGTTCGTCTGTTCAATTTGTTTTTCTGCTGTTCTCTTGACGCTTTGCTCCGAGTTGCTGGCCTCACGTGTTGGGGTTTGGAGTTGATGTCTTTACGCTTTTCAGGCCTTTGATACTGCAAAACCCCTTGCCTCACCTTTTGTCGACGTTGTCCTTTTACTTATTACTACTTACTTTTCGACTACTTTTTTGCACCATTTCTTTATCTCTTCCTTTACTTCTAGTCATCTCTTACTTCTACAACTCTTTTGAAGGGATCGTGCGTATTTATTGGGTAGGTGAATACCAATCGCCTTTTCCCCTCTCCTACTCCCACCAACCCCTTGTCGTTTGTCATCGGTTTCCGTGTGCGTCTTCCTTGGAGTGGATAACGGAACTGGACTTCACTCGTCCGTTCCTCGATACTGTATACCTTCCCTCCTCGCTGCTCTAACCCCCCTCCTTCCTCACCCCTTCCTGATCTGCTCTGATTGATGATATACAAGTCGCTACAGCGTTTTTTCTTCTCCTTTCGAGCTCCCCTGTAGCCAGAATACCACCTATCCCCACCACAATACCAGACAGTCAGTTATGAGTATTTAGAGTACTGCACCGCAGAGAATGTCACGAATCCGTTTGGCTTGGGCTTGGGCTCTCTCCCTATGTCTCCCCCTCTCCCTCTGCTCCACTCCGAGCATGGATACTTGGTAACCTTGCCCTGCGTCGCTGTACCTTCCAGGAGCTTTCTTGACCCTGATTGCGCAATGATTCATGAAGTGGTGGGATATGCAGATAGATTTGGACCAAGCACTTTGTGAAGTGCGTACGATGGTCTCACTTTAGCTCAACCGTTTTTATCTTCGTCTGTCTGTCCATGAAGAAGTTACTTCAGATGATGCGTTACGGAAGACGGCCGCTGTGGCGCTCACAAACGAAAACTCCGAGAGTCCGAGTCGCCTCCACTCATCACTCCATTCTCTAAGTTACTGAATCAGCGACGAATCAACCGTCGCTCACAAAATACAACACCTCTTACGGTTGTTGTTGTATTTTCTATGCAGCATGGTGGATGAAACGTGAGTGAGATAGCTCGTTTGTCTTATTGTTGGTAATCGGAAGTTCTCGCAGGGCCATACGTTGCCGTCGCACCTGCCAGTGTGGCCATTCCCTCACTATGGTGTGGTGCATATTAGCGAACATGATTATGGAGACACAGCGCCGTCCATTCTGATAGCCACGGACTTTGAAATCACGACTGTCTACGTCTACTACGCTCCTGACGATTGTCATTGACCAGTGCGAACTATGCTGGAACAAGGTCGGACTGGTCTGTCTCGCCGCGAGTACACGTCAGTCATTTTTGAGCTTAAACTGACTAAGTTATGGTCAGCGATACATAGACTCCCCAGTATAAAGGAAGTCCACGGTGAATCCAAACTTACATCTTCACCCACAGTTCTCATTAGCCCCTCAAACTCACAACAATGCCTCACTCGGAGAAGCCGTTCAAGCTGTCTGTGACCGACGCAGAAATTGACGATTTGCGCAAGAAATTGGATCTTACCCGGTTCCCCGACCATCCTGATGGCATGGACTGGCAATACGGCGTACCTATCGAGAATGTTCGCAGACTGGTCGCACGTTGGAAGGACGGCTTTGACTGGAGGGCGGCCGAAGCAAGGATTAACCAGCTTCCCCAGTTCACTCGGGACATCGAGGTCGAAGGATTTGGAACATTGAACATCCACTACGTGCACAAGAAGAGCGACGCGAAGGGCGCCATTCCCTTGCTCTTCGTTCATGGATGTAAGTGCCCCCGGTACAGAACTCGTCGACGTCGCTCACCTCTCATCCCCGCTTCTAGGGCCTGGCCACTTCATGGAAGTCTCGAAGATACTCCCGCTTCTCACCTCCGATACCGGCGACCATCCCAGATTCCATGTTGTCGCCTTGAGTCTTCCCGGATTTGGCTTCTCGGAGGCTCCCAAGAAGGGGGGGTTTAGGTTCCGGCAGTTCGCAGAGGTACGTAGTCAGTGCTTCGGACTCGGATGGAATCATTGGGTTGAATGAGTGCATAGGTTGGACATAAGCTTATGCTTGCATTGGGGTACGACAAATATGGTCAGTGTGAACGAACAAACCTATTCGTAATGGCATGGATCTCTTACCGTTTTTCACTGCAGTCACGCAGGGAGGCGACTGGGGCTATTTTGTGAGTGATACGTGCGACGTCAGGTTCAAAACCCTCATATAGTATTTTTCCAGATAACCCGCAGCATTGCATCGTACTATGGGCCAAAAAACGTTAAAGCTTGGCACACGAACATGCCTTAGTAAGTCATCCGTTCTCCAAATCCACACGAGATACTATCCATTCTTTAGCACTGGACCGCCTACCTTCGCCGCCAACCCATTGCTATATCTGCAATACTTGGTGACCCCATTGAGTGCCGAAGATGTCAAGGGTCTCCAACGAAACGATTACTGGGACGCCGAAAGAAAGGGTTACATGTGGGCGCAACAGACGAAGCCCCAGACGATTGGCTCCCTGCTGGCGGATTCGCCCGCCGGCTTGCTTACCTGGATATACGAGAAATTAATCGAATCTGTTGATGACTACCACTGGACGGATGATGAAGGCAGGTTTAACATTCTTTCCCTTTTCTTGTCGTATTGCTCACTCGACCAATCCTGCAGTGTTGGCATGGATCTCAATCTATTGGTTTTCCCGTGCTGGTCCTGCTGCCTCCGTCAGGATTTACTATGAAAGCTACCATCATCCCGAGGACTCCCGCCCACCTTGGTCGTCAACCCCTTTCGGCGCGTCCCATTTCCCGAAAGACGTATTTTACACTCCAGATTTGTGAGTAACACTCCACACATCTTCATGCGGGATATTCTCTAATGCATGATATCGTACCTGCTAGGTGGGTTCGAGCCATCGGCAATCTTGTCTACGAGGTACGGCATGAGTTCGGGGGCCATTTCGCTGCATACGAGAAGCCGGAAGCACTGGTCAAGGACATAAGGGCATTGTGCAAACTCGATGTGGTGGTGAAGGAGTTCACGAAGTGAATCTCATGCTTAGAGAACCAGGATTGGCCGAGGACAAATAGATTTATTTATATTAAATGGCTGTGATTACGTAATCACGGCAAACCGGCATAGTCACGCCCTTCACACTCTGGAAAGACATGACGAAAAAAAAAAAAAGGAAAAAAAAGGAGAAAAAAAACGAGGAAAATGGGAACCCCGTGTTTGGAAAGGTTGGCCGGCAACAACCTTATGGTCGCCGATTCGAGTAACATGGAGTTGCGAAGTCAGCCCCCAGCGAGTGCCGACCGCTCACTGGAAGATTCCGCCACGACCCCATGAGACCGAGAGATTCGGCTCCCATCGCGCAACCGAAGTAGAACAGGAAGGGTTTTCTGTGTATATGGTGACCCCATGCCGGCCCTGCCTAGCCTCGGCGCACGTCCATTTGCCCCCAGAACCCGAGTTGAGTCAAGCTGCTCAACTTGTATCCCCCAGAGCCCGAATAATAATGTCAAGTGCCCCCGGAGCCCAATAGTCATGATGATAGGATAGAATTTGTGTCATGATAAATGCCATAGTAAGCCCCCAGATCCCAAAGGATGTGCCCCATCATCCCAAATGCCCATTAGATAGGCCAGAGTCTTGATGACACAACGCGACGACACCGAAGACGGCGCCCCTACGAGAAAACCCAGGCAATGGCAAGCGTCAGCAAGTCCGAGAAGTCTGATGACGAAGGAGGCAGACGTACGACGAGATCCAGCCCGTGTCGATAGGACGGGAAGGGTGGCTGACCCGGAGGCTGACACAATGAGAGAAAAAGCGGAGAAGAAAGGCGTGAGGCTGACACGACGAGCGAGAAGAAGAGGGGGGGAAAGAGATCTGGCCGGCCATACTGTACCAACCAGCGAGCGTCCCCGCTGGTCTGTGTCCATACCATCCTCCAAGGTCTCCTCCGTACGGTCCGGGTCGTCCAGGGTCTTGATCCACGCACGCACACACTGTCGGGGTCCTGAGGATCTGTCTAACGGAGAGATGATAGAGCGGTCAGCAAGCAAT
The DNA here is from genome assembly GCA_021029105.1 of Cristinia sonorae. Lineage (NCBI taxonomy): Eukaryota > Fungi > Basidiomycota > Agaricomycetes > Agaricales > Stephanosporaceae > Cristinia > Cristinia sonorae. The sequence continues at coordinate 41,043 of JAEVFJ010000065.1, read as the reverse complement.
GGGGCCGATCGGTCCCAACGGGGGGAACACGACAGCACGACAGTCCGTATCCAAGGTCCAAGGTCCAAAGTCCAAGTGCGAATCCAGTAACACGAGACGACGGCCCAGCCGCCAACGATAGTCCAACAACAGAATCACAGTCCACGATACTTGATCTCGGGAGACATCCCAGCTGCCTCGAGGGTGACGAGCTTGAAACCGAGCATGTGCACGACGGACTCGGGGGCGGGGTACGAGCTGCGAGCGGCGGCAGGGGTAGAGATATGGTTGACGGAGCGGTAAACGATGTCGGAGCGTGTACGGGCATCTTCCAGAGACACCACGTTGCGCTTGAGGTAGAGAGAGGTGGGAGATGGGACAGGGAAGAGAGGGTTTCTGGGGACGGTGGTGGCGGGTGCACGGCGGCAGATGGCGTTGGAGCGGGTGAGCATGGTGAAAAATGTAGGTAGATAGTGGGAAGTATGGGAAGGGCTGGTATGCAAGAATGTGATGGAAGTACGAAAAAGAGTAGGTGGGGGAGAGAATGCCCAGGTGTGTCGGACTATATACCAATATGTGTTTTGAGGCTGGCATTTGTCTCTGTTGTTCTTCGTGGCTGTCTTCGACCGATTCGTACATTCCGAAGCTGCTGGAGAAACACGAGAGAGCTACTAAAAAGGAACGCTGCCCTGAGGTGCTATGGTTCGCTGAGACACCGAGGAAATCCGACGAGATGTCGCGAACATGGTCCAGGTGAAGCAGATTGTTGTGGACCCATGGTAGAGGCTCACTGCTCTCATCGTTTCACTGGGCTCAAACATTGCTGCGGCGGTCCGTATATCAGCTGCTTATTCCCTGGTGAGAACAGAAGACACAGATACCTTGAAATACTATGTTGAACACCACGTCAGCTCTGCAGAACCCTTCAGCCAATTCTTGAGGGATCGACGTTGAAATCATGGATTTACAGCGTCTACCTAAGATCAAGCTGATATACCAGTGTGTTGATGTCATCCCGGTTTTTATATCCCATAAAGTCACAGGCAAAGTCTGGGCAAAGTTGAAACTTGAAAGGTCGACCGTGACATGTCATCATCGAAGCTGTGCGATCACTGCGATGTGCCCATGAGTCCATGACTATCCTTGCCGCAGCACTGCCGCAGCCCTTCTCTCTACGATTTTCCGCGCCGGTTCAACGCCGGCCCGGGCCGCAGGCATTGTTCCAAACAGCTTTCGGCGCTTTGTCTCTTCCATAAGTACATTGTGCTTTCTCTCCCTAACTATTCACAGCACAGTCTTCAAGTTCAAACGATTGTTCTGAATACTACAGCCATCATGGGACTAAGGTGTGTAGAGCGATGGAATGTGGGGTATGCTCGGCTGACAATCAGCGTGTCAAGCAGGAACGACGACGGGGTCAGTATCAACCTCTGTGCTACTCTATCTGAGTCTCAGGCATCGAACGAGGTCGGTTCAACACATCTGCTGAACATACTGAAACACTGATCATTTTACAGCATCTTAATAAAACGGCCTTTCATCCGCCTTGCATCATTACTCACATCCACGACCTCCCTGATGACGTCCTCATCGCCATCTTCTTAGCATACCGTGCTCAATGCAAATCCTACATGACGCGTGCTCATAAACCAAGGTGCCAGCCATACGATCACTTCGTCATTGCGCATATCTGTCGGAGGTGGATGCATCTCTCCCAATCCACCACTCGCTTTTGGCAGTGGATCACCACCATTGGGTCCACTACATTCGCTGATGTCTGCCTTGAGCGCTCGAAAGACGCACCACTTGTGGTGGATGCGCGTGGCCTTCACACTCGGGATTCCAAATATGGCTACACCCCCTCTCGTTTGCAAGAGTGGATGTCAAACGGACTTTTGCCCCACGCCGCCCGGATTCAGGACCTTACGCTGGACTTTTGGACACTTGGGGATTGGGATGTCGGGATGCGGCTACTTCGAAACACCACATCTCTGAAATCATTGACTCTCTTCCCGCTTCCTGGGAAAGAAAGGGTAGCAGATGTTGAGCCTGTCATCTTGCAGTCGTTGCAGGTGTATCGGATTCATCACTTCGTCCAAGAAGCTCTGGCTGCTGTCCCGATAACACCAGCTTTGTCTGCGAGCTTGGTACATCTTCAAATCACGATGCAAAATCCAAATATCCCGACTTCCTCCCTTAAACCTTTCCTCGAGATGTCGACCCTTCTCGGTGTACTCCGAGCCCTTCCTCTGCTGCAGATCCTTGACCTCCGCCACCTCAATCTTGTCAACTCCCTGCCGAGCCGAGCTCTAGAGAGCGTCTCATTACCCTCCCTTCAGATCTTACACATCCTGTTCGCTCATGGCTCCATCGATCTCTTGATGAGTCTCCTCGATCACATTGATTTTCCCGAGAATACCTGCGTCAAACTAGAGTGGGTAATACAGAGACATCCTCGCCGTGACGATTTTCCAAAGACTTGCACGCGATTCATGTCCTTCATTCGCTCCAAACTCTGGCCCGAGGGATCCGCAGGCGTCCCCATGCGTCACCTCTCTCTTTACAAGTCGTTCCGACTCAGCACCCTGAAGTTGGGCGCCTGCTGCCCAGGCAATGTTGGTCACTGCAAAACTCACAATTGTTGTGGCCCTGCTCGTCTCGACATGCTCTTGCACGGCCAATCCATCTTCCTTTTTGGCTTGATTCAGTGTCTTCCACTTAAGGACGTCGAAGTTCTTCGCATATCCTCGTCCCGCCCCATTAGAGGAGAACCACGACACCCCATTTCCGATCAGATGAGCAAATTCAGAGTTCCCTATCCAAATCACGCCTGGTTGATCAAGGCGCTGGAGGCTCTCCTCGCGCCGCCATGGACAAGTGCGACGGTGTCAACTCCGAGCGAGCAACCTTTAACTCAAGTTCCACACGACGATCGCCCATCATCATACTTCATACTGTTCCCTAACCTCACAACTTTCCACATTGGTTCTTCAACAATCATACTGGAACGAGCCCAACAGGGTTCTGCGTCCATTCCAAACAACTGCTCCTTGGAGCAGTATTGACTGTGTCGTACGAGCATTCGAGTGCTCTAGCTGCGTTTGATTGGGTCTGTGCTTCACGTTTCTCGTAGTCGTTCTTGCAGAATCTACGCATGTAGAAGTATGTCGGTCTCCTTATCAATTGCTATTCATGATGCATGAAGCTCCCACCCAAAAGTTTTCCAATACCGGATGGTCACGGTCTTCTTGACCCGTCGCGTCCCGATTACTCCCGAAAGCCCTACACAGCGACCTTGCCCCAGTGTCTCTCAATCTAAAGCACTTTCCACGGCGTTGTTTACCTCGACCTTCTCTCTGTGTTTATCCTGAGAGTGCTTAGCTCGTTGTATGCAGATTCAGAGGGTCTTTGCCGCAATGCGCAGGTGCCACATCGGCTGACCTTGAAGGCCTGGCACAGTCGGAAGAAGCCCGAGTTCTGCGCACAAGCAGCCCAGTTCTTACGAGGATACGGCGCGGCTTCGCAGCCTCTATCTCAGGTGCATATGAACCTCTTCAGATCATGCTAGCCTATCCTCCCGTAAGACGAAACCCGACGAACGACGTTTTGCGGAGATGTCGTCGTTATCTGAGTCCTCCCTGGGTGACACATGTAGGATGTGAGTGACATGGTCTTTATTATCAGAAACAGTGATAATGATAAGGTCGTTGAATAGGACCGCCAGGAGTGATTTAAACGAGTCGTCGACCACGTTTTCCATTCCTCGATATGACCGGGAAGTCGATGATTGTATCGCGGAGACGCGAACGATCTCAGTATTCACTGGTATCGACTCTCCGGCTGTGACGATCAAAGATGCTCAGGCTGGCAAGCGATCCAGCCACCTTGTGCTCTCACTTCCCGACAACGTCCTCCAGCGGATCTTCGCGGCGTACAGTTTCCTTTGCGATCATTCGCATGATAATGTCGTCCCACCGTACGCCATGTTCATTCCGGCCTATGTCTGTCAACGCTGGATGGAGGTCGCGTTCTCAACACCCGAGATATGGCGGGTCATCTCATTCGTGCACTCCCTCCACTTCGCGAGCATTTCTATGGAATGCTCGAGGGGCACTCCCCTCATTGTGGACCTCAATTATCACTCGAGCGACCGAGACACGCAGGAAGTTCGGGATTGGATGGAATACACTATGATTCCCAATTCCCATCGCATCCAGGATCTGAGTTTGGACACCTCCGTTATTGGCGGCGACAGGGTCCTCCGTGAGGCACAAGGCTTGACCGCCTTGGCACTGTTCTGCGGGAAAAAGACGTTGGCCATCGATCCCGTCATTTTCAGGAACTTGGAAACGTACAGGATTCATGGGCATCCCACAAAATGTCTGGATATCGCGCCCATCACCCGCGCACTGTCGTCCACTCTTACCAACCTCGAGATCATTATGCCAGAGCCGAAAAAATCATCATCGCCCATCGAACCTTTCGCTCTGTCAACCTTTCTCGTACTCCTTCGAACGCTACCTTCTCTACGGAACCTAACCCTCAAAAATCTGCACCTGTCCCACCAGCAGAAGAGATTCGGAAACCCTGGCGTTGTTATCCTTCCTAATCTTCAGACATTCGAGCTCACATTCCTCCACCGTTATGCCCAGTCTATGAAGCACCTTGTCAGTCTGATTCACTTCCCGGAGACAACACGGGTTATCATACGGTGGCATGCGCCCAATACCCCACTGGTGCGTCATAGTGGTAGGCCAAGACGCAAGCCGGCGAAACCATTGTTAAATTCCTGCCCGTCTTTTCTGTCACTTCTCAAAACCAAACTCTGGTGCGAAACCGATTCACAGCGCGTGGTGTTGCGCCATATGGCCATTGACAGAACCCAAGGTTATATTGCGCTACAGTGCGGAGATACTCCAGTCGATCGCTGTCGTTATGCGCAAAAGATTTCACCGCCAGTAGTTGAAGAGCGTCGCCTGGAGCTTCATTTTGTTGAAGGGACGCGCTCTCGCCATGCACTACTCGGTGAAGTGCTTCCGCACCTTCCTCTCGAGGACGTGGAGGTACTACATGTCGACATCCCTTCTCTCTATCCCTCTGGTCCGAAGAATGGACCGCAAGTCGATTTTATTCGACAGTGCATCCAGGGAATGGGAAAGCTCAGGATCCTGTCCGTGGAGGGTGTGGCGGCGGACTCAGAGACATCGGTTTTGCTTGCAGACGATCTCCGTTTCAAGCGGGGTACACTCACTGCTTCTCGACCACTGTTTCCCGAACTGGTTTCCGTCCGACTGGCTGGATGTGTTGTCGGACTAGCCGTTGTGGATCCAAACTCGCAGATGTCGCTGAGCGGTGTGTTGAGGTCCCGCAAAATGCAGTTAGGGAGGAAGCTAGACTGCCTGACTGTGCATCCGCTTTACCGTCCCGGCGAGAAGGGTGTGGCCGAGTACTGTCACAGCTTTGACGGCAGTGTGCAGCGGCTCATGTGGCTGTGATCCTGTAATAACGCGTCATAGTCGCCGGAGTTTACCGAACGAATCAAATGAGGATATTCACGTGATAATGCTCCGTGATGACGACACGCGTACTGACTTGGCTGGAGCTATCTCGCCATCGCCTGGGCGGATATATAAACCCCTCCTTTCCTCAGAATCCAATCCCCATCTTTCTCTCGACCATCCACCACAATGTCTCCATCCAACTCTTACCCCGTTCAAGTGCGATCTCTTCTCGACGTTCAGCTCGCCATAAACTGACGATGACATCACGATCTAGGTTTCAAACATCTCTCCAACGACCACGGAGCAGAGTCTTACCGATTTCTTCGTGTAAGTTATATCTTGCCTTCACTGTATCAGTGTTCTGACAGCTTTCATCTTCAGATTCTGCGGCCATATCACTTCCGTCAAGTATGATTCTGCTGCCCATACCGCTACCATCTCCTTCGAGAAACCTCAGGCCGCAAAGACGGCCTTGATGCTTAACGGAGGAACCCTAGAAGGCTCCCAGCTCACTGTCACGGGTGATGCCTCTCATCCAGACCAACACGATGATCATGACAAGTCGGAGCATCTTGACCAGACTGACAAGCCAAGGGCAGGCAGTGCGTCACTTCCCTCGACAATTACAATTGCAGAAGGCTAACTCATTACACCTTGCAGTTGCGGCCGAGTACCTCGCAAAGGGTTATGTTCTCTCCGATCAAATTCTCGAACGCGCCATTTCGCTCGACAACGAGAAGGGCATTTCCAAGAAGTTCCTATCTTACATCCAATCTCTGGACACCACCCTCGGAGAGAAGACTCTTGGGAAGGACCAGACCATCTCCGCGAAGGTGCAGGAGACCTTGAATCAGGCTACTGCGCAGGCGAAGGGCATCGATGAGCAGAAGGGCATCAGCAAGAACGCGACCAGCGTAAGTCTAGCCCCATGATGCTGATTCTCCGGGCCGATGCTGATTGTGTTTCTAGTACTACTCCAGGGCTCTGTCGTCGCCGTTCGGCCAGAAGGTCCGACAATTCTATACCTCAACCTCGAAGCAGATCTTCGACATTCATGAAGAGGCTCGTCGTATCGCCGACAGTCTTAAGCATGCCCAAACGGACAAGGAGACCCCAGTTAGCACTGCTGTAGGCACGAGTGCTCCACCCCAGGATTCTGCTGTGAAGACTGGATTGTAGATGATGGAAGAAGTGAATTCGGACTTTGCTGTATCATGTATACCCTTTGGATGTCTTAGGACCATTTGTTCTTATCGTGTGCACGACACAAGCCTCCTGTATTCACTATGTGTAGCAGATCTCTAATGTGAAGTGTTCTTTGTTGATGGTATAAGCACGGTTCGACCATTTCAGGACAAGAACATGAAACAATGGGGGGCTGATAGATAGCGATCTCAGTACAAATCCGATCCGAGAGTCCAATAATGAAGCACTCTACACTACAACTTTGACCTTGCCTGTCGGGCCAGCAATTCTGCCTCGTACCGATCCTGCAGCTGCCGCCTGAGCACCTTGCCAGTCGGCGACTTCGGTATCTGTCGAAGAATGATATCAATACTCTTTGCCCTCTGCAATACAGGTCAACCGGAAGTCAAAGGAAACGCACCTCATCCACAACCTCAATCCCACCCCTCAACCACTTATACTTGCTCAAACTCTTCCTAGCCCACGCCTCCACCTCGTCCAGCACCTCCTTCACGTTACCCCTTCTCTTCGCCTCTGCGCTCAACACGACCCACGCGCGCGGGACCTTCTCGTCCGACGTGCGTCCTCCAGAGACGCCGGCGACGCAAACGTCGGAGAGGAGCTTCGCGGGGTGCATGCGAAGCACTTCTTCGATCTCCGTAGGGGAGACTTGGGCGCCGGAGACTTTGAGGGTGTCTTTGATGCGGTCGACGAAGCTGCAAGTGGAGGGGAGGGGGATTAAAAAATAAGAAGACATCGTCGGGGGAAGAAAGAAAGAGAGTAAATCGTATGACGGTTTGTGAGCACGTACAAGAAGTTGTCGTTCTCGTCGACGGTGAACCGGTCTCCAGTCCTTAACCACCCGTTCACAAACGTCTCCTTTGTAGCCTGCTCGTTTCTGAAATACCCCAACGCGACGTTCCCGCCCTTGAGCCATAACTCTCCAGGCTCGTTGTAGTCCGCTTCAGACCCGTCGTCGCGAAGGACGCGAGCTTCGATGCCTGGGAGGAGGATCCCTGTTGAGCCGCGGATTGGGATTTTGCCACCGAGGATACCGGGGACGGGACTGCGCATGGAGGAGAGTGTCTGAGGGGAGTCGGGAACAGTATGAGTGGCTGCTATGGTCAGTAGGGTAAGGAATAACGCACACATTCTGATAGTCCGTATCCTGCAATACGTGTGTCGTTCATTCAGCAGAGCACTTGAAAGCTAGATATCACACTTGACTTACCCACTTGTACTCGCGGTACCTGCTTGACAATGGACGTGAACTTCTCTTCTACCTTGGGTGGTAGAAACGCGGCGCCCGTCGCAACGCCCCAAACCGAGCTTAGATCCGCCTTGTCGAGCATCCCAGATTCTACAAGTTGGTGTATGATAGACGGCACGAGCAACACGTAGTTTATCTTGAACCTTGACGTTTAACAAACAAGCAGTCAGCATGCATGTCCTTTTCACAGGGATGGAACCGGAGAACAGCTTACTTCGGAATAGCTTTCAGAACGACGCGAGGGTCCCATTTTGGGACGACGACGTAGGTGACTGGGTTGATCACACAACGGATGCAGAACAGTTGAAGGCCGTATGTGTGGTAGAACGGGAGAACGGCTAGCGTCACTGGAGGGAATGGCGGTACGAACTGGAGCAACGAAGAATCAGTCGCGTACGACATCTGCCGAGCGGGAGGAGGGAGTACCTTGGTCACTTCAAAGTCTACCGCTCCGACTATGTCACCAGAGACCAAGGTGAACCACATGTTCCCGTGCGAGATCATGACAGCTGTTCGAAGGCCCATGAGTTGAATGGACCCCAAAGTCGAAACCTGCCCTTACCCTTTGGTAACCCCGTCGTCCCACTCGAAAACACCAGATACGCCAAGGTATCCTTCGTCGCTTGCCTCACCGGTACCCTCTCCATCCCTCTCGTCCTCACACCCTCAATCAACTCACCCAAATTCTTCCTCCTTCCACCCACCTCAGAAGTCGTGCCTTCCAAAACGTACACTCTGTCCTCTGGAAGACCGACTTCTTGCGCGGCGGTGAGCATCCGGGGGAGGATACTCGGGTGAACGAACACGCGCGTCGCGTTGGTGAGTCTGAGCGCGTGGACGAGTTCGAGATGCGTCGAGTACGAGGATACGAGCGCGAACGGGGTCGTTACGACCAGACACGCGTGCAGGAGCGTGATGAAGTCCTGAGAAACGCACCACGGGAAGAGTCAAGGTCTTAGAGACGGGAAGGGAAAATGAATGTAAGTTGAAAGACATACCATGCAGTTTCCGCTGCAAATCGCAACGATGTCTCCCGCGTCCCCGCTCAACCCCAACCCGCCCTCTTCGACACTCGCACCCAACGCAGTCGCCGCGTCCCTCACGCGTTCTTCCAGCTGTCTCCTCGTCAGCTTGTCGCCGCTGACGACGTCGACGAGCGAGACGTAGTCCGGGGCCGTCTTGGTCGGGGTGTTGAAGATGAAGTCATGGACGTTGAGGGTGTCTGGGATGGGCGGGACGGGTGGGTATGGGGATTTTAGGTGCATGGCGGGGGCGTGGGCGTGGGTGTGGCATTGTGGAGATGTTGTGTACTTTATAAGATCGTTGAGAACTGTCGAAGGAGGTGTCGAAGTCACTGCGATCAGAGGTCAAGTGGGACATTTCGGGAGGGGAGGTTGCCGGTTTGCCGGGGGCTAGAGATCTGACCTCATCGGACGAAAGGCAGAGAAAGATGCGAAAGAGGTTTGATTCGTACTATGCTATTATACAGACGGAGACATCAAGAGGTCGTTGGAGAATACATCAAGTCTATGATGATCAGAAAGAAACGCGAGATGGTATGATACAATCCGAGGTATATGGAGTGAGGGGAATGAGAAGGAAGAAGAGATCAGGAAAATGGAGACCGGAGATATCGTACTGATGATAAGGCTAGAGTCGATGGGATGACGGGAAGAAGGAAATGATGGGACGAAGGCGACTATGAGATACGAGGGGAATCAAGTATGAGACGTAGGAGGCGATGAGACAGAGGAAACGGAGACGAGAAAATTATGACGAGAGGAGAATATAATATGAAGGAGACTAAGACAGGGAAATGAGGAAGAGAAAGAAGACCGGATGCGAAACGATACATAGTGATAATGATATGTGCTAAGACTACGAGTCAATGAAATTAAGAGAGGAAAGGAAATTGAGGCGTTGACAAGACCAAGGAACTTTGATATGAGGAGAATTGGGCTGGGTGATGAGGAGATAATTGGCGCAAACTCCGAGACGATAGGAGTTAGGAGGGGGTCGACGACGAGGATGACAAAGGGGACGATGAGAGGTGCCTAGTTTGATAAGGCTGGTGAATGAGGGCGGTTGGTCACGGCGGAGACCAATGGCAGGGGAGTGGTGGCGAAGAGATGAGGAAGAGAAGAGGTGTGGCGATAGTTCTTCCGATGGCGAGTTGTCATGGACAGAAAGGACTGGATGTTGGGACAGGTGGTTGGCGGTAATAGTCGACATGAACGTCAAAGGCGGCGAGGGGGGCGTAATGGGCGGAGCGAAAGCGAGAAGAAAGGCAACACACGGTGCCGAAATAGAGATGTGGAGAGATGGTCAAAAAAACCGCGGACGCGCGGACTCCCTAAGGAGCATTGAACTATGGGAACATGGTCAGAAAAAAATGTTGCACGACGAAGAAGAGAAGGTACTCACAAAATAAAATGCAGCAGACGGCTGGCCCGAAGGCCCTTGAGAAGGGGTAACAAAATAAGTGCCCCGCCGTACGTTGGGTCGCCGAAAATGAGGTTGTGTCGTGAAGTTGGGGTATGGAGATACGGTGTCCTGGTGTCCAAGCTGAGAAGAACAAAGTTAGAATCGGAGATAACAGCACAGGAATGTATGATGACTTACCCATTGAATATACTGACGCCGTTGCTGGGGGTGTTCAGCGGACAAGTCCTCACGCGCCGAATACTCAAGCGGAGGTGATCAGTTCTCCGCCCAAGAAATCCGTTGCATGACTATCATCACACCGGTACCCATTGAGCTCGAGCTGCATCTTGCCAGAGATGAGCGTCATAAGCCGTATGGCTGGGTCTAAAGAACCACGTTAGTCAATGAGAGGATGTGATTCAAAATATGAACTCGCCTTACTTCAAAACCCAGCTCCATTCGAAACAGGGAGGAGGTATTCGTCGTTGTCGTCGAGGAATTGCGTCTGTCGAAGTTTTGCGCATAATGTTGCCAGCGTGGGAAGGTGTGTCGGGATTTCGAGTTCCATTGGAGGTCTATGATGTCAAGTAAAGCCAAGAAGAGAAATTTCAAAGAGGGTAGGGAGCGGAGGGAGGGGTTAGTGTGTAATCTCAGCATGCAACGGCGGCGCCTCCGTGCACACGTCGACGACAACACTATGGAGGAAGGGGGAAAATTAAAAGGAAAAGGACTCGGAGGATTGGCGTGCTTGAGTCCACATGTTGGAGAGGACGGTGTTGTTGTCGTGCTCGTCGGCGGAGTCGATATTCTTCTCGTTCAGGGACCCAGTGTCGGATAGGGATAATGTATTCTCGTTGTCGGACCAAGAGCTATCGTCGGAGAACGATGTTCCTTCGGGATCAGACTGTAAAGTCCAGTGAGCCATCAATCGGGGTTCATAGAAGAGAGTGTTTACCTGGTATACAAGCGATTCGAGAAGACTGAAGTGGGCACTGGACGCTGCTGGAGGGACACTGTCGGCGGTGACTTCGTTGACGAGAGAGTCGAGGAGAGAGACGTGAGGGTTGACTTCGGCTGCAGCATGGCACTGCAAGACGAGAAGTGAGTATGACGGTTGTGTACAGCAGAACTCAGACGCACCTCGCCAACCAAGGACTCCAACATCTCAGCATGACGATCGGTGCTCGCATCAGCTACCAGGCTCTCCAACAAGTCGTGGTGACCTTGGCTATTCGCCTCACGCTTAACCCCGGCCAGGAGTTCGTCGAGCAGATCTTGATGAGCCTCGGTGTGAGCAGGAGGTGGCGGCGGCATGAGATCTGTGAGAGACGAAGCGATAAAATCAACCAAAATCTTGACCTCTGCCGATTTATCCCCCATCACAGGCATGACCGGCTTGAACACTCGGACATGAAGCCCCACCAGGTATCCAGCACCCAGCTGTACAGTCACTGCCTCCTCGTCGTACGGGTCCAACACCTCTACGCCAACCATCCAGATATAGTCGTCGAGCACCACACGGTAGAAGAGTATCCAGGTTGGGGATGGGCGGCTGGGACCGTAGAGGAAGTGGTAGTCGAATAACTCTATGGAAGTGGCATCGATGCGGTTGGCTATGTGGCTGAGAACGTGATTCTGGTTCGGGTGTTCTGTGTCGATGTAATAGACGACATTCTCGTCCTGCTTGAGGATTACGTCGACGAGGGAGAAGAGTCCTTCGACGTCGTGGTCGTGAAGTTCGGGGAAGAGATCTTTAATGTCATTATCCTCTTCATCGACTTTGGTGCCGAAGATGTCGTCGTCGAGGTCATCGTCTATGACTGGCGGTGGCCGGACGATCTACATAAGTGGTCTCAATGAAGGATGGTGGGAAGTATAGAGCAGCGGACATACCACAATCGGGTCAAGAATAGGACAGTTTCTCGCCAGCTTGTCCTTTGGAAATAGTAAGCGGCTGGTTTAAGAAAAATGCAATAGTGGCAACGTACAGCGTTGTCCCAGACACCAACTGGTTCATCGTAGGGGTGCTCCGTGCGAATGCCAGTGGAGAGCTATGTAACCCATGGTCAGTGGCGAACGGCTTGAGGACAAATCACGTACTATCGTTCGGCACAATGGAATCCACTTCTTCAATCTCCGTGAGTGATGCCTGGACAGCTTTGAGGCGAGTGGCGTGAGCAGAAGATACTAAAAAGTGAAGGGGAGAGTTGACGTACTGCGAAGATATTCCACTTCGGGCTGAAGGTGGTGGTGGTGGTGGTGGTGGTGGTGATGGTGGAAGTGACATTGATGGTGGCAGCCATGTTGTTTATTACAGGGGGTTGGGTGATAGAAGACGAAGAAGATGGGTGATTTGTGTGAAGGGGGAGATGGGTGTCGCGCGAGAAGGAGTGAATGGGGAAAGTTGAACATGGATGCGTTGCTTTTATGGTTGAAAGAAGAATCACGTGTAGGACGCAACGCGGTCGTGTCGCGTTTGTTTAAAGTCACGCGGCGTCGACGACATAGCGTCATCGGGGGGAACCATCGACGGTTCGTCTGGTTCAACATTACATCAGCAAGTGTGGCGATCGAATTCAAGTCCAAATTCGGCCACTGACCTTTTGACCTGCCCCCCATGTCACGGCCAAACCGCCTGCACTGGGTGACACTGCTCGCCACAATAAATCGAGGACACAAAGCTCGGGCAAGTAACGCTGCATCTCGGATTCAAGACTGATACCCCATTCCCTTGTGAATCGTGCAGTACGGTTTACACGGCTTAGAAATCTGTGAGGGTACCCAGCACGCTGTCCGCTGAGGGGAGGGTGGTCCCCCGTGAGTGTGGACCACTGAGCTGAATTTTCGCATTTGTTTGGTGTTGATTGGTCCATGTTCGGTTCCATGGTGACGGTGCCTAAAATGGAAAATACTGCCTTAATAAGGCAATAACCTTTGGGAGGTGATCTTTGGACGCCGTCGTGATGGCCGGGAGAGCGCTGAGGGTGTGCGGACGTTCTATGAGAGAGTTGAATTCGTCTTTGCGGGGGCTCGGACCGAGGGCCTCCTTGAAGTGGTTATTCGACGCCTCCGGGGCCAGTCTGGGATGTGAAGGGGCCATGTGGGATGACTGATTGGGAAGGACGTCGGGGATCGCGGGGAGGGTGGCGCCGAAGAGACCGAGGTTGGCGCGCGTGGATGTCCAACGCTCTCATCCTCTCCCAGTCTACAAAACCAGTCTCGTCTCCATGCCACTCCCTCCCCTCCCAGCGACACAATGCCCCTCCTCCTCGTCGTCCTCGTCGTCCCCGTCGCCGTCGCCCTCTATGTCGCCTCCACCTTCATCGTCCTCCTCGTCCGCCAACACCTCTCACCACTCCGCTCGCTCCCGGGGCCCCCTTCACCGTCCTTCTTCCTCGGAAACCTTCGCGAGATGCACGATCAGGAGAACAACGGCCTCGTACACCGCTGGTCGTCTCTCTACGGGCCGACATTCGTCTACAGAGGCTTCCTCAGTGGCTGCAGGCTCATGACCACTGATCCAGTCGCTGCAAGCTACATCCTCGGAAGGGCCTACGACTTTCCAAAACCCGACTTTGTGAGAGACGGCCTGTCGGACATGATTGGTGGGCATGAGGGTATTCTCGTCGTTGAGGGGGAGGATCATCGGAGACAGGTGCGTTCCCGACACTATGCAGTTCAGACCACACGTAACCATAGCTTCCACACACGCAGCGCAAAGTCCTGGTGAGTATCCTATCTCATTTCATGCATGTCCATCGCGCATATAGCCACTGCGCGACATCAGAGGATACCCCCGTCCCATCGAAACAGCATCATTGCATGTCGCAACGCGTCGCGCCCATGTCGACTTGACCATCGGCAATGTTCAATGACCTGATCCCGTTGCCGTTGAGTCGCGACAGATCTTCTCACTCTCGTCTGAACTACATTCTTCGGTTGCTCAGGCAGCATATCTCTTCTTTTCTCGTGCGTTTTCATGCATGGTGTACTTACTGTCTGCCGTAATAGACACCTGCGTTCTCAGCATCGCACATCCGGTCTCTGTCCCCCATATTCTGGCAGAAGGCAGTCGAGGTAAGATCATTGTATCGCACCCCTCAAAATATCCTGATCATAACAAGACGTCTTCTTAGCTACGATCTATATGGTTGGATATCATCTCCTCCTCGCACGCTCATCCTCATGCCCCTGCGCCTCCAGACCCTTTGACGCCCTCGGGTTCTACTGCGATGCACGATCAACCGGCTTCACCGACACTGTCTCGTTCCTCGACATCAGGACAGTCCTCATCGTTTCTTCCAAACCCCTTCTCGTCGTTCGTTTCCTCCAAAGTCGCGCCATCGCCCGATGTCAATTCGACCGGTACAAGGAGAAGAACGCGTATGCAAGAGGGAGTGCTGCCTACTTCTGAAAAGGACAAACCAGACACTTGGTCTGATGGCCGTGGTCCGAGGGTGGATGTTCTAGCCTGGTTTGCCAGAGCAACTTTGGATGTGATCGGCGAAGCTGGTGCGTTCACCCAATATCCACACCGTATCCGCATCTGAGTTTCATGTCCGCACAGGCTTCGGTTACACGTTCGATTCGTTATCAGGTGGGAAGGAAAGTGAACTCGCGCAAGCATTCGGCGTGATATTCTCTACCGCGAGGAAGTTTCGCGTTCTCACTATCCTGCAAGTGTGGTTCCCGATACTACGCAAATTCGTATGTTCATTCTTCCTTCTCCAAATGGTATCGCAAAACTGATTGATGCTCCTGCAGCAGCGGCAACCCACCGAGCTCAAAGAAGCTCATGAAACTATGCATCGAATCGGGCTGGGCCTGATCGAGGAGAAAAGAACTGAGATTATGTCAGAAAAGTCTTCAGCGTTCGCGTCTGAAGGGAATACAGATGGCAGAGACATTCTGAGTGTCCTGAGTAAGCAGTACCATATCCCCTTGGTGTTAAACTCATGAGCCGTCCTAAACTTTAGTTCGTTCAAACCTATCCTCGGACCCGTCCCAGCGGTTGTCAACGAGTGAGACGCTGTGTCAGATATCCACGTTTCTCGCTGCTGGTATGTCCACCTCGTCGTGGCTCACAAATCCTCGTCATTGATTGATCGTTGCAGGTCACGAAACCACCGCTTCCGCGCTCACATGGTCCCTATACGCACTGGCATCTGCTCCAGCGGTGCAACACAAACTTCGCGCAGAGCTGCGATCTATCTCAGCGCCTTCACTCTCGTCACCTTCATCATCAGAGTCGTCTCCGCCATCACCATACCCCGCGCCGTCAGCAGAAGACCTAACAGAGATATTCACCTGTCAGTACCTCGATGCTGTCGTGCGTGAAGTCCTGCGCGTGCATTCGCCCGTGACGAGCACGATGCGCGTCGCAGCGCACGACAACGTCATCCCTCTGTCCCCTTCTCTTTCCTCCCCCTCGTCTCCCTCGATCAAAGTCAACAAAGGCGACATCATCTCCATCCCAATCTCAGCGCTCAACCAAAGCGTGGAGGATTGGGGCGAGGACGGGAGGGTGTTCCGGCCCGAGAGGTGGCTTCATGATCATGAGGGACAAGGCTGGGAGAGGAGGAGCAGAGTGCAGGGGTTGTGGGGGAATATGTTGACGTTCTTGAATGGGAACCCGATTAATGGGAACAGGGCGTGTATCGGGTGGAGGTTCGCTATCAACGAGTGAGTTTACTCGTTTTTGGTGTTTTTTTTTAATAATAAAAACCGGGGACGCTGATGAGACTTTTTTTCCTTTCACACCTTTAGGATCAAGATATTTCTGTATGTCCTTGTGCGCGACATTGAGTTCTCGATCGACCCGGCGTTGGAGATTGAGAAGAAAGTCAAGTACGTTTCTTATCACCCTCCAACGCCCGTTCTCGTAACTGACTAAAAGCCCACTCGTACTATTCAGCGTGGTCACTCGGCCGTGGGTCAAGTCGGAACCGCACCTTGGAAACCAGATGCCGTTGTATCTGAGGCATGTTCCCCCACATGATGTTTAGACGGATGTAATACTAGGACTAGGATATCCCAGGTGTGGATGGAGTTGGATTTAGGTGGTACGGATTGGATATTTATCAATAAACTTATTTTCTTTCTTGGAAATGTTCTCTATCTGACGGGGTTGACAATCACACCAGCATAATCCGAAATGGATGGTATATCACACCGTGGGGGTTATTTACTTGAATGCTTCGGCGACCACTTTCAACTTGCACAAGCCTTTGATATCATTCGCAAGCTGGTCGGGTCTCTCGTGTGCAGCGAAATGGCCACCTGAGTCATGCTCGGATTCGAAGACCACGTTGCCCACTGTGCGCATCCATCTATGCGAATAAACGGTAAAAAAGAATGGCCCCTAAAACATATATATTGAGAATTAGACTTACAGTTTAGGCGTGTAGAAAAGCTCGTTGGGAAAGTACGATATACCAAAAGGAGTGGTCGAACGGGATGGTCGGGATACGCTGGGGTTGTGGTAACCCTCGTAGTAGATCTTAAATGAGGCCGCCGGACCAGCTCGAGAGAACCAGTAGATTGACACCCACGCCAATACTGTTATGTGGACACAGAAGGCAGTGATGAGACAGACTCGGACGACAAAACGAAGACGAATTGATATTCACCTTCATCATCCGTCCATGGGTAGTCATCACTCCAAGCAACTAGTTTCTCGTATATCCAGGCGAGAAGACCCATTGGCGAGTCCTCCATGAAGCATCCGATAGTCTGGGGCTTTGTCTGCTGGATCAACATGTACCCTTTCCCTTCGGCGTCCCAAACTCTGTTTCGTTGGAAGCCTTTGGTATCCTTGGCACTATACGGGGTCACTAGGTATCGTAGATACAGAAGTGGTGAAGTGGCAAATGTCGGCGGTCCGGAGCTGAGGAAGGGTTGTATGGCTTTAATGACATACGATTTGTGGCTTGAAGTTAATTATTGACTTACTAAGGCATGTTGGTATGCCACGCTTTGGCATGTTGTGGACCGTAATGATATGCGATATTGCGAGCAATCTGCATAAGGAATGGAACGTTTAACTTACTTCGAAAGCTGCGAGTATATCACTTACAGAGTAACCCAAGTCGCCACCTTGTACCACTGCAACAGGGAGGCGATGTGAGTAAACAAGCCCACCACCGACCATAACCTCGACATACCATATTCATTGTATCCCAATGCCAGCATTAGCTTATGTCCAACCTACGTCACCAGCATCAGAGTTAGACTCACTTTCATGTACTGTCTCAACATACCTCTGCATATTGACGTGCCATAAAGCCTTTCTTTTTGGGTGCTTCGGAGAATCCAAACCCAGGCAAACTGAGCGCGACAACATGAAACTTAGGTTCGTCTCCGACATTTGAAGTCAGGAGCGGTAGAAGCTTAGACACCTCCATGAAATGCCCGGGCCCTGAGCAAAGTGTAAGAGAGTTCCAGAAGAGTACGCTGATGTCACTTACATCCATGGATGAAAAGCAAAGGAATGGCTCCCTTTGCATCCGTTTTCTGATGGACGTAGTGAATGTTCAGTGTTCCGAAGCCCTCAACATCTATATCCCGCGTGAATTGAGGTAGCTCGTTAATCTTCGCCTCTGCAGCTCTCCAGTCAAACCCCTCCTTCCAACGGGCGGTCAGCCTTCGGATAGTGTCCATGGGAACACCATATTGCCAGCCCGCGTCTTCGAGTTCATCTGGAAAGCGCACGAGCTCCAACTTTTTGCGCAAGTAGTCGATTTCTGCGTCAGAAACAGAGACGATGAACGAACTTTCGGCCATGAAGAGTGAGTTTAGAGAAGCTCGAGGCAGTCACACCGACGAGGACCTTGATGCCTTTATGTAGTGCTGTCACCTTAGTCATGTGAGGATCGCCGAACCACCGAAGGGACTCACGGAAGTTTTCAAGCCAGGATTGCCGTCATATTCCCTCGTAGGCCGCGAATGCTCGTCGTATGGTTTATAATGTTGGAGTCATTGTCAACGGTAAAAAGCGGAGAACCTGTGAACAGCGATGACGATCAGGATAGGACTCCGACAGTTTGAAACCCACGTTCAGGTCTGCGGATAGACAGCGCACATAAGAACTTCTATCACCTCGAAGTCACCCGGCAGAAAAATCTGGGATGGTTGTCTGGATTTGTCTGTGATGGGACGGTGGAAGACGCGGCCACTAGCGGAGTTGGAAAACAGAACTTTCCAAAGGATTTGCCTTTTCAGGACTGTATTTTCCTCATTCGGAACCTCTGAGACAAATTCAAGTTTGCGCAAGCATACAGCGAGGAAGGGTCCGTTGCATTTGAAGCGTATTGAGGAAAAGCGAGATAAAAAGTACGTGAGGTGCGGATCAAGGGAGCTTCTACATTTCACACTTCAAGTTGCACGCAGTGCTGACCAAATTTAATCAAGTTGGAAGAGTGTCAACGAGATATCTAGAGGGCGATCGCGATCGCCGTCAATAATCGAACTCCTTCGATACCACCTCCAATTCGCACAAAGCCCTGATATCGTCCACAAGTATTTCCGGCTGCTCATGTGCAGCGAAATGACCACCGACATCATGCCTGACCTCGTAAACGACATTGCCAAGGGCTCGCACCCACCTATAATAGTCACCCGTTAGTTACCGTGTACTTTCCTCCTGTAGAATCGGACTCACAAACTAGGGGAGTAAAATACGTCCTTGGGGAAATGCGATGCACCAAAAGGAACTGGTGACCATGGAGGTTGTGATGCTTCAAAATCATGGTAATACTCATAGTATATCCTGACCGAGGCAGCAGGACCAGCTCGTGAGTACCAATAGATGGATACCCACTCTAGCACTGCGGGATGGTTGGAATAAAGAAGATGCACTGGCAGTTCAAAATGCGAGACTCGCCTTCATCATCTGTCCAATGATAGTGATCGACCCACACAATCAGTTTCTCGTATATCCAGGCGAGTAGCCCAGTCGGCGAGTCCGCCAACAAAGACCCGATTGTCTGGGGCCTAGTTTGCTGGATCCACGTGAATCCTCTTCCTTCGGCATACCAGTGCTCGTTGCGCTTCAGACCTTGAACGTCTTGAGGGCTCAATGGGGTCACCAGATACTGGAGATACAAAAGTGGATCGGCAGCAAAGGTGGGTGGTCCGGTGCTGGAAAATGCGGTATCAGAATCGCACATGTGCGTTCGGAGAATGGATTGCTCACTAAGGCATATTCGTATGCCAAGCTTTGACATATTCTGGACCATAGTAGTATGCAATGTTGCGGGAAATCTAGAAGAAACAGAACGTCGAGTTACCAAGCCAAGGATTACATAGAGACTTACAGTGAAACCCCAGTCGCCGCCCTGTACGACTGCTCACAATGAGTAAGTAGCCTATACATTGTGATGTACCTACTTACCATATTTGTTGTACCCCAACGCAAGCATCAGTTTATGTCCGACCTATATACACATCCTGTTCAACTTGACATTTCACCTTAAATCTCACGTTAACCACGCACCTCCGCAAACTGTCGGATCTTGAACCCTTTCTTCTTGGGAGCCTCGGAGAAACCAAACCCCGGGAGACTCAACGCGACGACATGAAATTTGGCATGGTGTCCGGCGTTAGAGGTGAGAAGTGGAAGTATCTTTGAGACTTCCATGAAGTGACCGGGCCCTAGAAGCGGGGATGAGAGGTGGGCGACGACGACAAGTTCTGGACCGGGGGCACTTACATCCATGAACGAAGAGCAAGGGAATGGCACCCTTCGCTTCGCTCTTCTTGTGCACGTAGTGGATGTTCAACGTTCCAAATCCTTCGACCTCGATGTCCCGAGTGAACTGGGGAAACTGATTGATCCTTGCTTCGGCCGCCCTCCAGTCAAAGCCGTCCTTCCAACGTGCGACCAGTCTGCGAACATTCTCGATAGGTACGCCGTATTGCCAGTCCATGCCATCGGGATGGTCGGGGAACCGGGTAAATTCCAATTTCTTGCGCAAGTAGTCAATGTCTGCATCGGGGACAGACAGCTTGAACGGCTTCTCCGAGTGAGGCATTGGAAGAGTTTGTATAGGATTAAAGGCGATGGGTCCAGCGAGTCTGAAATCCCTTTATACTCTGCGTTTCCATCCCGTAAACGTCAGATTGGTCATGCGAACCATGAATAGCTGACCACTAACAGGGTAGCTACTGTTGAAACAGCCGAAAGTTCTGTGACTGTTCTTCTATCCGTGCCCCATGCTCGTTCTTTGCCATCACGCCATACCGAATGGAACCACAACGTTGAGCGAACCTGTGAAGTATGATTACCAATAGTGAGACAAGATGATGGATCTTACTCACTCTTTGCGCTGAGCGCTGCAGCGGGCATATTGTAAGAATTGAAATATAAGTATATATAGAAAATCCGAGTCGGCCTGAGACTAAGTAAAGTAGGCGAGAAATAGTCAGCTGTAATGGCATGAGCCACTGGCAGATGGTTAGGCAAAGGCTTACGCTGATGCCCCAATACCTGAGACCCAAGACACAGTGCTATGGAGAATCGGCAGTCTGCCAGTGGTCCAGCCATTGTTGAAGGGAGACTCAGCTGAATTGCGGATCACACCTGGATGGATGAAACACGCTACCGTGGATACGCTAGAATGCTCAACTGAGACTCTTTCGGAACACCTGGTAGAAAGCAAAATTCTGCTTTGCGCAAGGGGATTACATACAGTCTCCGAGTCAGTCTCGCCCAGGAGACTAGCAGTCGCCATTTAGCGCCTAACGACTGCAGAAACACATCACATGATCTCCTTGTCCACGTGGCTTAAGTATGGGCCAAGTTCAAGTTCACTGGCAAATTATTGCATCGGCAGCCTGGAAGACAGCACTGTCTCTTCATCATGTGCAATGGTTATGTCGAATGATATCCCAGCTCGTCGTCATTGATGCAATGCCCCTACCAAATCACACAATACCCTTCAAAAGTGGCCAAAGGGTACCACCTGAATAACGATTGAGGCTGGATGCTCGATACTTGTAAACCGGTAAATTGCAGGTGCGGCACCTCCATCTTTGTGAATTGCCATAAAAGAAACTGACATAGACACGACTGCAGCCATGCCAGGGCTTGGTGGGGCGGTAAAGATGGTGAGCCTCTACCATGGGTCCACGGTAATCTGCTTCACCCAGACCATGTTCGCGACATCTCGTCGGATTTCCTCGGTGTCTCAGCGAACAATAGCACCTCAGGGCAGCGTTCCTTTTTAGTAGCTCTCTCGTGTTTCTCCAGCAGCTTCGGAATGTACGAATCGGTCGAAGACAGCCACGAAGAACAACAGAGACAAATGCCAGCCTCAAAACACATATTGGTATATAGTCCGACACACCTGGGCATTCTCTCCCCCACCTACTCTTTTTCGTACTTCCATCACCTTGCATACCAGCCCTTCCCATACTTCCCACTATCTACCTACATTTTTCACCATGCTCACCCGCTCCAACGCCATCTGCCGCCGTGCACCCGCCACCACCGTCCCCAGAAACCCTCTCTTCCCCGTCCCATCTCCCTCCTCTCTCTACCTCAAGCGCAACGTGGTGTCTCTGGAAGATGCCCGTACACGCTCCGACATTGTTTACCGCTCCGTCAACCATATCTCCGCCCCCGCCGCAGCTCGCAGCTCGTACCCCGCCCCCGAGTCCATCGTGCACATGCTCGGTTTCAAACTCGTCACCCGCGAGGCAGCTGGGATGTCTCCCGAGATCAAGTATCGTGGACTCTGATTCCGTTGTTGGACTATCGTTGGCGGCTGGGACGTCGTCTCGTGTTACTGGATTCGCACTTGGACCTTGGATCTTGGATACGGACTGTCGTGCTGTTGTGTTCCCCCCGTTGGGACCGATCGGCCCCATTGCTTGCTGACCGCTCTATCATCTCTCTCTTAGACAGATCCTCAGGACCCCGACAGTGTGTGCGTGCGTGGATCAAGACCCTGGACGACCCGGACCGTATGGAGGAGACCTCGGAGGATGGGATGGAACACAGAGACCAGCGAGGACGCTCGCTGGTCGGTACAGTATGGCCGGCCACATTTCCTTTTTTTTCTTTCCTCGTCTTCTTGCCCGTTGTGTCAGCCTCACGTCTTTCTTCTCCGTCCTTCTCTCTTTATGTCAGCCTCCGGGTCAACCACCCTTCCCGTCCTATCGACACGGGCTGGATCTCGTCGTACGTCTGCCTCCTTCGTCATTAGACTTCTTGGACTTGCTTATGAAGGTCTTTACTGGACAAAAATAAAAAATTCCATGCAAACCATGTATTTCACGATGATTCATCGTGATCCATCATGAAAAACCGTGAATCACGATGATTCACCGTGAATCATGATGGATCACGATGAATCACGGTGATTCACCGTGAAGGCTCTCTGAATCCCATCTAGTCGTGACACCATAAATCACCAGGATACATGGTGTCACTATAAACCATCAATAACACACACTGCATTTCATTTTGTGGCGTAGTGACATCATGAATCATCGTGAACCACGATGATTCACGATTTCTCTTTTTCCACAGTCGTGAAATGTCGTGAATCATCGTGAAACTCCACGTGACCCCCACTGCCGACTAATAATGATATGTGACCAGTTTCTGTTAACCCGGTGACCTGTTCAGTGCGGCCTTCTCACCACCTTGCTAAGCTCACGGAGAATTCACACCCGACGAGGGGTAAGAATGAAAACTATCATATTTTCATGAGTGTCTACGATGACACGGCGATGTCTAAACTTCACGAGTGGTACTGATTACCATCAGGAAATGTGTGAGGAGGCAGTAAATGACACCCCACGGTTTGGCTCGGTGTGCTCCACACAGGAACCTGCGCGAGGTTCGGAAGTGTCCTCATCGGAGGGGACTGAGCGTAACATGGAAAGTTGTCCGCGACGGGGTCGTTCACGAGGATCTTGTCCTTGTTTAGCGCGTCGGGGGAAGACAAGAGCAGGGGAATAGGTGATCGGGATGTCGGTGAGACCCCAGAGACAGGAGGTGTTGCTCGGGAAGATAGCGTCGCCTGCGAAGGGAGCACTGGCGGGTTAGAGCCCGATGATGGACCGGATGAGGTTGGGCCGTGCGTCGGCGAGGTTCCAGCCGAATTCACCGGATTGGGAGTGCGTGACGAGGTGCACGGGCTGTGGACAAGGGTCAGCGATGGGACGGACGAACGGACGGACAGATAGATGGTGGAAGACACGTACGCCGATCTTGTCGACAAGGGCGTTGAGAGCGGCCTTGTTCTTGGTTGCGGACTCGACGTTGGTGGCGAGCAGGGGGACGAGGGACGCGAAGAACTTGTCGAAGATGGCGTCTCCAACGGCACCGAGACCGGGCCATTGCGTGATTTTCGGAGTGGTAGACGTAGAGGATAGACTTGCATGGGGTGCAGTCGAACGTTAATCAACCTGGCTGAGGCAATGGCTATGGACACCTAGGGTCATCAAAGAGAGATGCCTGAACATCGCAAGACGAGCGGAGCCCGTAAGCGGATACAGTCCTGGAGAGAACCGGACGACCGGCCGGGGGCAAAAGACCTGCACTTACGCAATGGAGGGAGGTGGGCATGAGCTTGTACCTGTTGCACAGGAGTAGGGCTAGGAACGCGTTTTTTCCGATCGTCTGTTGAAGAGGTGAGATCAAGGAAGGACTTTGTAGTGAGGAGCGGAGGAGCGGGGTGTATTCCGTGTCGAGACATGGTAAGGAACGACTTTGGCAGAGAGCGAGTTCTGACGCGAGAAGGGCGATATATAACGGCTGCGAATCTGGAGGACATGGTGAAGAACAATCCGAGGATATTAGGTGGGGTGGCGGGAGCGTTGGGGAATGGCTGAAGAGTGCGTTGGGAGGAGATGGACGGACGAGCTTCTGGGGGATTGTGATGAGGCGGGATCGGAGCCAGGAGAAGGGCGGATGCACGAGATTTGAGAGCCTTGAAGAGACCAAATGAAGTGCGGTCGGGTTGAGCGGGGAAATCCTGTGGGAAGTGTGATTGGGAGGCGGAGTGAAGCGGACTAGTGCCTGCATCGCCACTGGGGGATCCGGATGTGTTGGGATAAACGGCAGAAAGAGGGCTGTTTGCGCGACTAAGAGGGGTCGGGACGCGAGTGAAGGCGGGGGAGGACGGGCGGGATGGGTGGAGGTCGAAGGCGGTGGTGACGAGGTGGTGGAAGTCGTAGAGGGAGAGGGTGCGGGAGCTGGGGCCAGGTGGTCATATCAACACCCCTGCAGCAGTGTTGCCGATGATGGTCCGTTCACCTCTGTTGACTCGTCGCTTGCAGGACCAATATGTTGCTGTGGGACGTGGCCTCAGGCCCGCCATGTCGAATCTGCTCACATTTCTCAAGTGGTTCTTCTTCCCCTACCGCACTCACTTCACCGCGGACCAGATCCCTGACAAAACGGGGCGCGTCGTGATCGTCACCGGAGGCAACGAGAGAATCGGGAAAGAGACTGTCAAAGTCGGTCCACCTTTTCATGCAGCCTTTAACGCCGACAAGGTCGACCTCGTGTGCCTCCCACTCCGAGAGACCGATCATGCACCAAATTGGCGCACGTGAGTGTTCCATCATCTTGGGTGATCCCATCGGATTTTGCCTGAGGACAGTGTCCAGTGACGGATTAGGAAAGGCCGCTTAGGCGAAGTACGTCCACGATCGAATAAGCAAGCTAGCTCGCAGAAGGTGTATTCGGTGCGTCATGGACATTCGATCCAAGATGTTGGAGTTATATTGAACGTATCAACCCCAATTCACACGTCACTAACTTGAGTCCTGCGGTCCAAACATAAGAGGTGAATACGGAACAAGCTAGGGCGACCATCTGTGACACTACTTACCTGAGTGTCTATCCCCGACGCTTCCACACCCACATACGACGCTTCCTATCTGCCCCCGTAAGCCCAACGCCCTGCCTTCCAGCCCATCCCATACCCCTGACCATCATTGAGGAATATCCATATTCGCTGAGATTCAGGTCGTCCAAGCCGGTGATGAACTCGACGTCGTCGGGGGTGAACGCGGGTAATACCTGCTGCTCTTCCGTGGTGCTGTCGTGTGATAAGATTTGCTGATACCCGCTAGTATCTGTAAAGTCCGTCAGTTCCCGTACATCCCTCGTCAAACCGCGCCGCGCAACTCATCGCCTTCTTGAACGTCTTCAGAAACCCAAACATTGCTCTGAGCATGCCAGTCAGTAAGACCATCACACATTACTGGAGTTCTGGTGCGCACCTAAGTATCCCTTCGTTGTGTTATGTAGAGTTGAGTTGAGAATGAAATTTGTGTGTAACTGAGGGATGGAGGTCAAGTGCTATGTTCACGCGCCCGACTTGTTGACGGGCGCCTCGACCCCCCGCGTCTCAAACTCGGTTGCTGTATCATGGTGTGTTTAAGGCCCACACTCCGAGGCATTCGAGCGGAACGGGTTCGCAGTAGAAGGATAACGATAGTACATCATCTAATTGAATATGACACTGGCAGGGTCAACGCTACCATCGACTTCAATACCCCCAGCCGTGCAGTACTTCAATCGCACGTCCTTGTTCACTCGCTAACCGGCACTCTGATCTCTTTTTGACGCGAGGGTGCCCGAGGTTTTTTGAAGTGGTGCGGTCGAATGATTATGTAGAGAGGGGATGAGGACGAGTCCAGACGATGTATCGAAGGAGAAGGCATCGTCTACATAAGCCAAGAGGAGCTCGATAATCCATAGGACAAGTGACATAAAAGCGCACCTTATGTCATGAGGTCCGCAGCTACCACAGCACATGCAGTGGTCGACTCGACGTTCGCCGTTAACGGTAACGACTTGCTTGAGCTGCCAGAGAGGGTACATAGGGATGAGACGGTATGTGCCTGAGACATCCGACTTGAATGGCCATGGCGGCTTGCCTGAGAGGGGTGTGGGTACCGGCCAGCTTGCTACTCAGTCAACGTGTATTCTTGCGTGAAGCTGATGGCGTCGGGTCGGTGGTGGAGGACGCTTTGCCCCACGTATCCCGTGAACCACTATCCGGTCGCGCCAAAGGCCATAAGACCGTCTACGACAGATTTGACGAGAGGTCGGTTTGGGTGATCGGAAAGTAGGTGCTCGAACCTGTCACCGTTTGTGGGCCAGCAAATGGAGAAGAGGTCCCAGTGCTCGTTGATCGTTCGCCAGGCTGACGCGTTGTTCATGACCTCCTCTGGGGGGAGGGGGGGACTGGGAATGGTACGGAGTGTTTCGGAGGTTGTCGCGGGCGGCGTTACAGGGACCTCGCGTTCCTCCCATAAGAAACCCGGAATCGCCGGGGATTCTCCTTCCCTTCGGTCGGAGCAGTGGCCCGTCGACCTCTGCGTGGGTCTTGGAGTTGCAATTGGGGCAGGCGTGTCGGAATCTACAGGTACGGGGTTCAGAGAATCTACCTGCATTATATTACTTACACATTTCGTTTGACAGGGCCCGGGCGCTTGAATCAAAACCGATTTTCTGAGTCGGAGCACTTCCCGAAGGGTTTCCTCCTGCTGAGCTAATATGGCGGGTGTAGAGGTGGTCAAGCTTAGACCTCGTAGTTCCAAGTCTTCCCAGCGCGGGTGCTGTAGGGACACGGATGACGTACATAAGGGAGAATGGGTTAGGAGGATTGTTGGGGTGAGGGAAGGAACGGGTGCCTGCCTGGCCAGAAGACGACGATGCGGTCACTATGCTTGCTCATTCAGAGTGTGGGTTGATCAATCGTCTGGTTCAGACAACTAACGGAGCGTTGGATCTCACCGTATGGAGGTGATTCTTAGGATACGCGGAGAACACGCCCGTCAATCCTCAGAATGCAAAGTCGATAATGGGGGAGGAACGCGCACCTCTGGATACTCATCAAATTCTTTCACAGCCTCTTCATTGACAGCGATACTCTCCCTCTACAGCTTCCTCGTCGCCGTCACCGCAAACCCAATCTGTCTCTCAATCATCACCATCAATTACTGCGAGGACAAGTAGTTCGGGAAGCCGTCGACGCAAGTGGAGAGATGGGTGATGGGGTGCGGGAACCATTTGGCATTTAAAGAGAGGCTGTTACGCCTGGTGATGGGGAACAGGAACTGGGAGGTGTCTTATTCTGGCGACGGGGTTGCATTTTAGTTGTCCGTACTGGATAGCGAGTGAGACGAACCAGTGCACCAGACAATAACGTCAAAGTCCTCAGCAGTGGGGGAGCGGGTGACAATATCCGTACAACAATGGCTCGGCGATGCCCACAGGTCTGATGTCTTTAACATTTCTGACATCGTCACCGAAGTTGCCAGGGACATAGAGCATGAACGGACTGAAGAAGGGAGTGTTATCAACCCGGTAGGAAGCATCAGATCAGTCTAACACGACGACAGGTTGCATGGAGATGAACGCACAAGTACGGACGTGGGCTCCACATCGATCTTACGGAGGGCTTCAGCGATTAGCTTGCGAACGACGAACCCTGGCCAGAACCTGGCGCGGAACTTCTCATCCAGCCCCGGTTGTGGTTCCGGATGTGGACTTGAGCTAACAAACCGTGGCGACGTAGTAAGGCCACTGGAAGCCGGCCAGCTCATTGCGCTGCGAGACAGGGGGACGTGTATAGAGGAAGACCGTCTCGGCGGGAGAGTGTGTGGCCCTGCTAGGTTCGGGTAAGCCTGAGGTAGGGCAGCGTCGTGCTTGAACTCCAAATGGTCCGCGAGTGCATCCACTCACTGAGTAAAGTACTCGGTAAACTTATTGGTGGAGAAGTTCACCGTGGCCTTGAGGAGGGAGTCTACGACGCGTGAGGATCTTCGTGAATCCCGGAATGCTGTTGTAAAAGGTAAGTGGGTACGCAAGAGTCACAATGCAAAAGCTGAGGAGGTGGTACTCACGCTGTTGCAGCTGCATCCACACAGGAGTCCCATCAGGAACACCCACCGCGGTTAAGTCCGAGGGGATCGACGGACGCAAGGATTAAGCTGTTCTCAGTAAATATCCCGTCAATCAGCCTGTAGTCGGACGCGCACGCCAGCTCAGCGAAGGCATCAGGTGGCATCAGGTGCCTGGCAGAAGAAGGGAAAGGAACCGTCAAGGCTCAGAAAGAACAGTCTCTGGCAGCCTCGGATGACTCACCATGTTGGTATGAAACCTAAACGCAAGTTCCTGAACGTCCTCTCGCAACTGGCAGCGGCGAGCGCTGCAGCAATCCTCCGCGTTGGCCTCACTGATATGAGCCTGGGGTCCGTCAAAAACGAGCACGGGGTTGACGGCTGGTCCCGAGCAGGTGAAAGAACGCACCAAAGACGGCGACGACGGCGTGGTGCTTCTGAGAGCTACCAGGTTGAATCTTCACGAGATTAATCCAGGTGCTGAAATGAACACTATGATTAGTATGTTCAACTGCGAAAAGAAGTGACGAGAATGACCTACGTGCCATTGATACCGAGCGTGAACTTACGAGGGGTCCCAGTGCCTGTCAACCCATGCTTGACATCAAGCGAGCCCAGCCAGTCTTTCTTCGTGCCGTGAGCGGCGACCGCCTGTCGAAAGAAGGTCGCAGTCGCGACTGTCAGCCCCTGACATAACGATCGACGTAGGTGAATGGCCTGTGCTTACCTTCCGCACCTCACCGATGATACCCATGGTGTTGAGCAGGTTGTGTTCGGCGGCCATCTTGAGTGTTGTGGGACTGGCAATCAAGCGACCGACACCTGTGCAAGGCGGTGGGTGGGGTTGATTATTTGAAAGGAGATGGTGGTGGAAGGAGAACAAGAGCGCAGGACTAGGGATGCGAGCCAAGGTGGTGGACCAACTGCAAAAGGCAGCGCCAAGGTGGAAGAGCTCGCTTCAACGGCCGCGACAGGACTGCGAATTTGACCTTGCTATTCTGGATCGTCCCTATCCTGGGTGGGGGCCCTGCGAGGAATCGACATGACTCAGGTCATTCGGGACTGTTGGATCAGTCAGACTGGTGAGAGAGACAGTCTCGTCGGAGGAGAAAATAAACGAACCCTGCAGCCTCGCGTTCTTTCAGACTCAGATTCTGCATTACTTCGTCTGGTCGCGCCCTTTCCCCGTCTATTCCCTCGCTCGCATCGACCTTCGCCCTCACCCTCACTGGGTGGTTGGGGTCGATGAGGTGCCGTTTCAGCTGCCGTGCCCGTCGGCGCTCTTGTGCCACTTTCCTCACGTTTCCGGGCGTTTGGCATGCGACGGGGTGAGGCTTAACTCGGTTAAGCACGTGACACCTTGGGGCAGTGTTGGGTCATATTCAGAATAATCGCACCTGACAGGCCCGGGGCTTACGTAGCCCTTCTCCAAAGTTAGGTCGTCACCTGTTTTCTGACCGGCGGCGAATGCTGGCATGATCCAGGTCTTCCCAAGGACGAAATTGTGCAGTTTCTTGACATACGACTGAAGGGTGGGAACGACCTGGATAGACGAACCCTACACCACCAGCCCAGTATACGTCAGCTAAAACACTGACGCGCGGTCACAATGACATACCGTGCCGATAACTGCAACCCTCTTATCCTTCCAATCCCTCACCCCGTCCTCCCACTTCTCCCCCATCCTTGACGTCCCAATCCGCCGTATGAAACCAACTTCCCCTTGAACGTCTCCAAACCCTTAACGTCCGACCATTTCCACCCAGTCAACGAGCCCACGCCCATGAACAACATGTTCACCACGTCCTCCGTCTCTTCATTCTTCCTTGTCGAAGCGGCCGCACACGAGCTTGTGTTGGAGTCTGAAGTGCGGGTGAGGTAGGCGCGGATCTCGGGTCCTGGGGCGAATGTGGATGGCCACCCCTGCCTGTGAAGAGGATATATGGTCAGTATTGGGGCTGTAGAGAGGGAATACGTACTCAGGGCTCGAGCGTATATATTGGTACTATTTCGGTGTGTGATGAGAGACGCATGCTTGATTACATATCAGGTTCTTGACGTAGAAGAAAAGGCGATCGACATCATAGGTCTGGACAACTGGTGGTCTGTCACATATCGATGGATAATTGTCACAGGGATACAGCACCTTCCTTCTCATTATTGAAGCAGGTCACCTCATCCTAAAGCTATTAGCTAGAGATTGCATGACGCAGGTTGCAGACTTACCACATCGTCTGCAAGTCATAGGTAGGAAGCAGCAACTATACACGACGTAACGTCATGAGGAGGGTCTCATCGCTGGGAAAACTCCGAGCAACAAGGGCATGGCCAAACGGTGATGCCTACTTCCGACTTCCGATTCCATAAGGACATGTATTGTGACCGGTTCCATTGTTAAAATGTGTCCTTCCTTAGCGTAACAACCACGCCCATGCTTCATTTATCCTGAAGAAGAGGCTCTTAGCAAGGTCATCTGTTTTTCCACTGTTCCTCACCAGATATAAAGATATCCAAGTTTCCCTTTGATGCTCAAAGGGTAGCGACCATTGCATGAGGGGATAGGTTGCATGTCAAAAGGCGATGGAAGCGGAGCAGGAACACTTCGAGATTCGCTGGCAAGGAGTGATCCTCTTCAGAGAGCGAGGACTGAACGTCATACACTCCACGCACCGCTCAACTAGACGTTGAGCGGTATGTACATGGCCAAGCGGCGATGTCTCTCGAGCAATCCATGGGTGTGGGGGGTGTTTGGGTGCGGAGAGAGAGCAATGATGTTCACGTCCAGATTTGGTTCCGGTGGAACACGGTCACGTGATTGGAAATGACATGCATGATGTGGCTCGCGTCTAAGTTCAAGTTCAGCGTTTATACTATTATAGTCAACCACGGAGACTCTGCAGGAGTCTTTCAGCCAACCCACAACGTATCGCATCACCCCTCGTACGTTGTGACAGCCTGCCATCCGAGTATTTTTGCTCATTATTCCTCTAGTTCGTCGCTTCGGCTTGAGCTTCATTCCCCCGGTGTGTGTTGTCACTCTCTTCTAGGCCATGTATCACACTGCCTGCCCTGCAGTTTGTGGCTCGCGCAATGTGGACGCAGATTTGGTCGGGCCACTCCCCTGCACGTCGTTGTGACCTGCACTCATGATTCACGTTTGTGCATCTATCATAACAAGCCGTGGAACTGACGTTTGTTCGTTCCTTCGCGCGGGCAAAATCCACATGGCAGTCGCCGTCCACTGAAACTCGTTACTCATCGTCTTCCGCAGCAATACATCTTTGCTCACTCCCGAGTCCCATCCCGCTCAACCACTACAAGTAACACCAGATTCTGTCTCACGGGATAATAAAGGAGAAGCAGCAGACACAACCATCTGGTATGTTCATTTAGTTCCACTTCAGATTTACTTGGATGGAGACTGTGGGGCTGTGTTTCAGCCATCACCTTGACGTGGATCGCGATATGGCCTGGCCAATACCGTGGACGCGATAAGCCTATTTTATGCACGTCGTCTTGACCTGCAACTTGGATCCACGTTTGTGCATCCAAAGTTCACGGCATGGAACTGACGTTTGTTCGTTCCTGCGTGTGATCGACTGTTCTGTTTTCGTCTGACCTTGAAACCTGGCTCATCGTTCAATCCGTGGTAGGTCCCAGCACCATCAAGAGTTATCGTTTGGGTTCTCGTGAGCGTTTCGGTTGCCCGTTGAAGTTTGCTCGTTTGGCCATCCATTGAAGGCTGTCCGTTCGGTGAGTATGCAAGTGACGTTCAGCACCGCCGATATTGACTGTTCACCGTCCTCGCTTCAGTCAACCCTCAAGGATCTACTCGCACACCAGGATTGCCCCTGACATTCTGAAAGCCAAGAGGGTGCGTCTCGTTTCATCAGTTCATCGTTCAAACATGACTTGACAAGTTTTTTAGCATCGTGTTTTTGGTTCGTAGT
This sequence comes from Cristinia sonorae, assembly GCA_021029105.1. Classification (NCBI taxonomy): domain Eukaryota; kingdom Fungi; phylum Basidiomycota; class Agaricomycetes; order Agaricales; family Stephanosporaceae; genus Cristinia; species Cristinia sonorae. Next base: position 8,863 of record JAEVFJ010000065.1, on the reverse strand, counting down.
TCTTGTCTGCCCATTCCTTTTATTCGTTTGTACACCCATTCAATCTCTTTATTCTTTCTACACGAAAGTTTCATTTCCCTTTTGTCGCTCCCTTGCCATCTGTACTCCGAGTTCTCAATCGAGCAACATAACACCAGTTCGTTCATTCACCATGTAGTAGAGGCCACTTTACCCCATGACTGACATGTGCTCGACAGTACCATGTCGTCATCGCTGCAGTGGATTGACCGGTTTAATCTTCAGCCGCACTACACCGGTGAGTTCACGTCTCTGGGCTATGGCTGGTCCAATCTAACTTGTTTTCTGAAGGTCGTCTCACGTATTACGAGGCCAAAGCCGCAATCATGACCCGGGACGGCAAGTTTGTCATTACGTCTCCCAATTGCAACTTCGTTCCAGAGCCAATCATTGGTCGCATCCAGGTCAGAATGCGCTCTGATGGAAAGTTTGGACTGGAGGACCCAGTGGTCCAGCCCCAGCAGTTCAGCACCGTCTTCCCTTTTATGTCTGTCATACCGACGAGACCACCAAACGTGGAAGACCCTACAAGGATCATGTGGAGCTCCCTGAGGAAGGATGACTTCGAGTGCAGAGTCCCAGGTTGTGGTCTAGGCATCGCCGTGCCTGCCGTCCGTGACCGTCTCCGCGATGTGATGTCCGCTCTTCTGAGCTCCATCTCCGAATCTCGTCGTCAACATGATCATGTCGCGGCGCGGCTCTCAGAATACACATCCCGCGCCACTCAGGCTGTGGAGCGGCTTTCAAGTGTGTCCACGTATCGTGACACTGTCCGCAAGGTAGCATGTGTGCAGCGGTACTTTATGTACCTGACTGCGTACAAGACATGGTACATTGATCTCCCCGAGCGAGAGTGCCGACTGCTCATCGACGAGACACTTCCGACCAATGAGGGATTCATGGGAGCGTTCTCCACGGAGGAGCCGGACGTCCAACGTTTGCTCCGTCTCGGCATCCCTGTCTGGTTTCTTCGAACGCCGGAGTATATCGATGGCAGGCCGCTTTTAGTCCAACCGTTGACGTCCTTCTCCTCAATGGAGGCTGTTGTCGACACCGAGGGCGTGAACTCCAATCTTGTCTACAACGGAATTGCTGGACAGGCGTCCCACTTCATCGCCATATTCAATCACTCCCATGTCTCAAGCGACATCGAGCTGGTTCCGTTCCCGGAGGTGATCCAGCCTAGGGCCACTCCCACTCCCTCAGCTTCTCATGGAGCTCCTTCCGGGTCCGTGACGACGAAGAGCACACGATCCGCTCGCGCCAAGCCATGTACGTTGTCCTACGCATTGTATCAACTCATACTAACTCTGGCAACAGATTTCGGTCCTCCCAAGGTTCGCCAAGGTCGTGACCAATTTAAGGACTTGGACCACGAGTGGATGCCTAAAAGTATCCCGGCGTGGGCCGAGGCGTTGGCCCACATCGATCAGTCAACGCCTGTGTATGTCAGCCAAGGAGACACATGGCGATTCTGGACTCCCAAGCCTGCGTTACTGATTGGAAGCAGCGATTTGAGGCGAGTCACGACGTATGTGAGCAACTGGCTGCGCCTGCGTCCTCTGTGGTATTACGTTCAGGATCAACGTTATTCACAGTCCGAGGCACCTGCACTTTCCTCCCAACAATGGCGGGAAATGGTCAATCTCGATGAGGATGCCCCTAAGAAGGCGAAGTCGGGGATCGCAATGCACAAGAACAAGGCTGTTGTGTTAGCCCGTCTCGCTCAGGACTGCGAGGTCCACGACCTCCCCGCCTTGCTGAAGTCGCCCATCATCTGGGCCGGAGAGGTTGTTGGCGAAATCGGCGCCACCACCGTTAGGCAGATCATTTGGGATTTGTTCGAGGTCGGTTTCCGCATCGAACTTCGACAACTCGATCTTCATCTCCTTTCCCCGGGAAAGCTCACGACAATGGCCGGAGACACATTCGTGCATCAGGCAGATAGAGAACTTGCCTTCGCTGCGGTGTTTGGCGGCAAGAACAACTTGAGCGCCATGTCTGACCCGCTCCCCTCCACCCCCACAGGTCTTGCCGCCCCTCATGTGGACGAACGACGAGCCAGTCTTGAGGCATTTCGAGAGATCTTGGCCTGTTGGCCTGGTGCTTCGGAACGCATCCGCAACTGTCGCCTCAAGGATGCTGATAAGGCCACTGTTGAAAGTGTGGAGAGGGAAATGGTATCTTTCTATGTAATTTCTTTCTATCAGCACTCTGGTCGTCCCCCGATTCTTCCTCACGTTTTCCCCACTCTTGCTATGTGATTTGTACACGGTTCCTTTGTCGGCATGATTTTCTTATCGCTTCATTGTATTTCTGATCGCTCGAACCATTATCACCTTCTTGCCAGACCTTGCTTTTCTTCGCACCGCCTGAGGTCCTACTGGCCGCTGTCTCATTGAAAGAGAGGGCTGAGGGCAGGTCCCTGCAGTGACTGTACCGCTTCTGCAAAACCGGAGTGGGGTCTCCCGCGCGTTGTTAGCAAGGTACTGTGATTGAGAAAGACTCCGCGCCTGAGACGAGACACAGACCAAGCTGGGCACGAAAAGCCATACCTACCCTATCATTGTTTCACCCGACTAATCATATTCGTCTACGCGTAGGCTCTTCGATTCCAAGGAGCGCGTATCATAAACCCTCTCAACCGTGAACCGACCCTGTGTCAATAAGACACTTGCACTTAGGGCGGCGCCGTTTCCTTTTTTGCCGTCAGCAATTTCGTCTCTGTAGAGGTATACTTAGGAGAGAGAAATGTTTGTGCACTTACCCCGTCATTCCTCACTCACCCCCGCTCAGTCTGTTGTCGACCCTATTATTCTCGCTCTCCGAATCTCATATCTTCTACTTTCAGCCACGATGTCCGACCCTTCCCCCAAACGCGTCGCTTTGGACCCTATTCGCCCAAGAAGAACGCTTCCTCGTTACGCGCGTTTCTTTCGGATGCGGTCGTTGCGCTCGCGGATAAAGATGTGCCATCTGATATTCGGAACCTGTTGGACGGATTGCAAAAGGAATTATCGGTGAGTGCACTATGTCTGACCATGGAGCTTTCAATAACTCGAATCAGCCAACTAGGGCGACTCACCGCTTACCCCAGATAATACACCACCGAACAATGCAATTCCTGCCGAGGAACCCTCCGTCACAGACGGCTCTCCGGATGGTTCGGGTCACACCCAAGGTACATACTCGCAGGAGTACCTCATTACTGTCTCCGTCTCATTGCCAATCTTGCAAGAATTGGACTCCTGCTCCCTCGCATTGGGTAAACGCAAACTGAGCTTCCATGAACCGACCTCTTCACAAGTAGGTGATTATAATTCCCAAATCTGAAGACACTAACTATTGCCGTCAGCCCCGCATAGGGCCTGAAGATTTGAGAAGAGGGTACGCGAGCAGCTCATCCCAGCTGTTAGCTACATGAAGAAGTTCCTCCCATGCAAGTTATCTAACCTGATCCCAGCTTCGCGAGAAGAAACAGAAGCGCAAGTCTCTCTCACAGGCGAGAAGCTACAACCCATCTATTGTGGCGGCGACGTTGAGAAGAACGACATGTACTTCTCCAGGTTTGAGGACCAGTGAGTTCCCCTCAGCTGAAGCGATTTGAAACGTGTCTCACGTCTCACAGGTCCATTGCCCTGGTTGCCAGAGACGTGCCAGCTTGGCTGGAGGGGATGGCCTTGGGAGCGGTAGCCACCCCATCACTGGAACATGCCCGATCTTTACGATATGATGGGGAACGCGTTCTCTGTTGCAGGAACTTCGACGCCGAACGATTTGGCGTGGTCTCATCAACACACGCCCACCGCAACAGTCAAGATTTGACGATCTGCATTGTCGTTGCGTTTGGAGAATTTTGAAGGCGATCACCTGGGCTTGTACGAGCCGGGATTGGTGATTCCGCTGGACAACGGTGACTTTGTCATCCTCTCTTCGCGCGATATCGCACACTTTAACCTAGACTACACCAGGATCATCCGTGGTTCAATCGTATGGAGCCTTCTGAGGAAAGCTAGGCCGAGCCCAAGTCTCAGGCGGAGCCGGAACGCGAAGAACCACAGTATGCTTCGAGCCCGAATTTGCATACCGATCGCGGCCTTGTTCACTGGCCAGATTAGAGGAGAGATTGGTAGGTTCGGTCGACGCGTACCTAGTCCCACTGTCCCTTACATTTGACTGCTCCATTACATTCTTCCTCAATGAATATGCCGCGTATTATATATTTGATCATCCAGTATATTATTCGTGAAAAAATGAAGGCGTACTCCAAGCAGACCATACAAGTGGTGAATGAAATGGGTTGTATGTGCAGTCAAATCAGAACATAAATGGTTTTGATATCCAGGTCCCCAATGGCTGAGTGTGTAGGTTTTGAATAGGGTCACAAGTGCTCTCAGAGATGAACTTTCCTCTGCACACTATGCCCAGCTCGCGATCCCAGATGGCAGTGCACTTGAAGACGATTGTCTCATCCTTCCTCTTGCCCGAATCCCATGCATGAACCGCCCCGCAATCCTTGCACTGCAATGGTAATTGGACTCCGTTCGGCCTGACATGGTCCTCAGACCAGAGGTACTCGGATGCGACATCCCGCGCAAGGTGAATGATACCGGTCTGCTGGCCGATATGAAAGTGTGGGGAGGGGAGCATGGTCTGGAACTCGGCGGGATGACCATGAATGATAACTTGCTGCGCGAAATGGAGCACGGAGGGAGTGGAGAGGGCCGGGAAGTATTTCGGCGCGGTGGGTATGAACACATTATTGATCTCGTAGCTGTATTGATAGATCAGCAAGGACATATGCTGTGCGTGGCGATGATGTACTTACTCGTGAGCTACTTTCTTCAGGGCACGCATGGAATCCTGATTTGTAATACCACCACAGCAGAGTAAAAACAAGTGGGTGGTTCTCGACGAGATAGACCGTAGCAGGTTTTCACCGAGCACTTGATCAAAGAACTGCAATAAGGCGAAGGCATCAGAGTAAATATATTGTGTACTAGGTATGGAACCGAACTCACGTTTTGTATGTCCGTGGCAGCGAAAGGCGCGTAGGAAAGGTCGCCGTTTTCGTCGTTGGAGTGAGTCTCGACGAAGAACAATATAACCTCCGGGGCGAATCTGCTGGATTGTAAGTGCTCGTTAAGAAAATGGGTTGCGCTGCACGTACTCCTTTATCTCCTTCGTGAGCTTCTCTATCTTCACCTGATGCGCGCCCAAAAAATCCTCGGGGCTGTCGTTGGGAAAGTCAATTATTAACTCGAACCTTTGCACGTTTTCCTTGATTTCGTGCATCATAGCCCCGAGATATTGTGTGACCATACTGGGAGGATGGCCCTCGCCATCGATGCAGGCCAGGCGGGCATCTATGACGGCGACTTTGGGATGAAGCCACCTGACGCCTCGGGGACCGTAACCTTTGCAGGTGAGGGTCAAACCCTGCTTACCCTTTTGCTTGAAAAAGGGCAATTTGGTCTTAAGGTAGAAGACGCCCTTACGAGAGAAAGTCAGATAAGAAATGGAGTTCCATTGGAGAAAACACTCACGTAGTACCGGCTATACACACCTTCCCTGGCGGTTTCGCATTGGTGGCACATGAAGTAGAGGTCGTCCCTGTCGAGCACGAGTTCGAGCTGAACGCAGCACTGGGTGCAGAGGTAGTTGGTGCAACGCGTACAAGGCACGGGTTGTGACGCGTTATCCATACATTTATGGCAGTACTAAAATAACACAATCCGTTAGATGCTGATAGGAGAAAACATCAGACACGTACGACAGGGTTGCCACTGTCTTTTAGTTGCCTCAGCAGTGACGCTATTGACTGGTCGCGGTAAACAAAGGGCTGATTACAAAAGTCAGATAGGTTAGACTGTACGAAAGGCCGTACTACGCACCTTGCCCGAGGAACTCCCTTCAACTCCCCTTTGAACCGACTGGACGGTGGTCGATGTTTTGGCGCGCTTGAAGGCCTCTGAGGCACGTTGGTCGGTAGTGTGCGATGATCCCTGTGTCGTAGCGGACCGTTTACGGCTTTGAGACGCGTTCGAACCATTGCCATGGCTAGAAACATTGGTGCCAGACGAGGAAGTGGCGAGTGGGACGTTGGGAGCAAGACCGCCGGAAGACCTTTTGGCGTTCTGTCGTGTCCTGGTCATCTTAGTGGAATGGGCGAGCGAAGAGAAGGCAGGATAAGGACGTTGAAGATTGATGTATAATAATGAGTGACGCGTTAGAGTTCAGAGCGCGTCACGGTACCGCGTCTGAATTGGGCGCTTGTGTATTATCGGAGCTCGATTACGTGGCGCGCGACTTGGACTTGAACTTGAACTCCTTCACTTCAGCCTTCACACCTCCGTATCTACCTCACAACCCCCCTTCATTTGACACCTCAACACACGCGCCTCCTCCCACGTCTTCCAACGCTCTCTCTTGAAGATGGCCAACGCCCGATACCGCTCCGCCGGGTCCCCTCTCTGCACGTCGCTATGACCTGCAGCGAATTCACGTTTTGTGCATTCGTGTATCCCAGAGGAGCCGACGTGTAGTCCGCTCCTACTGTTCAACTCCTACTCAAGGCCGTTCTCAACTCCTCCTCCAGGCCATCTCCAAGTACGGCCTGCCTTGCAAGCGCGACTTTCAACCGCACACTCAACCTTCTGCCAGTACGAGTTCATGCGGGAGTAGAGGTACAGGCGGGAATGAGTCTGGTAAGCTCTTTCATTAATGTGATTATTGGGCTGTTCCTTTGTCTCTTTCTACAGTCCAACCACTCCAACGCCTGCGGACCTCAACGCCGACCGACCTCCCTATGTACGTCGTGTATGACCTACAAAATGAATCCACGTTGCGTGCATTCGTTGTCAGAAATCGACGTTACGTCTATTTCTCGTCTACTTCTGCAGGATGTGCGGGGCTATCTTATTTCTCTCTTCGGAGAGCACTGGCTCCGGTCTAAGGGCTGGTCGGCTGGATGTGCGGGGCTATCCGCACGTCCAAGTCGGCATTCTATTTCTCTCTTCGGAGAGCACTGGCTCCGGTCTAAGGGCTGGCTGGCTGGATGTGCGGGGCTATCCGCACGTCCAAGTCGGCATTCTATTTCTCTCTTCGGAGAGCACTGGCTCCGGTCTAAGGGCTGGCTGGCTGGATGTGCGGGGCCATCCGCACGTCCAAGCTGGCACTCTATTTCTCTCTTCGGAGAGCACTGGCTCCGGTCTAAGGGCTGGTCGGCTGGATGTGCGGGGCCATCCGCGCATCCAAGTCGGCATTCTATTTCTCTCTTCGGAGAGCACTGGCTCCGGTCTAAGGGCTGGTCGGCTGGATGTGCGGGGCCATCCGCACGTCCAAGCTGGCACTCTATTTCTCTCTTCGGAGAGCACTGGCTCCGGTCTAAGGGCTGGTCGGCTGGATGTGCGGGGCCATCCGCGCATCCAAGTCGGCATTCTATTTCTCTCTTCGGGGCACTGGCTCCGGTATATGGGCTAGCTAGCTGTTGTAGAATTGATATAGCCGTAAAATTTAGACAAGCGTAACATATTATTGCTACCACTATAGTGAACAAAGAGCGGTCCATTTGGTTTTCTTGCGTTGGCTAAAGGAAACAAATGCGATATGATTGATTGAGAATATAGCCCTGCTAGGACTACCTACATGGCTATCAATAGATTCAACCAAAAACAACTGAAAGATCCAAAACAGAGCGTTCTATGTATATCCACCCCCAATCCTATTTCTTGCTGATCGTGAAGGTGTCCATCTGCGAGACGTCGTGCCTCAGAGCTCAAGACAACGCAAAAGTGATAGGAATGAACCATGGATCTGAACGTGCACACCTTGTCAGCGGTTTTTGGCGAAGGAGATGGCACGGCTGGGGAAACGGTGGGAAGTTGGCGAGGCGAGCATCTTTTGAACGCAAGCAAATGATGCTTCAAAGAAAGGAGAACAAGACGCGCACAAGCACTTACGTTTGAGAGGGCAGCGGAGGAGGGTTGAACGTGATGTCCATGGTATTGAGACAGCAATTGCTGAGATAAACTTACACAGGGGGCGGGCTAATGAATGTGATGTCAAGTTCAGCACCAGACGTGGTGGAAGTCGCTGGACTTAGCGTCGAGCACGACAGGCATATCAGAGATCTAACGACGATGCTTCCGTGGATGGTGCTCGCGTCTTGCCATGTCCGCCAACGACCTCCTCCCTGCCCCTCTCCCTTGCCCCTCCTTTTCCTCAAATCAGGTTACTGTGTCCAGAAGGCGTCAGGTGAGAGTATCCCTTCAGTTTTGAGTGCCCCACCAGCTAATTACCCTCGCATAATCGAACGAGTTGGACGACATCGGCCTTAGTCTTGCCGCCGGCGCCGCCCTCCCGCCCACTTCCACCCACATGATGTAATGCTTCAAACTATTTTCCATACGGCTGTGTCTGGCTACTTCCTGCTACGTGAGATAACCCAACCGCCCTCCTAGCACCCTCTCAAACCAAGTTCCACTCGATCCGTCACCCTAACCACGCGAAATCCGAACTCCGTGATATCCGCTCATGGGTCCAAGACCACGCATTCGTGGCTGACAACCATATACTCTACAATTAACATGAATCATGTTACCTCCAGAGCGTACGGTAATTCGAACACTCACCCACATCGCTCGGTCAAGCTGCTTGTGCATTCGTCACTTGGGCAGCATTCTGTAAGATAGATATGGATAAGTTCAATATACCAGTTGGATAATCTGAGTGACAAGACGTACATGCCCCGCGGCCACTTCCTTCCATTTCTGCGCATCATTTCGTGGTCAAAAAATGATTGAGTGAGAACGACGAATTCGTGCTCACACCCATTGCCGTCTTA
>JAEVFJ010000064.1:0-114655 GCA_021029105.1 Cristinia sonorae | reverse complement strand
GTGTGTAGAGCCTTGCGATGATGCCAGCGTTCAGACCGTGACGATGTTGAATATCTGGCGCTTAACGCCGTCTCTGTCTCTGATTCTTGATCTGCGATGATGTTGGTAGATGGATCTCAGCACAGTACGACTCTATGCCACATCATCAATGGGAACGTTCGAGTACAGCTCTCACAAGGGTGATTTGGGGGACGAGCGAAGAGATACTATTTACGATCGAGTCGCGATAACTCAAAGTCTTGAGCGACATCCTCCGCTCGCAGATATATATTCGTTGTCAAGATTCGTGTTCGGTTTCCTGAAAGTTGACTGGCGCAAAGATAAACCCCGTCAGAGTGGCAATTGCTGCAGAAGAACCGTGCGTTTGAGCTAGAGTTTGTCTGGCACAGATCAAGATTGCATAGGGGGGTGAACGAGAGGCTACTACGCAACCCTTTCTTCAGCATGCAGATCCACCTCCTCTATCAACTTGAGTTTCTCCTTCTCGACCGAGGACACAGGACTGGGATATGCTTCCAAGTCGTAATGCTCAGTGTCACGCCCCCCACCACCGACAGTGGTGACGCTACGCCAAATCACAGTGCTTGGGTTAATTGAAGGTGCTGTCGGGCCTGTGGTGGGTGCATCGGCAGCGACCATCCTCGATTGCATGACAAATGCTTTCTGAAGGTGAAGTAGCATTCGAACGGTCATGATTCCAACAGCGGCATGGAAAGGTCTGTATATTGGTCAGCAGAGAAGCGAATGAAGCGAGAATACGGGGAAACTTACCCGTAGCTGAACCACGGGATGTGTGTAACATTCTGGCGTCCAGAAACGTCAAATGAGTTGAAGCAATTCAGATGAAAGCTGGCACGTACGACGACCATCAAATTGTTGAAAAGGAGGAGGCAAGAGACACTACAGACAGGATTAGATCGCGACATGGTGCAAAGAATACAAGGAATTACTTGCCCGAAGAAATAGAGCAGATTGTCGCGAACAATAAGGGGATACAATGTGATGAATTTTACGCCACTTTCTCTCCAGGTGTTCGATAATGACCTCAATGACTGGAAAAGAGCAAATCCGAAGAGCACGCCTTCAAAGGCCGTTGCTGCTGAGCGTTAGATGTCGTATAACGCGCGTTGAGTTCTTCAGACTCACCGGGAATCCATTGCGCGTACTCAATACCGGTATGGATAGATGGGCATCCAGGAATTGGCAATTTCTTGGCATCGCGAATAACGTCCGCACGCCTCTCGGCGTTGAAGACGAGAATATAGAAGAACCCGACAATGGATACCAAGAACAAGAAGCCATTGACAAGTGCAACCTAAATGTAGGTAAGAACGTTGCACGCCCAAAAGACCACACGGCTACCTTCTTGGAGCCTCTATACAGCGCGTATATTCTGAGTTGCATGACGATCTCAATCGACCAGAGGCTTATAGCTCCCACCATACGGATTGTCGAGTCCATGGCGACGCAGCTAGAGCATGACCATGTAAGCATTTCCGATAACGGTAGGAATGTGATGGAAGCGAACGTTGTGAGACTAGGTTGGAATGTGGCAAAGGAGTGGATCTGAGCGACATCAAATAATGTCACTAGGATTGTGTAGTATCGGACCCAAAAGAACATTATTTTGCCAAAGTTCCAGGAGTTTGGCTGGTAGAATCGAGAATGTCATTTGCATCATCGATATGGCTAGGCTGCTTGACGAACCCATATGTATCGAATCTATGAGATACCTGTGAGCGTCCGGACCAAAGATAAACAAAAGGCAACTTACCTCGTCTTCCACTGTCAGAACTGTGTATGTTCCGCTGTGTCAGTCACGACTTGCGCCAGGTCACTCTCCCAGCCCACGCACAGTAATCGTATAACACCCATGTAAGCGAGGTTACTAAGCGTCGTTCAGACTTGCCTCCTGAACAATATCCCCTTGAACTCACCGCATGTAAACATAGGGATCTTTCCCGCTTTGAGGAGCTTGATCGCTTCGGGTGTCACCGTGGTCAACATCTTGTCGGAATGCCAGATTCCGCACAAAGAAGCGGTAGGGGTTAATGGACGGGGGATATGCCAGCGACCGCCATAACGAGTCGTCAGCCAATTTTATACGTTGGTTGCAAAGTACGAGAAGCTGTCAAGACTGGACACTGTCGTAAAGGAGTCGGTACCGCTTAGTATCAAACTCTACTCGTTGCAGAGAAAAACGTACCATTACAAGCAACCTTGACGAGAATTCCGGATTTCTTCCAGTGACTACTATCACAGTTCTCTAGAAACACGATTGAAATGATTGGATTGGGTACAGGATTGTGGTGAGCGTCGGAAGCCTGAGAGAGATGTGGGCGATCGTGGGAGGACCCTGCGCCGAAACCGCGTGCGGCTCGAGTCGGACCGAGGGTTTTATACCGGCATCCTTTGGCAGGAGGTTCGTCTCATCGGCTGAACCATCTTTGAGTTCAATTCGAATCGACCAACTACAAGGATAACTTGCTAGTCCTCCGCTGGCTTCCATCCGGTCTGAACTGTTAAGCGTAATACAGAAAACTACTTTCCTGTTCTTTGGATGTAGCCTCGTCTATAGATCATCTTGCACTGTGTTTCATCCGTGGAAATCAATCCACTCACATCCCGCCGCAGTGAGACCAATTGGCAAAACTTTCTCAAGAGTAGGCTTCCATCGAACCATGTAATCACGGAGATGCAGTCGGATGTTCTATATTTCTGTCACATACAGGTACACTCTGTATTTCAGTTGATGTGGCCGTTTCACTTCCATTGTACTTATTGTATGCACCGGGAATGCAGTGGAGAGCACCCCAACGCCACCAGAACCTCCCCAGCATGTGATTCGTCACGGTGAGAGGTAGAGACTCCAAAGTATAGTCTCGAGTGATGATCATGAGTTCAAGCTTACAGAGCACTGGTCGCGATCATTAGCATCGTGACCATTCGTTCTGGGACATCCTTTGTTCACAATCATAGTTGGCCAGACCTGAGATGTTGACCACAGAGCTTGATGCCCCCACCAAGCCTGCTTTATGTCGATCTGCCCATCTGGATCAAGTCAATCACCAAGAGGTTCGACCCCGCAGTTCATTCTGACCGAAAATAAGTCATGGACAACTGATCTGGATACAGGTCACTGGGTCAATGCGTAACATCAGAGTGAGGATTCGCCAACGTTCCCGATGGTGGCCACCACAGTCAGTTGACGCTGACTTGGCGTACCACTTCTTCATCTATCACGCCATGTCTACCAAAAGTCAAACACTGTGGCCAAACGACGCTCTCAGACTCGGAGTCACGACTTGACAATGGCATACTGTCCAGTGACTGCTCCTCGTCGCCATCTCTGTCACCTTCTCCTTCATCCGGATTCCCAGTGTTCTTGAGGTTGACCGTGAGTGGACCAGCCCGATGAGACATGTATACCGTGGACCCAGGATCTGACATATTCTGCAGTCTGTGGACAGCTTTGTGTAAATGAAGGAGGAGTCGGACGGTCATTATCCCCATGGCGGCGTGGAATGGCCTGTGACGTGAGTTTAATCTCGGAGTGGGAAGTAAGCGAATTGATTATAACTTACCCATAAGAGAACCAAGGTATACGGGTGATACTCTAATATTTTGGCTTTGAGAGAAATATCCCATGAAGCCCAAGAGAAGTTCACTCACAGCGACCATTAGATTGTTGAAGAGCAGTAAACAAGCTATTCTATATCTGATGTCAATAGTATAGGTCTGCTGTAGATGCGAATCGTACTCACGCGAAGAAGTACAGAAGATTATCTTGTACAATCAACTGACGAAGCGAGATTTGACGAAGGCCGGGGACTAAAAGCCGCAGTGACATGGACCTGCATGTCTTGAAGAGTGCGAATAAGGAATAATATTCCTTCGAAAGCGGTCGCTACAAAAGCCCTGGTCAATAGCCGCACAGAGCATGAAAGGACGGTCGGTGTATGTGTAGATGTGTACCTGGAATCCATTGAACGTATTCAATACCAGAGTGAATGGATGGACATCCCGACACTGCAGGATTCATCTTCGCGCCACGAATTGCATGGCCACGATGCCCTGCGTTGACCACCAACAAGAACAGAAATCCGGCAATTGACGTTAAAAACAACATGGCGTTGAATATCGCCACCTACACCAGAGAGAACATGTCAAAAAATGACTGGAGTGGGTTGTTCAGGGCCATGCCTTTTTGGACCTGCCGTAGAGCGCGTATATCCTCATCTGCATGACAGTTTCTATCGACCACAAACTGAGCGCTCCGAGGACGCGCGTGACTGGATCCATTGCGACACATCTACCGGCGCATTGTCAACTCAATGACATCGAGTTCGAAAACGAATAACTCACAGTGTCAAACTTGGTCGTATATGGGCAAAGATGTGGATTTGTAAAACGTCAAACAGAGTCACGACAACGGTATAAACACGGATCTAGGGGGGAACACAATTGGCTAGTGTCTCCGCGAAGGACTGAGTAAAAAGCGTACCCAAAAATATAGCATCTTCCCGAGGTTCCATCGGTAGGGCTAGAATGGCGGAATGAGAATTGCCTTGAACTGAACGGTCTGCTCGCTGAACACAAACCCAGATGTAGCGGATCTATTAGGAATGTCAGTGAGCGTTATTAGTGATTTTTAAAGGACAACGACGTACCTCATCTTCCAACGTTACCACTGCGAACGAAACAGCTCGAGTGAATACCCAGCGGAGAAACGTGGCAAAAATTACTCACCATAGTCATGCACAACCCAGACAAAAGACGCGACTAAGGTTAATTTTGTCAGGTACAATGCTCCTTGTCATGCGACAGAGGAAGTAAAGATACGGACCGCAGGCAAAAAGAGGTATAGCATCTGCTTTGACGATGTGCAGGATATCGGAGGGGGTCGCGGCCATTGAAAGGTAAGGTGGGGGGATGTGTCTCGCTACTGCGCCATATGGGCTCATCCGAGAACACGTTGCATATTTATGCTGCTGGGTTAAACATGTTCGTTCCCGAGGTATGGTGAAACTTGGTAGTTAGAGACAGATATCAGCTACTTTGCGGTGCACAACATGCCGACACCTTTCAAGATTTCCCTGTCGCTCTGTGCGCCAGGAGGTCGCCGATGTCCAGCGTTACGTTGAGTAGCTCGGAAATCGCGAGCGCGGCACAGGAAGACGTCCCTGGATACTATTGGCCAGAATGCTTGAGCTGACAAAGGATAGCGAGGAACATTTTGAAGGTCAAGCCGACGTACTCTGTACCTGAACAATTTCTCCCTGTATCTCATGAACTTGAACAATGCATGGTATGGAAGGTCAGACTCAGAGCACGCCCATGTCAAATACTACTGGCAACGGCCGTTGACCGCACCCGTCCCTATCTGGTCAGGATGTGTGAATAGATCCGTAATCCGTCAAATGTCAGCTCCCTTTCATAAGATTGGTTGGAAAAATCACTCACTGGCTGATGACCAGTGACCATAAGCATATATAAGTCCCAGCATACTCTGTCCGATTCAAGTTGGATCAAGATGACAACACTGCCCAACGGCAAATGCCAATGTAGTTCGCCCGATATGGTACTGGCCTATCTTCTAAAATGGGGTGATTAGATAGTGGAAATATTTTGAGCGCTGCATCGTTTGCCCGATTTTCTTTTGAACTTGAACAACATCATCTATCCACCATGGAGGCTTTTGACACGTACCAAACACCATTATCGAGGTAGCGCACGCAATATTGTATCCTTCTATGATGACTGACTTTTGCATAGTCGATATGCAAGCAAAGAAATGGCCCATCTGTTCTCTTCAGCGGTTTGTTCATTCCATCTCCATCAGAATGGCGGATTGATTTTGTTGTGCGATTTTTAGAATCGATTCCACACATGGCGTAAGCTATGGCTCAACCTGGCTATCGCCGAGAAGCAGCTTGGGCTGCCGATCTCCGACGAGGCGATTGAGCAGATGAAAGCAAACCTTGTTCGTACAGGGGTAGTATCGCGAAAATGGGTGCAGAGAGTTGATTTCGACCAAAGCATCTAGATGCCGAACAGTTCGACATTGCTGCTGTAGAGGAAAAGAAGAGACGTCACGATGTGATGGCCCATGTTCATACTTTCGGTCAAGTCGCCCCCGCTGCCGCCGGTATCATCCAGTAAGCCTTCACAAGCTATAGTTGGTCTTCCATATATGCTGACTTTCGTTCAGCCTGGGGGCAACATCATGTTATGTTACCGAGTGAGGATAACTTCACACCAACCTCAATGGCTATCTCGCTCATGGAATTCGTATAGCAACGCAGATCTAATCTTCATCCGGGAGGCGTTGACTTTACTCATCAACAAACTGGCGATTGTCATCGACAGATTCTCAAAATTTGCACAGGAATACCGCGATCTGCCGACACTTGGGTTCACGCATTTTCAACCTGCTCAGTTGACGACAGTTGGAAAGCGCGCCACACTCTGGCTTCAGGTGTGTGATTCCATGTTGTCAGACGCCTTGATATCAATTTTACCGACGTTCATCGCTGAAGGAACTCTTGTGGGATCTCCGCAATCTAAAACGCGCTCGGGATGACATAGGGTTCCGAGGCGTGAAAGGGACAACCGGAACACAGGCCAGTTTCCTGACACTGTTTGATGGCGATCACGACAAGGTGGCGTTTTCCTGTGCTCAAAACACCAACTCGTTGCTGATCCTTCTCGTAGGTTGAAGAGTTGGACAAACTCGTCACATCGTTGTCTGGGTTCTCCTACGCCTACCCTGTGACTTCCCAAACATACAGCAGGAAGATCGACATTGATGCTCTGGCACCATTAGCCAGCTTCGGTGCCACAGCCCACAAAGTCGCCACAGATCTCAGGTTGTTGGCCAACTTGAAGGTCCTAACTATTTCATTCTTCTCCCAAACATGCGCTCACTCAGTCTTCGTCTTCTGCAGGAGGTTGAGGAGCCATTCGAGTCCACTCAGATCGGATCCTCTGCCATGGCGTACAAGCGGAACCCCATGCGTTCCGAGCGCATTTGCAGTCTTTCAAGGCATCTGATGGTCCTGCACCAAAACGCTCTCATGACGGCAAGCGTTCAGTGGTTCGAACGAACTTTGGATGACAGGTACACGCAGATCATAAATACGTCCGGACTGCAATCAGCTCATGACTGAGATCATAGCGCCAATCGTCGTATTACCCTTCCTGAGGCATTCCTGACCGCTGACATCGTGCTCACGACACTCCAAAACGTCTCGGAGGGCCTCGTCGTCTATCCTAAAGTTATCGCTCGCCGCATCTCTCAAGAACTGCCCTTCATGGCCACAGAGAACATCATCATGGCCATCGTCAAAGCTGGTGGAGACCGACAGGAAGCGCACGAGAAGATCAGGGTACATATCTTTCCTTCTCTCCCCATGGAACTAACCCTGATCTTCATTTATGACCCGTTCATGAACAGGTCCTATCTCACGAAGCAGCACACCAAGTCAAGCAACTCGGATTGGAGAACGACCTGATTGATCGTGTCAAGGCAGATCCTTACTTCGACCCTATCAAGGGCCAATTGGTCGACCTCTTGGACCCGAGAAGTTTCATCGGACGTGCACCAGAGCAAGTGGACAAGTTCCTTGCGGAGTGGGTGCAGCCCGCTCTGTCGGATAACGAGCTGCAAGCTGGGTTGGCCAAAGGCGGAAAAGCAGAGTTGAATGTGTAAAAGGGACAAAGAGAGAAGTACTTCCGTGTAATCGTAAACTCAGATAGTAGAGCAAATGCGAAATATTGTGTGCATCAACTTGTCATTCCATTGCAGAGTGCGTACCAGGTGAATAAATAAAAAACAGAAAAAGAGGTCGTGATATAAGTTGGGTATTTTGATTGTGAACGGGATGCGAACACCCCACTAATGTGAGCCAGCCGATGTAAACTAGAAAGACGGGAGAGGGAGGAGGCGGTCGGAACAGGAGACAGGTAACAGAAGAGGGGAACGAGAAAAACTTGGTGTGATGTTGCAATGCGATCGATGACTTTCCTCATGAGACAGCGAAATGAACCCTAGAGAGCGCAAGATTGAAGGTGAACGTCCATGAAGAAGAAAGGATCACAAGAAGGATCACGGCGCAGTAGACTGGGCAACGAGCGAGTAAAGAAGAAAAAGAAAGACGGTCATAATAATTATGTTGTAACCGCCATCACGGGCCCAACTGGTATAATAAGGATTGTGGAGACACGGGATTGGGGGTGAAAACGGTCGATGAAGGAAGGTTGGAGTAGCAAAGGCGAACCAATATGGCTGCAGGAATAGTGACATGACCAGCATCTACCGCTGGAGATTAGCACGCCTGCGAAACAGTCTGGTCAGCGTATGGTAGACACGTTGAGGCAGTTGGGGAGACGTACTCTCTGAGCGTATCGTACACAAATTTGTAACTTCTGAGATTACCCTTCAAGCGACGAATATCGAGGCTGTAAGTCTCGTCCAACCCGTTAATGCGGGTAAGCTCGACTGAGAAGCGGATCTCATCGCCCTGGTCTTGGGTGGTATCACCATAGATAGTCTCGACAACGGGTGATGAGCCATCGCCAGCAGGCGCTGCAGCAGCCAATGCGGCCTCAGGGGTGACCTCGTTGTCGAACGACTGATTGCTGAGCGGCAGGGAGGTGCTAGACACCTGGGATGATTGTCTGCGCATTAACAGCCCGCGAAGCATACCACCCGTTGACCCGAAGGATGACTGTGAAGGAAGAGGAAGACCGCGCTTGTCCACCTAAAGTCATCTGTTAGATAGGTTGTCATTGCGGAAGATGAACCCACATACCCCATTGGAAGCAGCAGAGCCTACTATAGAGAACGCGGCCAATCCACCAGACTGCTCGCGCAACCCCAATCCAACGGCGCCTTTCTTGCGCTTTGGACGCACGCAGCGATACTTGTACTCGGATTCCAGTTGGATTTCCATACCCATGCTCTGCAACACATCCATGACGTGCTTCATGACCTCGGGAGGAGGACGAGTAGTAACCGTACTGTAATCCACAGCACCATGATGGACACGCAACGCGCCTTTGGGGTGTGTCGAAGGTTTGAAGCGAGAAGCAAGGTTGAACGTGCCTGCGAAGGACTCGGTTCCAGATGCTTGCCGCTGCGGGTGAAGCGAAGGTGACACGGAAGTAGGAGTAACAGCAGCTGTGACGGTGTTGGAAGTACCATTGGACGCAGTTGGTGCCCGTGAATGGGCAGGTTCCGCTTCGTACTTGTCCACATCATCGCCCTTGGCCTTGCTTTTGGTTCTGAACCAGTTCATGACCTTTGACGCCTTGACAGTCGATGCTGGAACGGCAGTCTGACGAACTGACCCAGTCCTCGCTGCGAATGAGGGAGTGGCAGGTGGCAGCATCTCCTTGCTCGGGGGTAATGGTTCTGGAACTGTTGGGGCAAGACGTATCGGCTCCTTCTCCGTGGGGGTTGCCTTCTCCTTCGCAGGTGTGTCGGTCGTCTTGCTTCCTCTGGCGAGCTTGCCGACCATGACAGTGAGAGTATTCCGCCTATCCTTCTTCTTAGACGAGAGGGTGTCGGACGGTGACAACATCTGTGAAGATGAATCTGACACATTCGTGCTGGAAGATCCCAATGGTACCTGCAGAGTGGAGGGTCGCCTGCTGGGTTCTGCCTTCGCAGGAGTCGTCGTGATAGCAGCTGGTAGATATAGAGTCAGCGTGAAGTCAAAATAGGCAGAGTAAGTGTTGACTTACGAGCGGGCTTGCCGTTAGTGGGCGTATCCGAACCATTACCGAAGATTCTAGCGATACCGATCTTATCCATTGAAAGACCCTTCCTATGACGACTAGTCTTGGATGATGCAGAGCCTGTGGACGCAGACGACGTTTGCTCATGGACTGGCTTGTCTTCTCCGTTGACCTGAGCTGCGGAGGGAGGTCCTGTGACTTCGATAGAGACAACAGGGGGTGCAACCTCTGCAACAGGCGGGGAAGTCTGCAAGATTTTGGGAATAGAAGAATCCTGTTTGTGGCTCGAGGATGGGGCAATTGGTAGAGGCTTAGACGAGCCCGTGGATGGTCGTCGTTGAGGAGTAGCACCATTGCGATCAGTGCTGCGGCTCGACGGAGACCTCTTTGGTGGAGCAACCTGAATGGGTGACTCCATGGACGATTTACTCGGCTGCTGAGCTTCTTCGCCGTATTCGACTTGAATGGTGTGACGGAAGGCGCCCTTGGGTCGCTTAGAATCGGGGGATGATTTGACGGGCTCAATTGCACTTGGCATCGGGCGCTTTTCACCCACCTTGCTGTCGTACTCTTCTGTATGACCATTGACGTGAGTCGGGGAGGTAGCGGAGGGAAGGGCAATAGAGGGAACATCTTGTAACGGACTGGGAGCGAAGGGATCGTCGTCGGTCAGTACCGGTGCTGCAGACGGCACGACAATGGCGGAAGTGACGCCACGCCTCGCTGGATCCCGAATCGTAGCATACACAGAGGCTTGATCCACCGATGTCTCGTACAGGTACTCTGGCTGGGGCTGGGGCTGGTAGGTGTGACGATGTCCACGCGAGGAAGGAGATGGAATGACAGGCGAAATGCCACTGGGAGACATGGTACTATGACTCCGAGAGACCTTGCTGCTCTCCGCCGCCGCAAGCTTCATTTGCTTCTGGTATGCCAGTCGCTTCTGATGATGTTGTTCCATAGCAGAGCGCTCAAGATCCTCGACAGTCTTGTTGAAGTGGCTGGCATAGGGAGCTAACCAACGATGTGCCATGATGGTAGGCAAGTCCGCTCGGCGGGTGGGGTCGGGGACTAGCATGATGGAAAGGAGATCTCTAGCTTCGGCAGAGATGTATTCAGGGAAGGAAAGTGGCGTGTTGACGATATATTTGTACAACAAGTTGATGTTATCGCCATCGGGATTGGCAGGATCGTCGTCGAATGGCAGGTAGCCTGCCAACATAGCGTATAGAATAACACCACAGGACCAGATATCGACGGCGGAACCGACATAAAGACCATCCGAGATAACGAGCTCCGGAGCAGCGTAGCATGGAGATCCACAACTGGTCTGCATGAGATCGTCCGAACGGTGTTCAAACCGGTTGGCGAATCCAAAGTCTGTTATGATAACGTTACGATGGCGGTCCAGTAGCAGGTTCTCCAACTTGAGGTCCCGATGAACAATCTTCTTTTGATGTATGTACCAAACACCGGAGAGAAGCTGTGAGAACAGCTTGCAAGCGTCTCGCTCGCGGAGGTACCGGTGCGCAAGGATATGGTCGAACAGTTCGCCACCTGAGGCGTACTCGAGAATGATGCCGATGTACTTGTCAGTCTCAATTACGTCGTATAACCGAACGATGTTGGGATGCTTGAGGACCTAGAGGAGAGATGGAGATTAAACGACGTTGGTGAAGACGCATATCTGCGCCTCTGGAGGGCTGAAACGCACTCGTAACACCTCAATCTCCCGCTCGACTTTCGACATGCGCACCGACGTGTCAATATTTCCCCTCCTGATGAGTTTCACCGCTACCTCCTCTCCCCACTGCATATGCAAGCCAAGTTTGACCTTCCCGAATTCACCCTCTCCCAACGTCTGCAAGAGCAAATACGGTCCAAACTTGGGGATAGTGCGCCTGGGATGGGCTGCCATGTACTCCATCGCAGCAGGATGAGAGTAGACATCACGGTACTGAGGTTGCTCTTCGGGCTGCTGTTGTCCGGTAACAACGTTGTGAGAAGCACGTTTTCGCGAGGATGCTGAAGGGGATGTGGAACTTGTGGTAGGCTGTACAGAGGCAGGTCTGGTAGAACGCGAGGGTCCCGGAGCAGATCCGTCGGGGACCTGGAGACTTGAGGAGAATGGGTCCATAGTAAATACGCGAGACAAAGAAACAGCTGCACTGGGAGTGTGGGGATGTTTGAGGAAGACAAGGAGAGCGTTGAGGACGAGGGAGGCGACGCGACAACGACTGCGGCTGGGCAAGGGTTGTCGACGACGAGAACAAACGACTCCGCTCTCAACTGTTCAAGATGGCGGCTCTCGTCGAGGCAGGGGTTTCTGTGGGCTCGTCACCGTCGAGAACAACGACGACGAAGGGTGATTGGTTGTTGGAAACAATGAACGGGAGTAGACCGTTTATGGCGATGCCACGTGGGCATGACTAAGCGGCAAATAGTTCCCTAGTTACGGCTTGCCTTTCTCGACGAACAGGTTCGTTGTTCAACCATTCCTTCGTCGACTTCCCTCCTCCATACAGCACCATATTTACTTATTGTACATTCCTATATTCGACTTCTAGTATGACTCTATTAATGCCGACGCCACTCACCGAACGAGCCGCCGAATATGTTCAAGTTAACAACGTCCCGGACGTATCCAACGTTGTTCTCAGATCTTCACATCCCAAAGCCCACTCAAATACCGCGTTCTCGGTCACTGCCAACCCGGATGGCAGCAGTATCAAGTCCACCGATCTAGGTCTTCCCTCTCAGGACTCATACGCACAGATTGAGCAGGAATATCTGAGCTCGCTG
The DNA here is from genome assembly GCA_021029105.1 of Cristinia sonorae. NCBI lineage: Eukaryota > Fungi > Basidiomycota > Agaricomycetes > Agaricales > Stephanosporaceae > Cristinia > Cristinia sonorae. Next base: position 102,112 of record JAEVFJ010000064.1, on the reverse strand, counting down.
AGCGTTCGGAAACAAGAGAAAGCCCTGCTCAATCAACATATGTTCGACCTCATCTGGGACGTCCTGCATGACCCGGAGTCGTGCAAAGTTGGTACTCCCCAATTCCGCTGGTGGGTTCGGAAGATGTTTGCTCTGGCGCACACCTACCCCGATGGTCCAGACGGGGACCTCAAGCCGGTCGTTATGCACGAAGATCGCCCCGTAGTGGTTAGGGAGCAAATCTACGATGTTCTCTCTTACTGTCATCTGCTGTCGAACCATTCAGGTCGGGACCGCACCACCGCTGTCGTTCGCGAACATTATTCCTGGGTACCCAAGGAACTTGTCGCCCAATTCGTCAAAGCCTGTCCGACTTGTACCTTCAAAAGAACTGGGACTGTGCAGCTTGCTGGGTCTTCTGAGTGTACAGACCTTGTTACTGTTGGCAAGCGTCGGCGTGGATCTAGTCAGGCTATTACTCGGCGGACCCCATCAAGCAAAAAAGTTCGAAACGGCGGCGCGCCTCCCGCAATCTGCCACCCATCCGGGTCTGTTCCTAGTCTGCATGAACTGCTTGCCCCTACGCGTCCGCACGATAACCCCACCGGGTGGATGAGCTCGCAACATACCTCATCCCACCATCCACCGATGCGACGCACCGTCTCCGACAACGATGCCTACTTCCCCCCTGGTCGTTCCTTACCAAGAAAGCTCAGTCGGGCATATTCCAACGCTTATAGCCCATACCGCCGCCCGACCTTCGTTGCGGCTGACGTCAATGAATCCGCTGGAGGCAGTGCATCTATCTGCAGCTCTCCCGTCATGTGCAGTGAGGTCGAAGTGGAAAGCGCGTTGGCAATCGACCCCGCTCTCTTGTCCGAGAGCGCAAACGCGTCTCAGCTACATGCTCTCCATGACTCCCACGGCGTGGTCGCCAAGACAGTACCAACTATGATGGATTACATGCGTCAGGCTTCTTCTTACGGGCGGTATGAATACGAGGTTGAGGAAGTGGAATAATTCGGCTGGCCCGGTATATTTCTTCGTTTAATCTCCCACATCTACATCACCTATACTCTCTTTCTGCACATGATTAGTTATGTACTGTACAATCCAACACAATCACCACAACAGCTAATACTGTGTGTATTTTCACCTCGGTCGGTGAATGTGATCCATCCTATTTAGAAAGACAGGATGTGAAGTTCCTTCTCCAGTTCAAAATTCGCTGTGGGGACCTGTCATTCATCAGCTGGCGTAGCCGCCAAATAATATGCAGAACTCACCATGTAAACAAGGACCATAAAATCGGTGGCGAGGTGGACATCAACAGGATCAATGTCGAGTGTGGGATGCAGAAGAAGTTGCGGCGGTATCTCCACACGGCGAGCAGGCAGCGTGGTTTCATAAATTTCTGGGATGACACCCAGACCTCTGCATACATAGACGGATGTATCAGAGTGCATGACACCAGGGGTTGCTACGCCAGCCTCCAAATCGCACAGCAATTTGCGCACGCCGATGGGCGAGAAGTTAAATAGATCTACCTGTATTGGGGTGTGAACCATTCGAGTATCCACCGCATCGTGTGGTCTGACTATGATCGCTGTCAGACCATCGACATCTGGGAGGAATCGCATGTCGCTGGTATCAACAACTCGGCAGCCTTTTTGTTCCCACTGGTGGAATGGAATCCTGGAATCGCCGCCCCTTCCAACGTCACTGATGCAGCGTAGAATAGTCGACTCCGGGATTAAAATAACCGCCTCCCTCACTCCGTAAAGTAGCTCTATCTTCACTATCTGGTCCGTGGATACGTGGAAGGGAACACGAGCTCCTGAAGGTATCACTTTAGGGTGACATCTTCTGATGCTTGCGCAGGATGGTACGCCCTTTGTGACCTTTGGTAGTTCCAGCTGGCAGACCATTTTTAGATCGGATAACTGTACGGTTTCGCCCCCATAGGGACCATGCAGATCAACGATGGTAAGATAGGAGATGGCGGTGTCCATCTCAGAGTGAACGAGTAAGAGATATCTATCTCGCATGACTGTACGGCTGAGATCAACGTCGGCTGTTATGTTCTGATAATGAATCCAATTGTGAGTCTTGAAAGGAGACAAGCACCTTGGACACCTACCAATAAAAGTTTTGCAGTCTTCCAGTTGTATATCGACAACCCGTGCATGTGAAGCTGAACCCCGAGATGAGTATCTGACACATTGAGAGATCCTCCACCCGTTCCCATAGCTTCCTCGTTTCCCTCGAATCCAGGGACAGCGCTGAGAGGAATTCGTGGCTCGGCGGCGCCAGGATGACTGAGACCAGTTGACATGGAAAGAAGTCGCACGTAGGGTTGGCCTTCCCTTTGCGCAAATAAAATTACGATTATAGTCATGAATCTAAAAGGAAGACAATGGTGGCTCACCCTCGATCTAAAACAACCACCAGGTCGTCGTTCACATGAATGGTCAGGGCTGGTATGTCACCAGCGTCGAACCCTTCGATTGCCCAGGATCTTCCGGGAATGCCTCTGAACGCAGAAGCCACTTGGTTGAATATGAGGCTTCCTTCGTTTTTGGTCACGATGCAGTGGCCAGCGTATCCGATAAAGTCTCTGCCATCTTGTCTGGTCAAGACTTCCCTCTCCGTCGGCTGCATGGTCCACCAAGCGGCGCGTCTTTGTCGAAGAGCATGTAGCCGCTCGGCGACGCTAAGTCCCCCAGGTGGTCCGTCTTCGAATCCATCTATGGCAAGTTCTATCTTGTACTGGAGCGGGATGGATTGAAGGACGATCTCGTTGAATCGTTTACAAACCTGCCAGCGTTGTTATTGCTAAGATTGAAATATTGCATATTTGCCGAGAAACGCACCTGCTGGCTTCGGGATATACTCTGAAGGTCTGATACAAGAAAGATACTCTCCAGTAATTCATTTGGAATATCGTGGAGAGGCATTGAAGTGAACAAGGAGCACGGCGTCTTCCAATAAGGCGAAAATCAAACCATCACACTGAAGATTAGATCTTCACCAGCGTTTGCCTCCCTTTGCGGCTCCAACTTCAAGTTCGTGGTTTCAGTTTACATTTTATAATATTAGCAGCTACCTGCACAGCGCATACTCCAATGTCACCAAAAAGTCCCCGCGCAACGAGACATTAGCATGTCCATTTCCATTCCTCCGGGTTGGAAGTAGCGAAGTACGGATCGTAAGATTAAACCATCTGTTCACCCCATCATGAGCTTCACACCGACCAAATTACTCTAATAGAAACACTCACGGGTCAACTTCTACCTGAATGAATGGCTAGGTCTGAGCGTTTTCCGCAAGTCCTCGAGAAGATGGCAGGACTTCGCTCAGATCAAAGGATGGCCTGAGGTGTTGACGAGAGGGCGCGACGAGAGGGCGCTGACCTGCTTGGAATCACCGCAGACGGTCGACCTGAGAGGATACTTCCTGATTGGAATGGTGAAGTACCAAACTTGAATGTTGATATTCTGGCGCGACCATGAGATCGAATGAAGTCGGACAAACGGAAACGCTTTCTGTTGAGGTTACTGAAAACATTCATGAACACGTACAATCCAGAGGGAGGAGAGAACGGGAACGTTAGTACCTGTGAAGCTGGATATCGTGGTCCGTGGATACGCAATCATGCTGAACCGAAGAGACTTGGGCGAATCTGCCGTTGATTGCGAGTCAGGCCACATAAATTCAATGAGGAACAAACAAGCGTACGGCAAAGGAGCTGCTGTGATCATGGCTGCAGAAACCACCAGGGTGCAAATGTACATGGAGGGGATACGCATGGTAAGATTGTTGGAATATATAGCGCCGGCTATTTTCACAATAGACTAGACATGCATCAGCTCACAGAGCAGGGAGATTGAACGTTCGGCATTGACTCACTGTCCAGCACCTGAGACGCTAACCCTAAGCTGCCTCATTGCTTTATACGCCTCTCCGCGTCGCTGAGTCCAAAAATATCTGAAGAAGCTCAGTACACTAATGTCGCTGCGTGATCACATCTTGAATCCCTTGATCAAGCTTGAACTCGAGTAGAGGAGGTGCTTAGAAACGATCTTGATCCTGTCAAAATATTAGGTTTTTTGCCTTTACAGCCTTGAGCGGAGGCTGTCACTCACCATAAAAGCATGACGGAGGACTATTTTGAGAGAGATGACGGAGGAATCAGCGGGATGTGCATCATTTCTGAGAGATCGGTGCTTCGAAGCATCGCAGCTCGCAAAACCAGTCAATCCAGAACATAAATTCCGAAAGGTAGTGATTAATTTTTGTAAGCACGACCGTGAGGTTCAGATGCAAAGCCAAATAAGCAGTGATGCACGCCTGAGCATCATGAGACAAAGTCAATCTTGTTTACCATGTGTTGCACATTCGGCACTGGGACAGTAGCCAGGACGCGCAAACAGTGAAGGCTGGTCGGTGATACTAAAGGCTCCGGATCTGTTATGAAAGTGTGTCTGCATCGTGGAGTACAAACGAGGTTGAAAGGAAGAGACATGCGAATCGAACCCAAGGATCGGAGAGGTTCCGTCGATTTGACCTTTTTCAAGCGAGACGCTGTAGACACAGCTTGTCAAGCAATCGTCGAAGTCGAGTGTTGAGCCGAATAAGCCCACGGCACTGGAGTTCCGAATGTCAGGAGAAGCGAAAGCATCAAGTTCACCAACAATACGAAAGGGGTGAGCATGACAGGGTGATTTCTGATGAGCGTGAATCCTTGTGCTGTGTATGGTATGAAAGCTGAGAAATAGAGTCAGTGACTGAGAGCGAGGTACGGGCAAGTGTAGAGGAGAAACCCACTGTCCTGCACCAAGAGTCTATTACTCCCGAGCATACTTGCTTTTATACGCACAAAGCACTCCACCTGTTTGAGCCACTGATCTTGAATTCGAAAGGAAGCACAACATGTCTCTACGAAACTTGACCTGCGACGACAGCTACCGGAGATGTCGCAGGTCGCTGTACAGTTTCACACACATAAGTACAAGCGAAACGATGGAGATAGGAGCCGTCCGTGAATATGTTGGGTCGAAAACGTATCACATATCAAAGATTCTGAGAAGTTTGTATAGCGTATAGCGTTTGAGAGTGAGACTCCCCACGTTGATGCATTAAGATCCTGACTGCCGGAGCTTGCCTCGTCAGTAACGGTTGGCGGATGACAAAAGCATTCAGGGCTCACGGGATCCTGGATTGAGATGATACTCTATGGTAGAAGGGTCGGCTCGACATGTACCTATTTCTTCGCTGTTTTCCGACTTTCCACGAACAGCACTCTCGCCTTCACTAAGCTCTAGACTTTAGCAAAGCATCTCCCGTAGTTCTGAAAAGAGATGAAGCACCTTTGGGGTCGTACTTGACGGCTGCCAGACTGGGGCCTTGCCGCAATCTCTGCGTGGTGTAAAAGAACCCCGTCTGCGCAGTGGAAATCATTCTGACAATAATCGTTCTTCGAGGAAAATATGTAAGAGATAAACTGGGTATGCTAGAGTGCTCCTTACCGTGCTTTCGCCTTGGCCCCTGCCATGATGCTATCCAAGTTCTGGCGGTAGGAGCAAGAGCAAGGTTGACCGCTGTCGGCGCCACTTCAAGCTCGCGTGGCAATTTGCATCAAGCGCCGTGACGCAAAGCACGGGGATGTGACGGTTGGTGACAAAAAGTCCCGTGACTGACGCGTTGGCGGAGTTTGAAGCTGGCCGGAATTTGGGAAATCGACGGAAATGGCGAACACATTCAGACACCGCCCTTTGGCCATCCCCTCGTCGTCCGACAACGGTATATGCTCAGTCCCTCGCCCATCCCGCCCATTCCCTCACATCCCCTCGTCGTTGTTGACGACAGTGACGACGATCAAATCACCCACCCTCCAGCGCCAACAACCGTGGCAATCCCAAAGGGCGCATTCTGAATCGGGCACTCCAGTTACCAATGCCGACAGGAACACCATTCAAGTCGTTCATCCCGCCATTCCCAATTCGAGTAGACGACTTCACAAACTCGGATGACATCGAGCAGCCTGCCTTACTTCACCTCCTCTCCCACACCCATTCGGACCACATCACTGGCCTATCGGCGAAGTCATTTGCCTCCACGGTCATATGCTCGCAAGATGCGAAGGAGATGCTTCTGCGCCACGAGGTGTATGCGGAGAGAGCGTTGAAGGAGATGGAGGTTCGGGCAGAGAATGTACGGACGTTCCAACACCTGAAGGTAAAACCCAGGACATCAGAGGACGGAACAGTATACTACAATGGGGCAAGAGACCTATTGGTAGGTAGTAGCTCATATTTTACCGACAATCCTTCCTAAACGTGACTTAGAAACCAATTCCGCTGTACACACCGACCATCTGGGAACTTTCCAACGACAAACAGGTCACCATCACCCTATTTGACGCAAACCATTGTCCAGGGGCCGTCATGTGAGTTTACTATATTCATGCTGTATCATTCCTTCCAACGCATCCTTCAGGTTTCTCATTGAGGGGCCACAAGGAGCAGTGCTACATACTGGCGATTTCCGCGCAGAGCCATGGTTCTGCGAGGCTCTTACACGAAATCCTCTGATTCAGAGATATCTTGCACCACAAATTCAAGAGGCCCAGGACATCGACGCTTCGGTGTTCCCCACTTTGGACGCCATTTATTTGGACACTGCATGCTTGCTCAGTGAAACGCCTGTACCTACCAAGGACGATGCATGTACTGGCCTCATCCAGCTAATGAAGCTTCTTCCACGCGACACACTTTTCTTCATCAACTCGTGGACTTGGGGCTACGAGGATGTCCTCAAAGCCGTTGCCCGAGCGTTCAATAGCAAGGTCAGTCTTGCGATTCTCCGTTATCAACTTCACCTGAAGTCCGAGTTCTGGCCAGATTCATGTCGACCGGTATAAACACTCGATATATACCCGGCTAGCGTCAGAGCCGTTCCTTCGCTCAATCATAACTGAGGAGCACACGTCTACTCGCTTCCATGCTTGTGAGAGGTTTAGCCGCTGCGACGAAGTCGCAGTGGAGGGCCGGGAGGCGTACACGAAGAAGAACGGGAGACATGTGGTATACGTGAACCCGGTAACAATGGGGAAGGAGAAGTGGGATCAATATTTGAAGGAGACGAAAGCGAGCCTGGAACGCGGAGAAACTATAGACAACTTGGTCAGGATGTTCTGACCCTCCATCGCTTCTTCATTTGGCTCACTTCCATTCATTAGCTTGTCGCGCTATCGAGGCATTCACCTCTACCCGAGCTCCGCGCTTTTGTTTCGCTTTTCAAACCTAAGCGGGTTGTTCCCAATACGCTAGATCCCAACTTGATGGGACTCGACCATGCTTGCATTGATGAAATGTTTGCTGGCTGCCTTCACCCAACTGCTTCTTCGTCGAAGTCTGCTATACCACCACGGCCACCCATCCACACATCTCTTGGTTCGAAGGACCTCCAAGCCTACACCGACGGGACGCTAAACAATCTGGAGGGTGGGAACAGCGCGGTGAAGTTGGCAGAGAAGTGGGTTGACGAGGGCGGCAAGCTGAAGAGGAAACTCCAGCTCATGAAGGGATATTTGAGAGGCTCGGACCGCGAAGTCGTCGAGCGTATCCTCAGCGGAAGGAGCCCCAAGGGCAAGGAGAGAGCTATGACAGAAGAGGGTACCGCTGACGAGTCGCAAGTGGAGGACGTGTGGAAGAGTCACAGTCGGCCGACTTCAGCGATTGGAAAGGTGGCCACTAACTCAAACGCACGTGTTGCCTTGAAATCGACATCCTCGCACCGAGGCTCCTCCGATACCGAGCTGGTGACCTCATCTCCGCCGCGTCCCATATCCGTAGCCTCTTCATCCAATAAACCCGCTCTCCTGTCTCGTGGCATTCAAGGCAAGGCTTCGATGGCTGAGACGGAGCGGGCCATGGCTCGCCTAAAATCGTCTTCGTCTTCCTCCAGATACAGATACGCCTCCAAAGCCTCCAAAGCCTCGAAGATACCTTCCAGGTATTTGCAGAAGGAAAGCGACGAGGATACGGATGACTCTGACGCGGAAGCTGCGCGCGAGAGGACAATGCTCCACTTGTTCGGACCGATGGTCGGCCTGGACCCGCCACCGCTGGAAAGTGAGAAGAGTTCGTCCCCCATACCGGAAGGGCCGCCGTCGGAGGTGGATAGGGAAGCTGAGCAAGAAAAGGAGATTGTAGAGAAAGCAACAGAGGCGGAGGTTGTGAGACCCGCTACGCCGACGAAGAAGTCATCCAAGCCCGTATACGATCCCTTGGAGCCTATGACACCTCTTTCGCAGTCTAGGACGGCTCATCACAGTCGGCGTCAAGACCCCATTCGCAACACGGAAAGGCACAACAACCTTGGCTCACCTATTCGACTTCACCCACCACCACGAGACCCTGAGCCATCCAGCCTGGAACAGCAGCTCCTCGACACTGATGCGCCAACAGCTGGTCCCAGTACTCCAAGAGCCCAGTCAACTCCAAGACCAAAGTTGATTTCCAGAATGAAACCCAAACCCGCGAAATCTGACGTCCCGTTCATCGATCTGCGGAACGTTCACCCAGCGAGCACGGAACAGAAGTCTCCTGCGAAACGCCGCGCGGATCCTTCCGCCATTGGTACCTCACCATCGCCAAACCCCAAGCGGAGAAGACTCGATGAACCTGCGCCACCACAACCGCCACCGATACCAACGCCCCAGTCTCAGGAGCCTCTTCCTAAACCTTACCCACCGATATCAGCGAGAACGACTGTGCCTCAGGCGGTCGCGCGTGCCTCAACTTCAAGTATATCCATGACCATTTCGCTGCGAGGATTCAAGCCAGGATCCGTGCCGCGACCTCCGCGACCTCGCGCACGCACCGCGGCAGAGCTGCAGGACGAGCGCGAGGCGATAGCAAGGAAATTGAGCATGGTCATTCCGCCGGAGAAAGTTGCCCCGAGTTACGCTGCTAAGATGAAACGCGAGCGAGAACGAGAACAAGCTGTGGCCGCGGCGAGGGCTGGTGTTGCGAGTACGAGTGTGACGACAAGTGGACCCGGTGCGAGTTCTTCAAGTCGTGTGAGAGGGTCCGCGTCTCCGTTTGCTTTTGCTGGTGTGACGAAGAGAAGTGCGAAGGTCGTTGTGGAGTTCCCTCCCAAAACGTCCTGCGACCTGTTAACTCGCTATCGACGGATGCAACGCGTCCCGGATAGTCTGTTCGTACAGTGCGAAACTGATAAGTTTCTGGATCCGGAGAGATGGGGGCGGCTGGCCGAGCAGTTCATGGATGAGATGAAGAAGGGGAAGAGGATCGGACAGATCGTGCCGAGGTTGGTGTGCGTGGATAGCCAGGAAGAGAGTTTTTGAGAGAGTGAGCATTTGTATTGGTTATGTACTTATTCCTGCTTTGAGTTTCTATTCGGACATTAGGAAATTGGCATCGAATGAACGCGCACGCGACGAGGCAAACTATTGCAATCATACTCTGCTACGAGTTGACTTGATTTCGTTCACTGGGCAGGCATCCAAAGCCAAGCGAAACCAACAGGTGGGAAATCAAGCTTAATCAAGAGCAAGAGTGTCATATTCTGAATTCTGAATGTCCATAGGTGTACGATACTGTCTATCCAATTTTCGAACCGCATGACGTTGCAATGTGCTCAAGCACCTGTTAGTCACTGAAGGAGGTTGTATATAATGTAAGAATGAAAGATGTTGTAAATATTGAAATGACCACTGTATACTCGCCCATGCCAGATAGATCTCACTCCTCGACGTTCCATCGCTAGGCTCACTTCTGCGGTGGACTGTTCATTCTGACTATACTTGCCCGGGCCGTATCGCCCCCTTTCTTCAATGGCTGCCGAGTCAGGAAGATGGAAATATAGTGGGTAAACATATCACATAAACACTGTTTGTCAGAGAAACTATGTACAGCAATGCCAGGCAGACAACAGACACAAAAAGCACGGTGCGGATGCTGAAACAGAATGTCAGCATGTCTTTGAAAGTGACGAGATTTGAATGACAGAAACGCACCACAAGTATTCCAAGGAGCTGTGGTGTCCTCACAGGCAGGACACCCAGGTGGAGCTCCGGCACAGGAAATGCAAAACCAACGGCGGACTCAGCGGCACCGTTGAATTTCGTTTGTGCATCTGAGAGAAGACGGGGCCAGGGGACAAGGCGGCCTCGTCTCTCCCAAGTAATTAGGTGTAAGACTGGAGTCGACGGGAAGAAAATCAGCTTTAGCCCGTCATTCATAGGACAGATAACTCACATATTAGGCTAATGTGCGGGAATTGGTAGGCGTGAGGAGCGAAGCGAGGAGAGCCATGGTCTTTGACACCGCTTGTGGATCTGGGTGTCCCGGTCGCCTGGGAGAGGAGCTGGCAACGGCAGCGTTGAGTGACATGGAGTGGATCCAAGAGCGAGTGGCCTCTGCGCGTTCTGCACGACGACGCTGAGAAGCACAGACCCGGGGAGAGGGGACATCCAGATAATCGATGGAAGAGACCTCGCAGATAATGAAGGGACTCTGAGAAGAGGCCCCGACAAAGTTCACGTCCTCTGGTGGGGTGGACCGGGTCTCGCAGTCGTCAACAGCAATGATAGGAACAGTGTCAAGGTCAAAGCCGAGTCCAACAGACATGGATGATCGTTTGAAAGGAACCAAAGGTGACGTAGACGAACGCTTGCTCAAGATACCGCTCTGGTCACTCTCGCTGTCACTCCAGCCCGAGGAAGAATGGAATACCTCGAGTTCTTCAGTAGGGGTTGCCAGTAGATTGTCCAGATCAAACCATGATGACGGCATCGAAGGGACCTCCAAGACAAAGTCGTCGCACAGAGAAAGTGTACCGGGAGAGGAGATGAAGGTAGCGGGACTCGCAGGACCAACAGTATCAGTAATGCCAGTGTCGACGGTAGCTAAAACAGCTTGAAGGGCCTGTGGTTCGATGTCCTTGGTCTCCTTCTGATTATAAGCCTCCTTGTAATGGACTTGTGCCTCGATGTCCTCCGCAAGAATAGTCTCGGAGACCTTGTCAGCCTCAGAGCTACCAGAAAAACGGGTCACCTGGAAGAATACACGAATACGGCTGCACTGAGCTGATGATGGAGGCAGAATAAGCATATATGTGCTCACCAGGGCGAGGAAGATCCCCCTCCTTAGCCTTCCCGTTCCTTTGCTATGGTGTTTCTCCGCCACCATGCTTGGAAGAACGAGCTTACGAAGGTAAGGATTTCTGGTATCTTCCGCCTTTGGAGTGTAAAAGAGGCGAACGAGAAGGTAGACAACCACGACGAGGACCAAGAAGGCGAACGCCCATACAGCGAGAAGGACGGCGAGTCCAGGGTTGGCGTGGCTGGTCACTATGTCTTGAGCGTTATCACTGAATCCGAGGGGAAGTACGCGAGAGATGACAGGAGCCATGTTGAGGTCGTGGGTTGCTTGAATGTGAATACGAGTTGGCGAGCTTGATAAGGTGGGAGTAGCTGATTGAGAGCGCACAAAGAGGCTGGAAAGCATATGCGATGCTAGATATAGTCCGGGGGCTGGTATTTGTGGTTTTGGGAAAGACTGGGGTGTCAGTCTTCCAGAATTTCGCCCCGTTTCGGTTTGAACCAGTATAGCTGGCACATATCACACGCACAATTGCAAGTGATCATGTTGAACTATTATAAAATCGCTACGTCAGGTGAAAACAATTTGAGGTTCATCAAACTTGATTGATGAGTTGGATAAAATCCGTTGAGGAAAGAGTGGAGGAGATGGTGGTAAAAGCCAAGTAAAAGCGATGAACTGGAGGGATGAGGACGCCAAAAAGGCGCTCACTCAAAGTTGGTCCTTTGCGCTGGGCTCGCAGCAACTCCTCAATGCCTCCGTTGAATACGAATCTATGAAAAGCTTCAGAGTACTCCCGCTTCGTGATCTGATGTGCCCCGATAATTTTTCAACAAGGTGATCTCTGCGCAAAGCAAGGTATACTCGAACGCAGGAAACTTCTTTGTACAGATACACTACCCGCGATGTATACTACTACCCAAGTACGGTATTTGAGAACTATGGCCGGATATGAGCTTGGTCAACAGGGGTGATCACAAAGGCACTCGCCCATTATACGAAGCAAAATAACCCCATGTTTCTCTCGGACATGTTTTCTCCGAGTGAACGAGCCATGTCTTGCACGAAACCCTGTGATAGCGGAGCACGAGGCTCCATAGGATCGCGGAAACGGCCGTCCCATTGTGTCTCCTCCATCTTGAAAAATTCCACCTTCTCTAATAGCTCGAAACCACTCAACACCATGTCCCACTTCGCCCAGTCCACCCTTCCCATCGTAGATGTTCTGAAGTCGAGAAATTCTGGAGAAGTGGACACCGCTTGACCGAGAAGGCCAATCCGGATTGTCGTTATAGTGGAAGGAGCAGAGGCTAATACTCGAAGAGCAAAACGCCAATGCAGGATAGCGGAAGAAGCGAAGTTGTCGTCGCCTGGCATCTCGGCCACAATGACAAGAGCGAACGAAAATATTTTGAGAGACGGACAGTGCTGGGATAGCCTGATGGGATGCCAATCCACAGGCAGCGTCCCATAGCCTTCATCCGCTGTGTCAGTCTCTTCTCCAATAAAATCTGTAGTTGAGACACGGATTAAACATCGCTTCAAGTAAGCAGATGACTACCACGTACTTATGAGGTCGTCGGTCCCCACCTCCGCATCACTGGCAAAATCAAGTTGTAGATCTTCCACGCAATGACCCTTAGAACCAAGATATTTGTTGACTAGACGAACATCGGTGGTGTACGAAACATCGCACACCATCCCGAATGCTTTCAGTGTCTGTGGACAAATTGACACCAGGATGTCCCTTATTGGAACCACCGACTCGTCGTCCAATCCGCCGAGCTTGGCCACTTCGCCCACATGTACCCTACGGAGAGATGAGTAGTTGCTGAGGTCGAGGGAAACACGGGTATCGGTGGTGAAGTTGGTCAAAAAGACGCTGTTGACCAACAGTTGTGGACCACGGAAGAACGCGAGAAGCATGGTGAACGCTTCCTCATTTAAGTACACTCTCATCAGAGTAAGGCCACAGTTTATCGTCAGAGCATCCTCCTGGGCTCCCTCATCGCCTGCGACGATGGTCAAGTAGGCGTACAGCTCGAGGTTGCGCAAGTTCGGCAAGGTGGACGTGATCGCAGTGATCTCCGTAACGGAGACATAACTCGAGCCACGTTGATAGAGGCCAAGAGTTCTGACAAACGGAAGTAAGTGTGGAGAAGCCTGGAGAAAGTGAAGAAAGTCCCGAGCGTTACGCTGTTTGATGATGCTGATGTGGAGATTTTGGAAGAGGTACATCTGAGCGGGGACGCGCCATTGAAACGAGACTTGGGAGAGAGATTTGAGTGATAAACTATCCGAGTCATCGTGAAGGTCCTGAGCGATCTGTGCTCTCTGTTCAAAAGGGAGGGTTGCCATGGCAAACTTGAAAGGGAGAGGGTAACACGTGGCACCGCCGCTGCACTGGCCAAGAATGGCGTGCACTCTTTGGCTTTGATTGGCAACACCTTCTGCTGGATTCCCACATTGAGACGCTAATCCCGTACTCTGTCACGTCGCGTCGTTTCCGAAAGTTGCCAAAGCCAACTTCCTGTTCAGGCGGAGGCTCTGCATACATGCACGTTCTTCGAAAATTTTGATGGAAATCACTGGCGGGAGGCTGCCTAAGAAGAACCAAGCGTTGCTGAGATTTCTTTAGGTTTGAATAAGGTTGGTAGACCCAGGCTGCAAATGATCTGTAAATGTGTCCAACTCGAGCACCGGTACTGGCCAACCATGCCTCACTCTCAATGAGCCCATGTACCCAATAGTTGCGAAAGAAGGAGGTAGTCCTCGTTTTACTGTCGGTGGGTCAGAAATGGTCACCTGATTGCTCAGGCTGGCATTCTATTCCAAACCGAACACCCTCGTCAGCCTCGTTACCAACATATATAAACCACTGTCTCGTCCACATCCCGCTCTTTCCTCCGTCACCGTACCCCACTACAGCGCTGGTCTGCCGATAGGCCAGAAGCTCTTGCATCTCCATACACCCCTCCGCTAACGCGCTGGTCTGCCTATAGGCCTGTCGCTCTCACTATCCACTTGATACCATGTCCCCTTCGCCGTCGATCGGATTCTACTCGTTCCTCAAGGTACGTCCGCGGGTTTACGAGCAGCCTCGACTGATACGCTTTCTCACAGGGGAGAGGGTGATCGGGAGGGCTGGGTTGAGGGATAGAGTGGGGGAAGGAGGGTCGTCTCGAGGGAGAGTAGACCGGGGAGGCTGACACCCGTCTGTCCTGGCGCAGACCTCTACGTGGTCCTCGGGATTAGTAACACTTCCTCGTCAGAGGGGGTCGAAGCTAACATGCGCCTTAAAGTGTTGCGTGCAGTGGCTGTAATGTGGGCTTGGATGGCTCGGTAAAATTGGTGGCATTTGGTTACAACCCCGATCCAAAAGGAATACAATGATACATGATACCACATGACACACACACTCGATGCGGGGATGCGCTTAGGACTTGGTGAACAGCTCGATGGCGGCTAGTCCACCGCACGTCAAAGAAGTATCTCCAGGGCAGGGGATATTGCATCCGATGTGTGGAGTCGGGATCGCGCCACTGTCGTGTTAAGAACGAATGAACGACAGTCCCATTTCCAGCTGCAACGAAATGCTTCCACTCACGAGGTCGTTCCTGTAGCGCAGTGACACTCCGAGCCAGCCTTGACACCCGCCAAAACAAAACCAAGGGCATCACACGCCGCAGTGCATGCTGCTGGTGTGTTACCGTCCGCCACGGAGACGATAGTATCGTTTTTCAACAAAGTCTTCGCGGTATTGTAGCATACTTGGTTGAAGAGAAGGGACCAGCCGTCTGCAACAGTCGTGCAAGATTGAGGCGCGCGTGTCGGTACTTCGGAGTCTGCAGAGGGGACTAACTCGTCTCCTGACTAGAGAAATCAGGTCATGCAACGCGTTGGCCCGAGGGCTGTAGTGATCCACTGAGTCTAGGATGAACGTACTACATCGAACGATGCCTCGTGGGCGTTATTATCGTCTTGAAACCAGAAGCAGTCACCAACAGACCCGTCGATGTTGAGTTTCTCCAGGAGAAGGGTGCTGCCACGAACGGTGTCAGGACAGACGAACCGGCAAACGGTCGCCAAACCGTCCGCTGAGGTGATAATAAGGGCAAGGGTAACGAGTGAGAGTAGATGCATGTCTTTTGAGGACGCATTTGAACTGCCATGTCCCGAGATATTTAAGTGCTACGGGCTGTCCATGTGGTATCAACAAATCATGCGAAGATATGGTATATAAGGAATGAACATACCATTTGAAAACGGCTCAAGGCACGAACTGTCATCTCGACATGTATTGGACTGTTGTAGATGAGAGCAATGCGCCAAAGACTTCCGTACACATCGCAAGAAGGTCAAGATTCGCGTGGACCAGTTCAAGTTGCAATAGTAAGACAGTGCTCACCAGAAGGCCCCTTCACGTCAGGCGACCACCATTCATCCTTACTTCTCCTGCATACTGACTTGCGAGATCACACATCCGTCGTCTACACATTCCGCTTCATGTAGCGACTTCCAGTCAAGTCGTCACAGCGAAATCCGCGTTGCCTGCAACACCACCTCCCACAACCAGGTTCGCACGGCAAAATTGACGGTACGCATCCACTGCAAACTACAGCCCGTATGTTGGTCACGAAGACAAACCGGAAAGCCTGGCTGCTCACCTGGTAAACAACGCGGAAACCCATTCTCTAAACCTCACATTTCCCTCTTGTCTGGTGGCATTAAGTGCATAAGGGACTGGATGCCGTTCAAAACTGGTGTAAAATCTCCACGTTGGGTAAGATTGCAGGGTTTCGTATGATGAAGGTCGATGGACGGTGACACTGAAAGCAGGGAGATTTGAGGAAGAGCGAAAGAGTACAAAGTGGAAGCGCCCAGGTACTATATTTCCCGCTGACCCCTCTGGCCAGTGACTCGGACCATCCCATCATCACCTTCATCGTCAATGCGCCCGATTCAACGTTCGGACACTTCTAGTAGCTGAGCCATGATCGTGTGCTTAGGTTTCTTGCTGAAGAATATATCGAGATAGTCTCTTGTGCGCCCTTCTGCCAATTGATCATGATGATGAGAGGAAAGCCACCAAGACATCCGCTCGAACCACTGTCTTCCAGAGCTGATCCCACCAAAGTCTCTCAGCCTCTCCAGTAAAGTGGTTCTATTCGGTGGAATCAATATAAGTGAGTTGATTGTGTCTTATCTTCTGTACAATGACTAATAGTGCTCTCTTACTTGAAAGATCCTGGTTTTCCTGGTAAGCAATGTCAATCGGGTGCTATGGCTGTCCTGCGAGCTGTTTCTCAAGATGAATCAAAAGCATATAAGCCCACCGTAACGTTCACATCTTCACGAAACCTTCCATACTTTCCACAGACAAGCACCGTAATGCACGTCCCCCACATCCTAGGAGCATCCCTCGGAGGTCTGCCAGTCGAGGTATGGGAGCAAATCATCGACTTCGTGCATCTTCGAAGCGACGAGGACAAACTCAAGTCAACCTTTTGGTTTCTTGATGACCTGAGGGCCTGTTCACTCGTTTGTCGCTCCTGGGCTCCCAGATGTCAATACCATCTGGAATTAAAGCCCACACTCCGCTCTCTTGCGGATCTCGTCTCCTTCGCCACCTGGATACGTGGATCCTCCAGACCTCTGAAGGTTGTGAAGCTGACCTTGCATCCGACCGACTACGGAGGCTGGGTGTCCAACGTCCCACGTATCCTTCCCAACTTCCCCGCTTTGCATGGGCTTCGTCTGAATAGAGTCGACTTCACCAAGCAACACCCCTCCTTCTACCAGCTTTACTCGCTTTTACGACCTTGGACCCTGGAAATCGAGCAGCCACAATCTGCCAACTGGTCACAGATCACGCGGCTTGTTGCTGTCTCACGTCCCGGGGAACTCAGCATACGGACATCCGGTGCGAGGGAAGAGGCACCGATGAGCCTAATCAGCGGCGGCTTCAAGATGTGTTCGCAAAGTCTTCAGCAGATGGACCTATTCGCAAGTTGGCGTGAATTCGCTGCAATTTGTTTAAATTGGCAATTCTCCGCTCCGCTGCTAAAGAAAATTGTCCTAGAATGCTGTACCATCGTCACGATGGGACCTGGAGACGGTTTCTTCTGGACGACCCTCGGAGGTCTCTTTGTAGATCCCCGCCATCAGCTGCCCTCACTGGCACACCTCTCCGTCGTTTCGAGTACTATCCATGTCTACATGTCACGAGGTCTGCCTCCACATTTCTACACCGCATGTGGCTCTTATTCAACCCACTTTCTTCTTAGGAATGCCCCCTCATTGTCGTAAGCTGGAGATCTACCTCAAAGTCAAGAAAGCTCCACGCGACGCAGCAGAACTTGTGCAAGCCCTTGCAACTTACGACCCGCACGAGATCAAACTCGGGTTCGATACGTTCCCCACTAAGGATGACTGCAACATCATCGATTCGATTCTCTGTGATCCACTACACTACACCTCACTCGTCCTCCTAAAGTTTGACTTTACCGATTCTACCACTCACAAGCATCTCATCCGTCGGAGAAGATGTACGGTTGATGAGTCCCAAGACTGGTATCCGAAGTGCGCAGAAAGAGGGATATTGCCTCAAACCTGTGCTCTTGACGAGTGTCCTTTTCATAAACAGTGAGTACTAGAATTACCCTGCATGTGCCTCGAAACCAACCGCCCTCTTCCAGTCTCCGCTCTCTAGAGACCCGATGGATTGCAATGATCCAGACTGTCCCAGCTTACGCGGCACCACAAAACGAGGAAGTAAGACGTCTCGTCGAGCACGGCATCCCTTCGTCCATTCGATACCGCGTCTGGGAGTACCTGGTTAACAGTAAGGCCGCGCTCGTGGAGAGTTGGTACGACAAACACCTGAGAATAGAGCAGACGAGGTCTTCTTCTTCGCTGAATCTTGAGGATGACGTGGCAATCTTTGCCCGGAATCACCAACAGATTCGACCCGAATCACTGCTCAATATCCTTCGTGTGTATTTGAGTATGGTACCAGAACCCCAGTATTCCCCAAGTTTGTGGTTTACCAGCCCTGGTGTTATTTATAACCATCTAACTCATTCTTAGATCTTGTCTCTATCGCCGGATTCACCCTTCTCCAATGTCCCTCTGCCAACCATGCCGAAGAGGAGCATGTCTTTTGGCTGTTCGTCACGCTGATGTCCCGCCAACGCTTCTTCTACTTTTCTGATGAGGCCACCGCGCTGGTATCAGAAACGTTTGAGCTTTATCATGCAGACCTCACTCAGACACTCTTTGAGGAATACGGAATTTTGCCAGCGGAGATATGCCAGCCATGGCTAACTTCGCTGTTCGTGGACATCCTCCCCGCCGAGCACGCACTCCGTGTATGGGATCTTTTCCTATTAAATGGTGCGTTGCGCTATCCTGCGGACATTTTGTTCTCCAACTTTCATTTCCTGATCGTCATTATTCCGTTTCCCCTTTGCTAGGCGACTTTACCATCCTCTCCCGTACGGCGCAAGCAATCTTGGCCGGATGCAAGCGGGCACTTCTCAATGCCGACTCTGTGGAGGTGGTCAGAGCGATCCTTCTTAAACCCCCTGCAACCCTTCTCCCAACGTACCCTGAACATTTCATAGATCTACTGAGCGATCTACATCCCGGACATTAGCGTCGTACTCTAGATTTCCAGAGCAATAGAATTCTTGAAGTCCGCCAAACGCAAGACCTTATCTTTCCCATGGTTTGGAAATACGACTGGCAGAGCTCAACTTGAATATCGACAATATCATTCAGTGATTCCTCGCAGTAAAACTCTCATCCGTCGTGTGACCGTCTCGATGGTCACAACAATTCAAGAGCTTTGAATCGAAATACATACAAACCTGCCGAATCGCAAAATTGAACTGTGGCGCGGTCCTCGTGTCACTGGTCGGAGATCAACTTTTATTATCTAGGCGAGGAGCCACTTTCGGGAGCATGATGGAGCATGATGCATGATTCACCATACTGTAACCTCGCGTCGTCAAGAACTTGAACTTGAACATCATGCCTATACACGACCTTCCAAACGAACTGCTGACTCGTATTTTACTAGCGTCCGATCTTCAGACCATTTCCCGATGCCGCCAGGTTCGACCTTTATATTCTCTATCATCTGATGACAGCGACTTGACGGAAGTGCCAGCAGGTCTGTCAACGATTCTACCAGCTCACTGTCCAATCTGTTGCGATACAGTACAAAATAGAGTTGAAATTGACGGATTTGAGGATGGGCCACCAGGTGGGATGGATGTCGCTCAGCGATTGGAGGCTCTTCGGAGGAGGCGTATGGCGTGGGCAACGATGCAGTTCACGACAAGAGAGGTTATATCTCAACGGGATCAAGGCCACCTCGTGGTGTATAGTGGCCGATCTATCATTCTCCACGGAGAGACGCAACTATGTATCAAGCAATTTCCATCAGCATACAGAGGTGGATCGCCGAGGGAGTGGAGAGTCGACATTCTCGATACAATGTTAGACTTGGCTGTCGATTGGAGCCAGGATCTACTGGTGATTTTTGAGAAAAGGTATCGTACTTGATTGTCTAAGAAGCAAAGTTTACTTACCATTTACTTTCAAAGGGAATGCACACCGGAGGATCCGCCATATTTTCGACTTCTTGCTGCATCGACAGGCCAAGGCCATCCAACGGCCCTCCAACCACAGCTTCCCATTCCCGCCCTAAGATCCTTCGACATGGAAGGCGAGATCCGAAACGGTGTTATCGTAGCAGGCGAATATGTCGGCATACAAGTCGAGGAAGGAACGGAGCGGCTCCTCGTATACAACTGGAAAAGCTCAGTATTAGTGTTGGTGAGTACATAAGGAGACTCGCGCAGCAATCCCGACTAAGTTTAACTCTAGGATACCGAAGGTTATGTTGCATTCGGATATACGTTCCTGGCCGAGCACTATCTCTTGCTGGTTCACCCTGACGAGGAAGGCTCGACGCTTCGGATCTCTGTGATCGATTTACGCAAACAATTGGACACTCCGGAGGTCAATCTTTTCGACTTGCACATGGCATGCCAGCTCTTGCTGCCAGAGTTTACAAGTGGTGCACCATATCAAGTGAACACGCAGCAACTGGGTGTGCAGTCCCGACGCTCCAACATTCCCTTCGTCGCCAAAAATCATCTGGTGAAGATAGAGCTGCTGTACAATGAGGAGGAAGCAGCTCTCTTGATACCAGAGTCCACAATCCTGCGCTACCTCCAGTCTGTTGACTCGAGCGAGCGCATAGTTTCATGGGAGGAATGGTCCAGGTATGGTTGTCGTCTTTTCAATACCCTTGACCTGGACTTTTCCCCGAACACGAATGGCATGTCCGCGATTGTATCGGATGGTTTTCCGGCACCTACTATAACCCTCTACGACTTCTCGCCCATTGGTGTCCGCAAGTACCTCCATGATGTTAAGGCTGGAACCGCGGCGCCGGGAATGACTTATTCGAAGTCATCCGAATATATTCAATATATTGATCCAGGGGATGAATCTCGACTTCTGACAACGTTGCCCGCTCGTTGTGTGGAGATACCACCAGAACACCTTCCTCATCCCATCTACGGAAATAACCCCCTCGACATCATACTTTCCGATGACATGATAACCCTCTTCTACAGGGTGAGTGGCTAGTCCAAACCAGGTCCAGCAGCACAATGCTAATTCACACGCAGCTGGACGATGGTAGCCAAGAATACCATGTCTTGACGTTCTAGATAAAAACAGAGTAGTCGATGGTCAGTCAGAAGCACAAAGTGCTATCTGAACGACCCATATGTGATCCATACGCAACCAAAGCGCAACAGTCCCAAGAAGCTCAAAGTGTTTGCTAGCGAAGGATGATACATATAAATAATACTTAGCACTGCAATCGTGGAAGTCAAACTACTAATCGGCTGCTGCTGCAAGATAACCCTAGCATAGTAGCAAAAAAGTGAAAGCCTCAGCAACGCGAGCCAACACACAATCAGTATTACTGACCTCTCTTTCCTCAAGGAACTCCAGATAAGTCAACGCGACCGCAACGTAGAAACTCAAATCAACACCCAAAGCACGGATGGCCACCTCATCTACATCCAGCAGCCCCGTCGTAGTCCGGACAGTCCAAACCGGAGTGGTATCATGGAACGTTACGAGAGGGTGCAGATGGGGGTTGGGTGCGGGCAAATTCGGGGAAGTAGCTCCAATGACTGGAGACGTAGGAGTACACCGATGTGGCGGAGGTACGGCGCACATGTTGAACGAGAACGACGAGCGTGCTGGGGCGTGTGACTTCAGTGCATCTGTAAGTCTGGTGAAAAGAGACTTTGGAACCACGGTGACCGTTGGCGGCGGCTGCGCGTGAGGTGATACGAGAAAGTGCGTTATTTGTGAGGAGGAAATTAGCTGCGATTGAGGTCGAAGTAGTGCCGCTGTCGGGCTCAGAGTACCACCGGGGTTGGGACTGGTATTCGGGGTGACCTGCGGAGACTTTGAAGATGAGGATGAGGACGTAGAATCCGAGAGCTTGTGTAGCTTGGCTTCTATGTCAGCGGTAGATATCGCTATTCGGGGTGGTAATCCTGTTGTCGGTGGTGTTGGCGGATATGAATGCACTGTCACCGAGTCTCTTTGCTGTCCGTCTGTTAGAGTAGCATCCGAGTCTGTGGACCTCCGAGAGCTTTGCGCCGAGACCAAGTGTGGTAGTGACGGCGGAATCAAGGAAGGTGTTGAGGTCCGACAGGCGAATGTCAATGCAGCGTCGGAGTGGTATGGTGACGATTTCGGCAGTGCAGCCAACGAGATGTATACGCCTGGGGGAAACGTCGGCGACCGTATGCGAATATACCATCCTCTGTTGGGTCGATGAATGGTCCAATGTATTGTCGACGTTGCGTTTTCCTGGTAGAATATGTTTACTGAGAAGAATTCTTCCTAGAGAGTAGGGTAAGCGTACCACGACATGCTCAATGATCTCATCCTCAGCCAAGAACCTTTCCTTCAATTCAACGACTTAGCCACCTCTCCTATTGCGCGTTAACTGCTACGAATAGCTTGCCTTGTACCACACAACAACGTCCGATCCCTCTTTGCAGACATTTATTCGCATGTCGGCCAACACGTCCGAACTGACCCCAAGAGCAACCACTTATTAGCCATGCCAGCAGAACGTATGGCAGACAACATACCTCCGCACGGTGTACCTTACATGCTCGCTATGACTCGCCATCGCTCCGGACTGCAAGATGAGTAGAAAGATCAAGTGGTCTGTAGATGAGATGTGCACATGGACCGTTGCTCCCCTCATGCCTTCGGGCCGAGCCCAAAATAGATGTCCGATTCAGTGCCGAGACGCGGCAAGCGCGAAGAAGATTCGGCCTTCGTTTCGGAGGTTGAACAATCAATTGACCGGTCACCGATGACCATCACAGTCGAATCTCCTTCGCTCACGACAACACTGTGATAACTCCTTCAAGATATCAGACATAGACGAATGGATCTCGGACTCAAAGGCGTGCATGTACTGGTTACAGGTAAGTACACGCTCTTTCTGAACATATAACCGTCATTCTTGTATGTGAACCATCGTAGTTCTCTCTGCTCTCCCGTCCCAGCCTTGCTTGATGTGGGTTGAGCTGCTCACTGATATGATTGTCTGATTGACCATTCAGGATTGTTGATTGAGCCGATAAACTGACGAATTCCTTCCGTTCCGTTTCCAGGCGCTAGCGGTGGAATTGGACTTGAGACAACCCGTCTGTTCCTCAGTCAGTCTCCCCATTGACCTCAACCGAGCCCTTCGACCAATCCTGTCCAACACAAACAATAGGCCAGGGTGCCCTCGTATCGGCACACTACCGTTCGAACTCCCAGTCACTGCAAACGTTGGTGAGCGAATATCAAGATCACATCCGCTGCATCCAGGCGGATCTCGAGGTTGAAGCAGATGTCGAAAGGGCCTTCAAACTCGCTCAAACCGCTTTCGGACACCCTGTGCAAGTGGTCGTGATTAACCATGGATACTGGGAGAACGAGGATGTGCCCGTCGCGAAGATGACTCTGACGCAATGGAATGCAACCCTATCAGTCGATCTCACATCCCCTTTCCTGGTCGCTCGGGAGTTTCTGAGAGGTTTGGAGGGTGCAACCGTGGATCAGAAAGAGAAGGCAGCTATTGTCACGATTGGGAGCACGGCGGGCAAGTATGGCGAGGCAAATCACGCGGATTACGCGGCATGCAAGAGTGGTACGTCTCAAAGCTCCTTGCACGCGACTGCGAGCTGAGTGCAACTGCAGCCCTCATGTACGGTCTCACCTTGACTCTGAAGAACGAGATCGTGGCGATAGCACCCAAGGGGCGAGTGAATTCCGTTGCACCGGGTTGGGTGTACACACCTATGGCAGAAGAGGCATTAAAAGACCCGGAAGTAGTGTACCGTTCGCTGGCCACGTACGTGTTCCGAACCCTTGCATTCGATTTCAACGTGTTTCACTCTTATTGAACTTTCTCCCAGGACGCCAATGAAGAAGTTCGCAAAAGCATTCGACGTTGCAACGCAGGTTGTCATGCTGGCTTCATCTACTGTTTCGGGGCATGTTACTGGCCAAGTCGTGATGGTTGAAGGGGGTATGGAGGGTCGTTTACTCAATAGGAGAGAGGATATTGTGTGAAGGACATAGTGGGCTATCGTTATACAGGTAATGTTCCCTATTCTGTGGTTCTTCGAGAGGTTTTGGGCCAGGACTGTATTGATTATCGGATCCTCAACAGTACGGCTCTGTAGCGTTAGCATGAGACAAGAGAATCTTTCTCGGTGATTTCTCAGTCTGGTGGAGGGAACCAACGTGCAAGTGCTCCCAGCCAAGTGTTCATCATCGTGAATCTCGGACCGGGGATGATAAGACGACAACGCCATCCCATTCATCGACGTTATTCGAGGGACAGACAAGATGTTCAAGGAAGAATGGTCGGGTGTTTACGGAGGACATGGGTGGGCGTGGGGGATACTCCGGTGCTACTGGCCGTGGAGAGTACTCGGCAAGGGGGATTTCCCCACAAAGAGCCCCGATCGCATGATCGACGAGCGTCCGTCCTTGGGGTCTCGTACCCAGGCCCGCTCCTAAGCACCCCGCACACAGCCTGCCATGGTCATATGTCCTCTTCTGCCTTGGGCGCGTTATATACCCTTCCGTGACTCCACTCCTCCCCTGTTGACTTTGTTCTCTCCTCCGACATCCTTCCTCTGCCCTCCACCGTATCCACTAGATACCCTCATCATGGTGAGTACATTCTCCTTTGATCATCCTGAACGGTGCTCAGAAGTTGGCTTTGGGGACCAATCGCAACCAGCCGAATCAACGCGACGACCAGCACGATCCTCACGTACTCAGTCTACGACTTGCGCTGGGATCCATCCTCTCACCCGTGAGCAGGCAGACCCTTATTCGTGTGTATCCGTGGCTAACACCCCCATTTACCTAGAAACGCTCTCCTTCGTCGCGTTCCTCCACCGCCACTTCCGGAACTGCTAGCCCCATGCACCCCCATCACCTGCATGGGCACTCGCATCTGCACAACTCTCACTCGCCCGAGCAGGAGCACTCTCCACTGCCTGCGGAGCATCAGACACCCGTAGCGACTTCAGGCTCTTCTCGAGCAACTCGTTTACCTCTCGCTGTGAGTGTCGCTTTCCTTTCCCCGCGTCTTTGTTCCATGTGGGATTTTCACTTCCACCTGGCACTTGTTATCACATATATCTCTGCGAGACGTCCAGATTGATCTGATGTTACGTCAAACTACTCCTTGTGTTCTGCCTTCCTTCGTTTCCATCTAGTGTTCTTCATCTCGACCCACAACTCATATACATCCCTCTTCCAGCGCGCTCAGACCGAGAGCTCAATCACATCCGCTGCCACTGCAAGTCGGACCTCAGCGTCAGACAGTATACCCTCGACGGTTCCACCAATGTCCCGACCGTCTTCAGTCCCAGTGTCTGCCGTCCCAAGTGAAGACCCCTCGCATCCTAACGCGTCACGGACAGATTTCATTGGCACGTTACGCTCGAAGAGTGCGTGGGAGGCGTTGATACACGGGTCCTTCGTGTGATCTCGCATGGTCGGATCACTGCCATTTCTCCACTCTCCGTGCCCACCATATACACACACGCACAGTTTCTTGCATTTTGATTGGGTCTCGAACTGTAGCCTCAGGAATATGGGTTACGAGGACCAGCCCTTTTCTTGACCTCTTGTGGACTACTTTCCACACCTTTATCTCCTCACTCAATGCTCAGCCCCCACTCACGGTTTTTTCACGCATTCGTCATACCACATGATGTACGCCCACTCGTGTTCCTCCCACATGCCCCGTTGCAAACCCACATCCTCCTCGCACGCATATCCTCCTGGTCCATCTATTTATACATAGATGAGGGTCCTCTTGCCTAGCTTACCACGTTATCCTATTGCCTCTTTGCATGTCGGGTTATACAGATTGGAATCCGATGTCCTTTCATCATGTCGATGAGATGTCGTGGATGTAAGCTCTAGACCATTGGAAGCAACAACCAACCATCGTTGGTTCCAATCATCGTCGAGATGTAGTGGATGATTGGTGAGTAAGTGCTGTAGTTTGAATGAAAGTATCTGATTGATTTCTCAACATTACCCATCTAGATCTTCTCGAAATCGCACTGCTGTGACTTCTACCTCGGCCAATTTGAACCTTGTTCCTACTAGCAAGGCAATGAAGGAGCCATTTGGCTATCGCCTTGTCAACGGTCCCTGGCTTTCTCGCTGAACAACTTGGATCAACACTATCAAGCGACGAGGGAAGCTCTTGGGTCATGAATTATCTCGTCTGACTTGTGATTATTAGCAACTGTCACAGGCACTTCGCGTCGTCTCATAACTTGGGACTCGCTGTGGTATCCCTGATGAGTAGACCTGAAAATTCCCTCGTTGACTCCGAAAGGTCTACTACGACGAACGGTTCAGCGATCTTCGAAACTCTGGGTGGTGTTCGGCAGATCCATCTCAACCTAGCATGCAAGATACCATCTCCGTCTTCCTCGTTCATCACATATTCCCGTGGATCACAGCACTCGGAAGAAGATGTCTTTTAAATGGGAGCAGCGTTGTAGCCAGGATGATCACGGCCATTCTCTTGTACGCCGACTATCTAGTAGGGACATCGCCCCTCCACCCAACGCCGTCAGTCTCTGATCCTGCGGCAATAGCGAAGCCCTTGTAGTCTTCGTCAAAAATAGTTCCCAGCATCTCGCTGTTGGCACAGGACTCAGGATGTCGGAGTTACCCAGGGAGCCGTGTCTTCGTGGAGTCGTAGTATATATACAGCAAGACACAACTATGATTATGCTCTGTAAACAAACCGTTGACGGTGGCATTGCTGGCAAGTGGGTGCTCTCGTGCTCTTCTACTCATCTCAAGGTGCTCATAACCCACTATTAGTTGCCCTGGTTGTTTCCCCTCAAAGAGTCTATAGGAGATGCTGCTCTTCACGAAGATTATCCTCGTTGGCATTGCATTGACTGGGAGTATAGTGCCTTCCTGCGGAGGGCCCATACCTGACAGAAGTATCGAGAGTGTGCACCGGTGAGCATTGCTTTTCTTTGATGAAGTGCGCTGACAATGTCATCGCAACGTCCATATGAAAAGCTTCAATATTGATCATAACGCCCTCGCACGGATACAGTTCGGTGGTTACCCAGGGCTATCGTAGCAGAGACATGAACCTCACGACCACTTTATATGTACAATCAAATGGAAGGACATTACTTGGTGTTCCCAGCAACCTGTTATCGCCGTGTGAGAGAGTCCTACCTCGCCCTGAGCCCGAAACATGGTTCCAACTTGAACGCTCCGAGAGTCTCTGCCTCGTGACTTAACCTAACTATTGAAGTGTAAACCCCGCAGCATGCCTCGCAACAATAGAAAGAACCGGCTATCATGTCCTTTGTTTCCGGTCGTAGTGCAAGTTTGCCTTCGTGTTTGTTTCCAACCCGGACTCAGGCCTCAGGAGATGGCGTCCTACCAGATCATCAAGGGAGCGATGTGAGCTACAGGTGAAACGACATTGAGTCAAGCATATCATTGCTGCTGATTGCATGAAACCAACATCCACAATCCCTACAACGTATTCGCCTTCGAAGTGATTTTATGAACCCGAAACGGTTCTCTGTGTTAGAGTCTCCACTGTCAGGCCCGAATCTCGCAGGAACCCTCTGTAACTTCAGGCGGTTTGCCTTCAATAGATCTATGACTCCGGTGATCCACTTCCTCTAGGTTCGAGTCAACAGCAACCATGTCGAACGATCCTGATATTGAGGACGGGTGCGCGAATCGGGCTCGCAGTGGCGATGATGGCGGTGCAACGGATGCCGGAGACCGTCGCTGGCCATGTACTGTGAAGTGGAGCGCATGAGGGTCACATTTGTCAAAAGCAGTCGAGGTTGAACATATCGGTGCCTACCGGGGTAAAGATCTGCGGGCGGGGCTGGACTACTAGTAGCAAATCGGAGGTTTTGCGTCATAATACTGTATACATAGGCCGTCTGTCAGAATCCAATTTAATCCGCAAAGCAGCGCGATACATACTATATGGAAGGAGTTGTCGATGTGAAGTTAGAGAGCCGTCGTACCAGCCTGTTCGCTACCATCTGTAAGGCATCATCAAGACTGTTCTGGTATTGTTAGCGAGCTGGGGTCAAATAACTTACCAGGGAAAGCATCGCGGTGGGGAAATGAACAGCAGTATTCAGCGGTGCGAGAGGTTCTGCCTGCATAAAGCCAGCAGCTGGGACATTTACCAACATCCTGCCAAGAGAAACAGCAGGATCAGTGAACTTCAATATGACGTGGCGCAATGAAGTCCATCTTACACTAAAAGGAAGTATAGGATTCCGTCCTTGAGCATATGATCCACAAGACGAGCCCGTTTCGTCCATGGGTAGAGAAGTTTCCAAGCAGTGATGGCGAAAACGATGATATCAAATACGGCAGTGTATATGGCCATGACAGGGAGGAAAGGAACGACACCAAATAGGCCCGGCACGTTACGTTCCAACTCGCCCGTACCAGAGAATGAGAGAAATGACCATCCCTGGAAACAAACACCTATTCCATCCAATGGCCGATGAGTATAGTGACAGTGGTAGGTGTCTCTCAAAACTCACTGAGAATAATCGTGATACACTGCCCCAAGATGAGAAATCCCAGGACAGCGACAATCTTAGCATCGAGAGAGTAGAGGGCCATACTGATCGTAGATTCTGTCACTGAGTCTCGAACCAGCGCAAGACCGTGGGCATCGACTTACGCTCGGATCGCAAGATTCGCACTCGCGAACACCAAGAGTGAATAGCTTGAGAACTATCAGAAATATTAGAGAGAGACGGGTTGGGTACAATGACATTGTTCTCACCGACGCGATGTCATACAAGGTGACACATCCACCATTGTTGAAGTTAGGTCGTATAGGATTGCAAGAATGCTTTCAGTATGTTAGTAAAGGAACGTATTGATGTTCTTCGAGGTGACAAACTCACACTAGTCGGGTCGGAGTCCGCGTGGAGGATTACGAATAAACTATTCGGTCGAGAGCAGAAATATGAGGCTAATACCTGGATGAAGCGGTGGAGAACGTACACAATGATCATGAAAGCCGCAAACAATCCTACAAAACGTCCAACAAAGTAGGGAATCTGGTATGCATCAATCAGCGATCGCGCCTCAACTCAGTTTTTGGGAAGAACCCACCATGGGCCATGTAAGCCTTTTGCGCCTCGTCAGGAAGCTCCATTCAAACTCCAAAGACGCAAAGTATTCCCAGCTACCAAAAAAACGATCAGTCGTCAAGATCGTACCCAAGATCGAAGCGGAACCCAACAGATAAGCTCCAGAAGTTGCCAGCATAATGTAAGGCTCTAATCCAGTGTTGCAAATCAGGACACTCATCACTTATGAGACTCTCTACTAATACTCACGGGGACCGCCTTCAGACATAGGACGATAAATGCCGCCCGCGTCTGAACCAGCCAAATTCCATTAGTCAGTGAGGCTGTCTGCATACGCTTGTATAGAATGTACTTGCCAAATTGGGGCTCGCGTGTTTCCATGGAATCAAATGTTTCAAGTCGTCTCTGTGCTAAAGAGAGTGCGGACGTTGGTAAGAGGGAGCAGACGGGATTGACTTCATTTAAAGGGAGATCTTTCGCAGTCGGGTTTAACCAGGAAGACGTACAGGTGACAGCCAAAACCCGGGATGATTCATGTCACTTTCTTGCCACGATGCCCGCCTTGTCTTCTGAGAGGTCTGTCGAGACATGAGTAGCAGTAGAATTGCTCCCAAAGCGTAAATGCGACGCGATCGGCAGAAAACCACAAGGAAGATGTCCAAAGAACTGGTCGACATCAATCATCGGGATACGCCACAAAGCTGTATACGCCTTGGGACTCAGCTCCTCGACTAAGGCCATGGCCTCCGTGATGTCTCAACTCACCTCTAGACGACTGCTGAAGCTGAAATGCTGCACACCACCTCTCATTCAAGCTCCAAGCCTAGACTGAGCTACCTACAATAGGAGAGACTGAAGGGATGAAACGAGCACAGATGAGTGAACAAATGAAGCTGTACACATTGATGTTGCCTCGACGCCACGCAAACCTTATGCGGCTGTTCCTAATGAATAATGAACTGGTTCGTTCGTATACTGGCGGCTGAGAAGATGTTGTCAGAAATCGTCGAGCACAATTGAATCTACGCACTCGCCGTTGCGACTCGGAGCGGACGTATTTCCCTTGTGTCCGAGCTGCAGCTACAGCTTGATTGGATCGCGTCCGTATCCATCAGTCATCTGCATCCGTTATGGGGATGGAGCATGCCCTCTGGCTGCAGAGGTTCGAGTGAGTTCGCTCCGGTGCGATAACGAAAGGCCTCACAACTCACCGTTCGTCTCAGATATTGAAACCGCTGCCTCCCCGGGCCGCGAATACCGTCCTGAAATATTCGCACTTCGAGCGCTGAACTGGCCACACTTCAAGTATGGAAACGCCCTGATTATGAAGTGCCCTCGTTGACCACACGGCTCAAAAGACAGGCGTGTGGTAATACTTTCCATTAGGATAGTATCTAGCGGTGCGTACTATCATGATGTCAGGTCACAGTACTTCTAATACCAGCTACAAAATACTCATGAGTCGAAGCCGGACAGCCAGAAAAAATCACACTTACGAATCGGACAAGCTGTGGCTGCACGTTGTTGCACAGAGCGCTCTATTCTTATATTGGGTAGAGGTGGAGTGGAAGAGATATTTTGGATTGCTGAAGCTTGGCTGAAGCCTATGAAGGTAAGATACGGGTTTGTGCCAGTGAAAGCCATGTCGTCGTCAAGAATCGTAAACCACTGCCAACGGATCGGCCGAAACCTGCCGAAGCGCCGAGTAAAGCC
This sequence comes from Cristinia sonorae, assembly GCA_021029105.1. NCBI lineage: Eukaryota > Fungi > Basidiomycota > Agaricomycetes > Agaricales > Stephanosporaceae > Cristinia > Cristinia sonorae. The sequence goes on along the minus strand of JAEVFJ010000064.1, from coordinate 71,520 downwards.
AATGTGAAGTCGTGCAGCGCTCAGGCTGGTACAGTGGTACGGCTGACAACCGTGTCAGACTTGGACATAGTGGTACTTTCGAATGTACATATGTGAGCCCTCTCCTCGCTGCAGGACCTGCGAGAAACGATTACATAATCGATGATTTGAATTATAAAAAAGTAGCAATATCTTTGTCTAGGCTACGAGTCTTATGATGTGCAAATGCTCCTGGACTTGCCCTAATAACTTGAACAAGGGAGAAGTTAGAACGAAGTCGCTGCCAGTGACGACCATAGCAGTGATTCCACGACATACTGAGAGCTGCATTTTACCGATGTCCTTGTTCGTAATCAACATTCGGTGCCAAACATTCAAGAGATTGAGGTCCGGCGACAAAGAGAGGCTGTACGGGGTGCTGTTGTTGGGTTGATGCAGTCGGTAATTCGGAGGGATGCGTCACAACACGATTCATAGGTTGTCTCTCCTTTTTCTCAATCCCTCGGCGGCCTGTAGAATAATGTGCAACGGTCAGAACATGAGGACAATGGCTTGCCAGGGTATGATGCACTTCCCACCTGGTTCTGTATCGGACCAGAGCTGTCCAGCTTGAGGCGCTCCAGAGGACGGTTTTTGGGTCACAATGCTATAGGGTAATATAAATTGGAGTTGATAGGGCCATACCGTCCCGATAGTGCAAGCACTTACTAGATGGATGGAGTGGTTGCTGTGAAGTTCGATAGACGTCTCACCAACTTATTTGAGATCATCTATGGGTGATCACGTTCCTTGAGCGATAGGATGAAGGAGTTGAACGTTGCGATCACGTACCAGAGTGAGCAGAGTTCCCGTTGGAAAATGTGCGATGACATCCTGGGCAGCTAGTGTAGTCGTCGAAAGGACAACTGCGGCCTGTATACTCAAGATTGTGCTGCAAAACAGAAGTTCAATCTAGCTGCGATCATTGGTTCAGGGTAGCGACACTCACACGAGGAGGAAGTACAATAAGCCGTCCTTCAATATTCGGTTGATGAGGCGAGCGCGATCAGTCCAGGGATAGAGCAGTTTCCAACTGGTGAGGGCGACGATCACAGTGTCAAACACGGCGGTGAAGACAAAGAAACCGGATAGAAGTGGCGCGGTATCAATGAGACTTGGTTTTGATGCATACACACCATCCGAAGAATGAACGATGAACTGTCCGGGTATGAAAACGTCTACAACCGCGAGCAATCAGCCTGGCAATGAGGGGAAGTGTCATGGAATAGCCGGAATATTCCTACCTAGAAATATCATCGCCCATTGACCAGTCATGAGGGCAGACAGTGGGATTACGACCTTCGAGTCGAGTGACCAGAGAGCCATCCTAGAAAATACATCAGGGAACGCCACAAACTGCATGGATCTTAGACTTACGTCCGAATAGCAAGATTCATCGTTGCAAACCCAATCGCTGAGTAGCTCCCGAACTGTATCGAGTTAGATATGGGAGTTGTAGTATCGATAAAACATACCGATGCGAGAGTATTGATCGCTTTGCAATGTCTGCTTTTTACATCTTGAGTCCCTTCAGAATGAAGTGAAATGCATGAATTCTGAACACAGACAGCCCGTCAGAGGCGGATAACAGCCTGGGCGTAAGAAGATTAGGATAACATACGCTGAAGGAATCGCTCTGTAGGATGCTAGAACGATCCATCAATAAGGGTTGAAAGGCTGTATAAGCTTAATACAAGACACCTACATCGTCACCGCGCACACAGTCATGAGGCCAATAATGCGCGAAAGGAAGTAGGGTATCTGTTAGGTGGACCCATCTACCGCTGTATCTTCACCATCGAAGCGTTCTGCACTCACCATTGGCCATGTAAGTTTCTTCCGTCGGGTCAGAAAACTCCATTCGAAGTGTAGGGATACGAAGTAGTCCCATCTATAAACGAAGTGCATTTAATATCAGATGAGTGTCATTTGTCACATTGTGTAGTTGCGACGGCTTACAGAAAGGCACCAGAGGTCGCCACCAGAATATAAGCCTCTACTCATCCGAGCGCGGATAGTCAAAAGAGACACCGACATAAGAACTGCGAAGATTCACATACCTGCATTCTGTATAGACCGACTAGTATTCGCGTCAATCAAGTCATCTATCCAACAATAATATGATCAGCTAGGACATCCACGAGATAATCTACCATCTGGAATACACGTGCCTAACTGTGAGGTATGTTCGAGGTTAATCATACTTTGAATAAAAACCCTGGAAGGGACTTGCTTTAGCAGAAGGAGTGTGCTGGGGGTGGTGGGTTTGAAGTCCACGGCTCACCGCTCACGCCCTTATATGTAGGATTGGATTGGGCTCGACCGTGTTTAGACGGAATACGGCAGAAGTCATGACAACCTCGCCAGAGGTCCGTCGTATGCAGACTCTAGACATGGTCGTTTGGTCTACACCGTCGTGCGATGCAGTCCGCGGAGAGGGAAGAGATCGACAATGATGCCTAGCTGTCATCAATCATCGGGACGCGCCACGAGTCTTGGGTGGAAAGGTTGTCCATGTGGCGACGAGTTCAGCCTTCTAGCCTTCTAAATTATAATTTCAATCAGCATGTCTTATGTTCAGCCCGCACCGTCTACTTGACGACTGCCAGTGAGGGGCGTTATGCATCTCTATACCTAGAAATCTATTTTCAGATCCAGGGATAAACAGTGGGGTCAGAAGAGCCACTCACCATGCAAAGAGACCGGTTGGCTTTGAGTCAGTGCAAGCGAAGGCGGGAGATACTCGCTAAATGGTGCTTCAAGTTGACTGCAGCCACCGTCAGGAAAAGTGACTAGCACTAATGTAGGCTAATCCCGCGGATATAGAGGCCAGCAGTGCTCCTGTGAGAGATCGAAGAGCAGATGTGAGAGTTTGTCTGCATGCTTTCCGACAAGCAGTGCTCACCTTCAAGATCTCTGAAATAGGTACCTGACAAGTACACGTCGGCGCGATCCTCTCCCTTTCTTGAGCCACACGCCTGAATATCGGAACATCAGGCGAGCCCCAATACGTTTCACCGATCACCGTGAAAAGAGTGATTAGAATGAACGTGCTACGATAGTTACAGAAAACATCGCGTTCTGAAGGAGGGTTATATCGAACTGAAGAGTTGGTTGCTACTTCAAATTCGTTCAGTGTTCTTGAAGCTGGGGGTATAGAACTGAAAATATGTGCCGGCTGAACGAGTAGATAATCACTCAGTGCTCGCACGTCGCATGCTCAAACTGGAGACACTTGAATCCCATCAGTTCTCTAACCAGGCGTGAGACGAGCCCATGATTACATACCTTTGATTTCTGAGTTTGGGCGATTGATGACGGTCCTAGAGGAACTAGGCGAGTACCACTGCCCGAGATTTGAAGACGATATGATCGAATCCGAGGACGCCATGGCGGGCGAGGGATGCACTAAATGAGTGGGAATGGGTGAGAAACAGCCATTGACAGTACACTCTGGTAGCACTTGCCTGGTAGCGGATTACCTGGTGGAACTGGCCCATCAGCAAACTGGAGATTTGCGGTCATGATACTACATAATTTGAGGTCAGTAATCCCATAGCATGAACCGCGCATCGGTAGAGCTTACTATATCGAAGGGGTTGTTGCTGTAAAGTTGGACAGGCGTCGCACCAGCCTATTGGCGACCATCTATGTTGGATATACACAGCGGTGAGTAATGCCGTTCCACGCGAAAGTGGCTCGACTGACCAGCGAAAATATCGCAGTCGGGAAGTGAATCGCGTTATTAATCACGCTATTGGGCGTGGAGACGACGATGACTACAACTGGGATGTTGACGGAGACGCTGACCCATGCACACTAAATTGTCGTTACTGGCATGCATGTTATAGGGAGACGCTTACCCGAATAAAAAGTACGCGGTACCGTCCTTCAGCATGCGCTCTACGAGGCAACCGCGTTTTGTCCAGGGATATAGCAGTTTCAAAAGAGTGAGTGTAAAGATGACCGTGTCAAATACGGCCGTGTATACAAATACCAAAGGAATGTATGTTGCACTATGACGAAGTGCCGTTGGCTGAGAGGGATCAGAGTCCTGCTGCAATGCGTAAAACGAACGTCCGACAAAGATGACGTCTGCATTCGGGATCAAACGACGTCCAAAAGGTTGTTCTAGTGGACTTACTCAAGATTATCGCCATCCACTGGCCGAGCAAAAGAATTGCCAAAGGTGCGACTATCTTAACGTCGAGCGACCAAAGTGCCATCCTAGTAAGTGCCACATCGTTTAGTTTTCCGTAGTGGAGACAACTAGGGGTAGATATGTGACTTGCGCTCGTATAGCGAGATTCGTGCTGGCAAGTGCCACGGTAGCGTAGCTCCCGATCTGCCAATGTACCAGTAACAGATAGATCAGTGGATGAGACGATGATGTGGCGCGAATGGACTAACCGTTGTGAAGAATACTATTGCCGCGAGACGTTCGTGATTTATGAGAGTGTAACACGGATCCTTCCCCATCATGAGCGAGACGATGAATCAACAGAACTGGTGTGAGCTTACGGTGAGACTGAAATCAGAGAGACAGAAATGACTTTTGGAGGGGAGAATTAATAATCAGAGACGAGAGACGAATGCTGACGCTATAAAGTGTCACATACATGATGACGGCGAGCACCGTAGCCAAACCGAGGATGCGGCCAACATAATATGGGATCTGAGGGGGTTTTCAGTACTGAATTCATATCTAGTAGTGTGAACACTCGCCATCGGCCACGTCAGCTTCTTGCGCCGTGTCACGAAGCTCCAGTCAAAATCCACCGAGGTAATAAAATCCCAACTAGGAGCGAACAAATTGCAATGGACATTATCGTTAGCATATGATAGTAGCTGCATTCTAGTCGAGGCTTACAAGTATGCACCACATGTTGCCGTCATCACGTAGGCCTCTATTTGGTAGACGAGGACCATAGCGCGGACGGTCAGAAAGAATATTGCAGCGTTACCAACCCGTGGCCCCAGCCACACTCTAACCACGCACCTGCATTCAATAGAGGTGGCAGGCAACCTGTGGAAAAGATGAAGTCAGTAGACCATGAGGTATGTATGCGAGATGTACTTGCCTAGGGGAATCGTGCCAATGGTGCGCACCGGTACCATTTCGTTGAGGTCTTCACAATAACCTGGTCGGAAATGGATTGGTGGAATATATGCAAATGGGAAGACTTCTTCTGGTGTCCAGGACCGTTCGGCCACCGGGGAACATCATCTGTTCAGACGCGATAGCGACGCTGGGAATGTTGCGCGCTGGGTGTACAATCGGTTTCACTATGGCATGGCAGTCCACTGCGAAGTCTCTACTTCCCGTAGATGTTCTCTTCTGCATTCGCAGTGACAACAAACCTCCGGACAGGTGTAAGCACGACTTGACTACCAGTAGGGCGATGATCTCTAGATGAGAAACCTCATAATACAAGTGGATTGAAAGGTATGAGCCGGCGAGAACATATGTATAGAAACCAGAACCTGAAGAAGCGTAAGCCTGAGCTTGAGTTAAGACACGACGAAGTGCGCTCACCTGTAAGAACTGTGCCAAGTAGCCCCCGCCACCTCCGCTTCTTCCGGATAGCGAGTCGCACAAAATAAACATGGGTAGAGCAGAATGAGAAATTGGGGCGTAGTCGCAGTGAAGAACCAACCTCGGCAGCGAAGCAAACTATGACATGTGTCGGCTTCAATTGAAGACTGCCTGTGATTCGTGATTGAGGGTAGGATATCAAACTTGACACTCTGTCAAATACCATCAGTATCAGCGTCCGTGCACCAATAGTGGATCGTACCCTCCCTGTGTGAGCCTATGATTGATCCTACGGTATGAACGGATGAATGTGTGGCTTCAGGTGGGGTCAGTGGCGGCGGTGCCATAGCTCGGGTGGGCTGCAGATCGTCCTTAAAACAATTAGGTGTGAGATATGAGCGCCGTCGCTCACTTTTTTATACACCGTACCAGTCTCAGAAGTCACAGGTGGGGATGCGAACTGGAGCCTTGGGGTCATCATACTGCAGAGTCAGCGGCTCAGTTTTGGAGTAAAGAGAATGTATCGTGTAGACACTAACAACATGGATGAAGTCGTTGTCGTGAAGTTTGAGAGACGCCGCACTAGTCTGTTGGAAATCATCTATACATCGGTGAGATCGAACTCCATAAACGAAATGGAATGTCGAGCCCAATCATAGCATGACATACCAGAGAAGCGAGTGCGGCTGGAAAATGGATTGAAGTGTCCATTATACCAGGTACGATTGAGATGAACGCAGCAGCCGGAACATTCACAAACATCCTGCATCGTTCCGCTGTGCATTAGTGGCCGCGTCGTGAACCAGTCTCTGCACTTACACGAGAAGAAAGTAGACAATTCCGTCCTCCATCATGCGGTCCACCAAACGACCGCGTTTTGTCCAAGGAAAGAGGAGTTTCCAGAAAGTCAGGAGGGTGATGGTGGTGTCAAGTATGGCCGTAAAGATCAGGATCGCTGGATAAATGCCCAATATTGAGTGCACATTGGAATGTAAAACGAAGTATCCAGAAGGACTATCTGAAACAGCTGCGCGTGAGGAAGTGCCTGCTTTCGAAGTTGCAATCAGAGCCGTGCCTCAAAGCCGCATTGTGCTGACCTAGTATGACTAGTGTCCACTGACATAGTATCAGCACGACGAGTAGAATGACAACTTTGACTTTGAAGGCATATAGAGCCATGCTGTTGAAAAGTACACGTTACCCTTCCCGCACAAGAATGACTGAAGAACTTACGCGCGTATCCCAAGGTTCATAGTTGCGAATACAGTGACCGAGTAGCTACCAAACTAGTGACCGGTTAGGAGGAGGTGAAATGAGACATACGAGAAAATGGCTCACAGTTGCGAGGGTGTAGAAGGATTGGAGCCTGTCAGTTTCAGACCGACCGACTATGCTCGAGCTCTGTTGAGGGCTCGCCACGATGGGAGCAATGGGGCCTAGTATGACGAATAGGCTATCGATTTGAAGGATCACAGATGAGTTCCCAAGCATATAGATTATGGCATACTACGCACGCAATCACCGAGAACACTGTCAATAACCCCATAATACGTCCCATGAGGTAGATAACCTGGAATGAGGTAGCTAAGGCATCAATCTGGCCCAGAATTACGGACAAAACACGTACCATTGGCCACGTCAGTTTTTTGCGTCTTGTCAAGAAACTCCACTCGAAGTCTAATGAGACGAAGTACTCCCATCTAGAAAAACTTGTTAGTGAGACGATCGAGTTGTAATCAAATATCATTGTCAGAAATGCCTCATCTCTTTATCATCCCCTACACGTTCATTGAGTCTCCTCGGACGGTTCACTTCTCGTCGGAAACCCGTCCGGAAAAACCCAATGACCAATGGAGCAATCAGGGAAACAAGTTGAATGCGTCCAAGGAGATGAAGCGTTTGCCTGTCGTTGGACGTACAAGTAAGCACTGATCGTGCCAATGAGGATGTAAGGTTCTGGTCATGGAACATTGAGGAACGGAGAACCTGAGAGAAAGGGTTATCACGCACCATTCTCAACCAAAGCCCAGAAAAGTTGACAACGTCTGGATCCTGACCAGAACTATGTCAATAGAACACAGACATGGGGTCGATGAACTTGCCCAGATCACAAGTATCCATGCGGGCAAGGTATTCAAGGTGGCTTCGTTTTGCCAGATTGATGCGAAGTTGGTGGATTCAAGGTGAACTATGAATGCGTATGTTTTTCGAGTGCCTTCTTAACAGAAGCAAATACCAAGTCCGATCATTCTTCCCATTGCACCCTTGATACTGCGACTCACGCCGTGTAGTAAATGCTGCGATCTGCCAATGTAACCACAGCATTGAAGAGACGAAGACATGAAGCTGACCAGTCGCTGGAAATAACCGTTGCTGATGGCCATAAGGGAATGAAGACGCTTTCAATGTTGACCTGAAACACGGAGCAGTATTAGTTACAGTCACAGTGAGGTGGAACAATCGAGAAGGCTCACTTACTGTTGGCCAGTATACTGATCTGCCTCAGACAAATCCTCAGCTAGCAGGCATGAGCGGACATCGGTACTTTCAACTGAACAAATTGGATCGTGAACGAAATCCATTTGTTGTTGCAAGGATATCGCATCGTGCACTACGCATGACGCCAGGACCCGAGATTTCGGTGCGCGGCTGTCGCAAGCAGGATCAACGTTGAGACTATTCGGGTACAGATCACTCTGAGACGGGCACCGTAGAACGCTTCATACAGCTTACGCGTATCCTGCACCAGTACGTCCCACATACTACTGCGGCGACCATATCAAGCGGGATCAATACAATCTCGTGAGATAAATACAAGAATTTGAAAACTCATTAGTATTGGCACGAAACAGTTGTTCATCTACTTCTTCTTGGGTTTCTTCTTCTTCTTGACCCCTCCGCCGGGTGTTGACACTGGTGCGATTGCACTAGGAGTTTCTTTCGTTGCTGTCTCGACGTTGCCGGATGGAATAGCAGGGCTCGCTGGACGGCGGTTTTGCATCTTCTGCATGAGCGAAAGATTCAACGCCTCAAACCGGTTCAGGAAGACCGATGAGTGGGTCTTGAACTTAAGACACTGAATGTAACATGAGATTTCAGTTCTCAGAGTGTCACAAGGAAGCAACGCACTGTTGTATCATCTGTAATCTTCAACACCAGTTTACCCTCTGATGCCCTCCACTTTACGACATAGCGAGCCTGGAAAGACGGTTGTTAGAATGCGTCAAGATCACAGCGTTATTACAAACTCACCCTTGTAGGAGATCTTTCATAGAGAGCCTCTGCTGCCTCCTGGTATTCCTGCCAGGATGAGATGTAGACCATGGCAAGAGAGGGAGGTTGGCGTGACACCGGAGCCTTGCACGGTCACGTTGACCCAAATGTGTGACATCACGACGCACCCAGGAACGCTGTCACGCCTATTATGGTCCGAGTTAGCCGATCGGATCTCTTGAAAGTGCTCCCTCATATTTTGTCCCCCGCAGTTTCCTGGTTTTCCTCTTCCCTCTATCCTCTCAGTTTAACCTCTAGAAACCATTTTAAGGTCGAGGGACTCCTTGCGTCTGTTTTCGCGGAAATGAGCACACCAAACACCCAGAAGAAGCGTACGAGACGTCATATCAATCCTTGACATTGTTTACCTTTCTCACTCGCGGCATTTTCTCTCTTCAGCCCTCCCTTTCATCGCCAACTTCACTGCTGGTGCAATTGCAGGTGTCTCAGAAATCCTCACCTTCTATCCTCTCGGTCAGTTTATTTATATTCATGAAGTGGAGCTAAGCTAACGCGCACCTCTAGATGTCGTGAGTAGCACGCACATACATGCACTCTGTGGGTTCTAGCATATACCGACATTATGTTATAGGTCAAGACTCGCATGCAGCTGGAGACAGGAAAGTCGAAACATGGCTTAGTCGGGGCATTTCAGACGATTATCAAGGAAGAAGGGTGCGTTCACCGCTCATAACCAGTCGTGTGATCACCTCATCCTGACGCGTTTTGGCCGTTTGTCAGCGCAGGAAGGCTCTATCGAGGTGCGGTTCATCTCTCTGGCGCATTTGCAGCAGAGTGGTTGACCTCCACGCTTCGCAGGTCTTGTACCGCCGTTGCTGCTTGAGGCCCCAAAGCGTGCAACAAAATTGTGAGCAATGTCCCCATCATCCGCATTATTCCCGTCATGACCAACCTCATAGCGCTGCTAACGACTTTTGGGGAAAGACTTACCTGTCACTGACCGGTGAATCCAAGATGAATCAGCAGCTTGCAATCCTTACGGGTTCGAGCGCCGGTGCCACAGAGAGTTTCGTGGTTGTGCCATTTGAACTGGTCAAAATCAAGTGAGTGATGTCATCTTGTGAACTCTACACTCTTGCTACGCGTTCCCCTGGCCGTTGAACTGGTTCCCTGCTGAGCTTTTCGAAAGCATCGCCTGATTTCTTGCGCTTTTCTTATAAACGAACCCCGTTAATTTTTATACTGACATGGTGACAGACTGCAAGACAAGTCAAGTACGTTCGCGGGTCCAATGGACGTAGTGCGGCAAATTATCAGGAAAGACGGCGTGTTGGGTACGTACTCCATCTAACTCCACGAGCCGAACCTCACTGTCATCCCTCTTAGGCCTCTACGCTGGCATGGAGGCCACATTCTGGCGACACCTGTGGTGGAACGCCGGCTACTTCGGATGCATCTTTAAAGTGAGGGAGATGCTTCCCAAACCAGAGGTGTGTCTGAGCTACGAGCATCACACGATGAAGTCAGTATTAATGATATGGTAGACAAACGGTGCACGTTTGCGAAATGACCTGATCGCTGGTACGGTCGGTGGCTTCGTCGGTACCGCTCTGAATACCCCGTACGTTTCGATTCCTTCCCCACGCATTCCGCCAACTCTCCGACTGACCCTCGACCAGATTCGACGTCGTCAAATCGCGAATTCAGGGAGCTGAGAAGATTCCCGGTGTCGCACCAAAGTATAACTGGACATACCCTGGTATCTATACCATCTTCCGTGAAGAAGGCGCTGCTGCCCTATACAAGGGATTTGTACCCAAGGTTTTGCGTCTCGCGCCAGGTGGAGGTGTTCTCCTCTTGGTTGTAGAATTTACCCTAGGAATATTCCGTAAAGGTGAGTTGAGGATTTGTGTAACTCCCATAGATGTGTCTGCTAACCAGATTGTGTAGCATTGGGACCACCGTACATTTAGCCTCATGTATTCTTTAGAACATCTTTGGGTGTTTGCCGTATGTATTCCTTTACAAGTAATAACTTAGAATTGCAAGCTTTTCTATCCTAAGGATCGAGCACAACGGAGAAAGACATCATCCAAGGTATGCTCCTTCCTATCACCACCTCTTTACTGACGGTACGAGCATTAAGAGGGTTCTGCCCGTCATCAACCCAATACGGCCCTCAGGAAATTGTCCGGCATGTCCCAATGACCCTACGTCAAATAACTGTGGTGAGTAACTCGAATGTGCTTGGTGACACCAGTCTATCAACTCACAAAGTGATTAGCCCTCTCAAACCGAACCCATTCCACGGGCCTCGTATACTTCCCTTCCACGGCGGCCTTCTCTAACTCCTCTTCCAGCAGGAACCTACTCCACGGGATCTCCCATATCGACTGGTCGGCCCACACATGCCTCCACTTGATTCTCGCCCAACAGGTCGTCTCCGATGGTAACAAAGCAGCCAACCGCAATTCGTTGAATATACCATGTTTGATCCCAGATACCATCATCTCGTCCGACCCACCCTCAGCTGCCGCTGGCGTGTACGCCGCCGAGGCGATTTCGTCCTCGGTCATTGTAAGCACTGTGGGTGTGGGGTGGGCTTCATAGTCGCGCGACTGGAGGTCGAGGGCTTCGGGGTTGGGATGGCGGAAGTACCCGGAAACCCAAACGTTGAATCGCTCGATGAGTTCCTCGACAGGGATGGTCGAGTCTTGGAAAGGGTGGTATACCGTTGGAGGGGGTGGTTGGCCCATGCATGTCTGCGGTGCGTCTGCGTGCAAAACAACTTCAGTTTGCGCTGCTAACGGCGAAATAATTTAGTGATACGAACCGTAGGCAACAACTTGTTTAATATACCCCGCAATGTTGATTTCTCCGGTTGGGAAAGACGGTGCATACGCGAGCAGCGCGTTCAAAAAGGTCACTCCAAGAGACCATCCAACAACAACCACGCTGTTCTTGGACAGCCGCTCTGATATAATGAACCGCTCGAGAAGTCCATGGATTTCTTTCGCGCGCTCTTTGAAGTACCCCCGGAGGATCTCGACAGCCTCTGGAGACCCTGTGGCTGCCGTCTTGGCCACCTGCAGTTGCTCTAGTTCCGCGCCGTCGAGTGGCGCGGCGCCAGGATAGTCACGTCGGTTCACGAGGACGATACGCGTACGATATTTGGCTGCGTACGGAAGAATTCGGGTGAATACGCCTACCCAATCATACTTCAGTATCACAACTAAGACGATTTAGGGGCGATACTTACCAGAGTGCCAGACGTACCCGTGGATGATGACGAGGGTGGTGTACGCCCCATCGCCGACTGGTGCACCGGTGTCATGGATTGCGAGTTGATCGTAAGGAATCATATCGAGAGCAGGCATTCTCTGAAAGGATGGAAGGGATGTGTAGATGCCTTGTGAGTCTATGCTCTCATTCTTCTCTCTTATATACGACTTCCCAATTATCGGGCTCAGCAGGGACTCGGGAGCAGAGTGTGCATAAGCAGAGTACCGCCAAGGAGGAGTTCCTCCGTGGAGGGTTTTGGTCGACATTGATTGGCGCTCAAGCGCTCAAGCACGCAAAATACATAATCTCTGCAACATACTGGCACAACTTGTCACTTGTGTCTCCTTAATCACAAATCCCTCAGGAATATCGGGTATGTGGCATTCGCGATGAACTTGACGCATCAAGCTTCAAAAGTCAAGGTAGGGAATTGCCACGTTAGAGAAAGTACAGCATATGTAGGGGTTAGGGTGTCGTGCAGGCAGGTTTGCTTCATCTGATTTCACCCCTAGAATTGCTCATTTGTCCTCCAAAACTATCCGCATAAATCGGTCTGGAGTATCCCAATGTCCCTGCGCTCAGCATGGTGAGTGATTGAATCCTGCCTTGCCATAAGGTTTTTGATACTCACGAAGTGATTAGCCCCCTCAAAACACACATTTTCCACCGGTCTCGTATACTTCCCCGCCTTCTTCGCCTCCTCTAACTCCCTCTCCAATAAGACCGCACTGTATGGAACTCCCCATGCCGACCGATCGCCCCAAATATGTCTCCATCTTATCCTGGCCCATTCGTTCCTCTTACTCGTCTCCGCTGGTAATAAAGCCGCCACCCTAAGTTCATCAAACACGCCATGTTTGATTGTCGCCGTCAGCATCTCGTCCGACCCGCCTTCTGCACCGGCCGGCGCATACATCGCCGAAGCCATCTCATCTTCCGACATCGTCAGCGCTGTGGGACGCGGGGCAGCTTGATAGTCGTGCATTTCAAGGTTGCTTGCTCTAATATCAGGGTGGCGAAAGTATCCAGAGACCCAGATGGAGAATTGTTGGACACGCTTTTCGATGGGACTGGTCGGGTCCTGTAGAGGGTGATATGCTATATCCGGTGGTGGTTGGCCCATGCTTCTTTGTGATGCATCTGTGGCGAAACGATGTTACACTCTCACTGGTCTCGGTGCAAGGAACTGGGGACACTAACCGTAGGCTACAACGTACTTGATGTACCCCGCGACGTTCAAGTTGACCTCACTTAGCGAGAAGGCCGGCGCATATGTGAGCAATGCGCTCAAGAACGCAACTCCAAGTGACCATCCGAGGACCACGACACTATTCTTTTCGATCCGCTCCGATACAATGAACCTCCCTAAGAGCTGATAGATTTCTCTTGCGCGCTCCTTGAAAAACCCTCGAAGATCATTAACGGCTACCTCCGTCCCAGGTGCTGCATCCTTGGCCACCCTTAGCTGCCCTAACTCTAAGCTGCTGAGTGGTGTGGCACCAGGGTAGTCGCGTCTGTTTACCAAGACGATACGTGTGCGGTACTGAGCTGCGTGCGGAAGTACACGGGCAAACACTCCTGAGACATCCATGATACATGCTCCTCAGCTGATTCTCGCATGACGAGGGCTCGAAGAAGCTGAAGACATACCGGAATGCCAGGCATATCCATGAATGATGAAGAGGGTAGTATACGTTTCCACCCCCTCTGGCACACCTGAATCATGGACAGCTAGTGGGCCATTCGCGCTCATCTGGAGAGCAGGCATACCCTTGTAACGACTCGTCCTGATGTATAATAGTCGACAGCCTGAGATAGGGGCAGCGTGATCGCGGAAGGAAAGAAGATAGATCCCCACGGATTCAGTAATAGACTGCTTTCAAGGGGAATAATTCATAAATATATTAATGTGCTAGCCTAGGTGCGGAACGTCATAGCTTCGCCCTCGCTGGGTAACCTCGCACTCCCAAGATTGTTCAGCAGCGCTTCTCCCAGGATATCAACGCCTGCTGATATAAGCAACAACATTTGACTGGTTATGAAGTGTGTCACAGGTGTTGTCGCGTTGTTTGCTAGGTCTGTGGAGAATCAGCATGAGTACCCGGCGACAGTGATGGGAATTGAGCAGAAATCACCGACCTGCCCTGATACCGTTGAGGAATAACGTAGTCGACTTGGCTATTGCGGAAAAAATGGGTAACAATGTGTGAGCCAGCGAAAGCTGATTAGTATTGCTATGGATTTACCGCTGGCCATCGTCATTGCGACAAGCAGTAGCTTAAACGGGGGCAAGTTAAGGTGTTCATTCAACGCAGCCGTGCTCGCAGACAAAATAACGTATGGTCCACTGATCTTGAGGGCCTAAAGGCGTGTCAGTGTGGAGTGGAGCATTAGCGAGCATCAAACTCATACCAACAGAGGAAACAACCAAAGGGAATGACGGTCAGGGAGAAGACGGTTTATTGAAGCCATAGAGGAAGATCTGGAAATTACTCAATGTCGGTTCAGATTGAGGTGGATAAAGAGATGAATGGACATACCCTACAGACCCGAAAAACGCTAATTGTATGAAAAATAACACAAACACCGCAATGCGCAGGTCCTCCAGGGAGCTAGATTGTTCTGCCCCCTTGTCCTGAGATGCTCTAACGAGGGGTTCGATTTTTGTCCAGAGCAATAACAGGATTGAGTAAGAGATGAAGAAGAATGCATCTTGCCCGTTTGAGAGCAAAGCGATGGGGATAAAGGACGCGAGGGATAGGGATCCAAGCCGAATGAATGACACGCTGGTCCTACGAAGGGACATCAAAGGGAGAAGGATTGAGGTAACTAAGAAATATCAGTGTGGGTATAATGAAGTGTAAAAATAGCACAAACATACATAGGATAAGCCAGCTGGAGAGCCGATGAATCGTCGGGACCGTTTTGTAAGATTTGACTACCACACTCCCCATAATGAACCCCATCTTCGAAAGGGTCAGTTCACATAAGATAGACAGAAATGAGAAGTACCTGCGTGAGTGTAAACCATCGGCCATCACTTCTGGTATTGGCATCGACAAAAAGCATAACCAAACCCAAGGCCACTGCGCATGCAGCGGCGAGAACCCTACTCAAGTTGTCAGCATAGACATTCGAAAGACGATAGTATGGTCTTACGTGAAATGTTGGTCCATGTCGTGAGGTGCCTCAGTAAGTGAGATCGCCGCAGTGAATACACATGTGGTTATCCATGCCAGTAGCAAGGAACCGTATCGACGTAACGCTCGCTCGGGCCATCCGAGAAGTGGCCATGCGACTCCAATAAGCAAGAGTCCGGCGCTCCAGAGGTGTGTGTACTTGTATGCCATCTATACAGAAATTGACATGAATGGATGGGATGGGAGTTATCTGTTGGGCCCACGTACGTTCATGATTTGTAAAGTAACGACGAGTAGACCTCCTCGCCAACAAGGACCCGTAATATTGCCTGGACCGTTCACTGTGGATCGGAGTTTCTCCACCGTGACATTCAAAACTCTTCTCCAGAAGTATATCGAAAATGTGGCGTAAGCATAGCAAGACGCAGCTGTACCATTGGCGTACAGCGCAAACATCGACACCGACAAAGCACTTGCGGAAAGCACATCTACCAGCAACGAGGGCTGGGGCTCGAAAAATGACTGTGAGTATAATATGGCTGCGATTGCATAGCAAATCCACCCGAGGTATGCCGTCGTCGCTAGGAGATGATGGAGGAACGATCTATAGGAGTCTGACGGATAGCTAGACTCGGGAAGTCGGATTTGGGAAGGAAAGTATTTCTGATTTTGTTCTGTGTCCCAAGCTCGATGAGAGCGCGTGTGAAGGTAAGACACTACCGGAGCGTTGACATTTTGCATGTGAAACGAACTAGAGTTGATGTTGGCCGGTTCATAATACGGTCCTGTACCCGCAGCAGTCAGACAGGATGCCTGCAAGGAATTGAGATGAAAACCTACCGGATTGCGATACGCCAGTCTTAGTCTCACCTTGAGCTTGAGAGTCGTGGGTGAGAGACAATATTGGATTGCAATGGTAGGTCGTTGCTATGACTGCGATGTGAAAGAGAAGACCTGTAATGATAACGGGTTTGAAAGAAATTTTCTTCCGTTCAGTTCTGGTGGAAGTCATGTTGGCCATGGCCTTTGTACGCTACCGGGAATGACACGTAGAGTGGGTGTATGGATGCAGCACAAGCTTGATTTCATTCTTTATAAAGCTCGTTTCATCGTCGCTTCGCTGAACCCCAAAGAACGAGAGATCATGTCAAGGCTCGTGAAAATCATAAGCCAGAGTGCTATCATTGCCTTTGACTTCTGAAAACCATTTAATCAGTGAATATTTTGCGTGCAAATGTCTTGAGAGAGAGGGATCTCACTTTGGGAGAGTACTTGGAGCACGACCCAAGTCGATGACAGTAATACTCACTGATAATCAGAGCTCGATACAGTGAATAGAGATGCTTCGAGTTGAAATACCTCTGAGATATACGGTGGAGTATCCTAGTAAGCGTTTTTCAAGTTTCCCAATGAAGGACTCGGATGAGATGATAGTTTTCAACAGCCTCAGGGGCCCGGGCGTTGCAGTGATCGAATCTGATCTTATCTTATCGCCATTATCGCTGGAAGACAACTTACAAGGGAGTCGTTCAGAAGGGCCTGCTTGGTTTTCAGGACATGCCAATGACAAGTTCTATAAATCTGCTACGTATATCGGTATAGTGTAGGGTATCTGTTCTACTTGGAAACTCTAAACGGAAAACCTCTACTTGTATCCATGGGGCTAAAATATCATGTGGAATCCAGTCCAGTCATCGTCAGTGCGTAATAAGTCATGCAAAGTGAAGCAACATGTCCACGGAAGTGACCAGCAGGACGAATTGTTCAGAGCTCCTTCTTGGAGCTGGCTGTTTTGGCGGCGCGGGTGGAGTAGATCATGTCGGTGAAAGGTCTGTAGTGGTACGGATTAGTAGAGACGTGATGAACAAACCAGATAGACACGAACCCTTCGAACTTCAATGCGATAATGTAGACGATGTAAACATACGCCGTGATCAACAGCCCCGCAGGCCTCTCATACCTATATGCCAAATGAGCACGGTCATCTGCACAAAGCATGGAATACTCACCAAAGCGCACCAGCAGCGAAGCACATCGTGCTACCAACATACATAGGATCCCTCAACACATTGAAAGGGAACCCCTCCACCCTATGGTCCATCAAGATCCCAAAGTAATCCCCGAGGAACGTGCCAGTGACGCCCAAGGCCCACGTCGAGGTGATGACGAAGGTTTGGCCGACGAGGAAAAGAATGGCGGGGATGACGACGTTGAGAGGTTCGGGCAGGATAGCCTGCTTGGGCTGGTCCTTTAACGCGCGTTCATACCTGCAAAATGATGAGTGCGAATCGTTACAATGTGTTCAGATAGGGGACGTACAGCGTGTCACGTAGGATTCCAAAGCTGAAAATCATAACAGCCAAGAAATAGCACCCATTCCTCGCACTCCCAAAAACACGCGTGATTGTCTTGTTGTGGAACTCTGCAGCGAATGTCCATCAGCTGTGTTGATCTCACACGACCATCAAAAAGTCCCACTCACCATTCCTCGCGACGATGTTCCACGCGGTCGGGTTGAACGCGATGGAGAGTATCGAAAGATACAACGACTTTTTTGACCAGTCGACGGCGGAGAACAAACCAGAGACGAAATCCATGCTGAACGACGCGATGACGAGACAAGGTGCAGAAGTGCGTGACATGTGCTTTCGAGGTGTCACATGAGGCGTGCGGTGTGACAGGACGTGACGAAGCAGTCCGTGGAAAGGAAAGAAATGTGAAGACGATCCATAAACTATACATACATTGACATGAAAGTCGAGATACAAGAAAGACAACATGTGTATAACCATATGTCGGTCATAATGGGCGTAAAGATTCGAGCTCACTATATCATAACCTGGCACCAGACACCCACCGCTACGCCCTTCCAATCACAACGAATTGTGTCGCGGCACAAGGCCAATCACCCCTCCCAGCTGAATTACTGGCCCCTACGCAGAGGCAACAGCTTGCCCCACCCAGCCACAGATCTGATCCACGGGACCAGGTCATAGCCGCTTCAGCGCCTTCTTGCGCTTCTCCATCCCAGCAGGGATGTTGCCTGCCCCTCGTTTGGTCGCCTTCGCGGTTGCAGCGGCAGGTTCAACAGGGCTTGCAGCAGCGACGTTCGAGTCTGCAGTCCCCAGAGGCGACGGCGAAGAAAGACGCTCCTTGGTGCCTGTCTTGTCTGACAAGGTGGAGCTGGATGTAGTGAGGGTGTTTGAGGCGGAAGATTTCAGCGGATGTGTGACAGGCGGTGCGGCGCTGGCCAGGGATTTCGCTGATGTACTCGCGACGAGCGTCGGGACAGGTGCTTCTGCGGCGTTCGATGCTTTGAGGGCAGTGTTGGAGCCCGAGGGTGCGGACTCCGAGTCCGCCGAGGGGGTGTCAAACTCTGGTGGCCGCGTCTGCGGATGGTGTAAGCTTCGTGGTAGCTACGAATAGCGTGTGGCCACATACCTTTGGTGTGCAGTGAACGCTTGTAATCAACCTGGCCCGGGCACAGTAGCTCTCGTAGTCTTCCAGCAACAACTTTCCCGCCTCCTCGTCCAATGCAGACTCAGGGTTGGGGTAAATTAGGAGACATTTGACTGTCACAAGGATGTGGCCAATCCCGTACGACGAGTTCCAGTCCTTCTTGAGCGTATTGACACAAATCTCGCCGGCAGACGAGACATTCGGGTGGAATATCTTGCTGATGAACCGACCTGCCATATCCATCAAAAACGTCGCGGAGAACACTCTGAAGACTGAGGACATACATTTCGGTGGTGCCGCGGGGAATTCTTCGGTGAAGTTGAACTTGATTCGGAAATAGCCACCAGCGTATGGCGTACCCTCTACCGCGCCGAAGACGCGTCCAGACACGCGAAAAAAGCTGTCGGCAAACGTTGTAGAGGTGAGCATTGTAGTACGCACCTGGTCCCTCGATGATCCCAGTAACATCGAGCATGTTGTCTTCACCGGCGACAACTCGAATACCCTCCGGTGGACTGGTTTGAAGCTGGGTGATTTCGCGCATGAGGCGACGCATAGCGGCAGGCGTGACGGGCTGAGGAGGCTTTATTAGACATGTATTTGCGTATTCTGCACACAACATACCATGATGAGGTCCTGGAAGTAGAATGGATTAAAATTTGAGGACGATGGGAATGGTGCAAGTTCAACTTAGGAATGTTCAACTTTGCGGGCCATCCCCGCCCGATTACATCTCCGACGCCGTGGCCACATTATTAATTAATATTACGTGACATATTATCCCTCTTTGGAAATGCCGACATTTGAAAATCAGACTCAGCGTCTCCGCACACTTGTTGGTAACATCGGAGCGTCCAAGGTCGCCCACAGCGTTGGTACATTCTGTTTTCAAGAGGAGACAGGAAGCTCAAGAGGCATTTAGATAGCCAAAGTATGGGCTCTCGTTATGAGGATACAGGATCTGTGCCGCTGAACTTGTAATTCTGGACAACATTCTCCCATAACCTTCGACAATCCACTCTCGCGTTCAATCGCGCGGCAAGCAGGAATGCCCCGCTGAGTTTCCTATGGAAGATCAGGTCAGTTGGCAACATGCATCAATGAAGCATAAGAAACTCGTACCTATTCAAGCTATACGTCTCCCTTGGTGGCGGTGTCAGCCTATTCGCCAGCATCACCGGTATCAACTCCCTAATCTTCCTCGTCGTTTCACCCCACACGGACCCTTCGCCTCCAAACTTGAAGGGTTGTGGCGTCTCAGGCATAAACGGCGTTGCTAGTAGGATCATGCTTTGGGCATGGGCGTCGAGCATCAACTCGTTTTCCTCGCCTGTAAGATATCCGACTTTGAGGGACCAGGAGATACAGTCAGCGCGTGATGAGTTGGAAGCAGCTTGGAGAAGTTGCAGCCAGGAGTCGATGAATGTGGAGGAGTATTCACGAGTTGCGCCAAAATCGACTAAGGCCATCTATACTGCTACGTTAGTCTTAAGGGATGCAGTTAAACATCAAGACACTAACTTGTCGGGTTTGCGTGTTCCAGAGGAAGTTTGTCCAATTCGGATCAGTTTGCATAACTCGGAAGGTGAAGAGCTCTTTCAGACAAAGGTCAATGATGCGCGTTGCGATCTACAAACAATAGGCGTTTGAGATACGTTGTCCATGCGGGCAAAAGAAAGGAAACGTACATCATCTTTATCTTCCTGGCTGAGCTGGTCAATGGCTGACCCGCCGACACTCACACCGTCGACATGTTCCATCACCAAAACACGCTCGGTACAACCATCCCATACCCATGGCACCTTGAAGCGCGGATCGTTACCTAGATGCGATGGATCTCCAAAACGGCGAAGGAAGGTTGCTTCGCGTGTGTAGTCGCATTCATCTGCCAGCTCTGATTTCATAACCTGCATGCGATCAGTCAGACCAAGCTCAGAACGAGAGAGACAGGGAACTAACCTCTATGGTTCTATCCAAGAATAGCCCTTTCGGCAA
This sequence comes from Cristinia sonorae, assembly GCA_021029105.1. Taxonomy (NCBI): domain Eukaryota; kingdom Fungi; phylum Basidiomycota; class Agaricomycetes; order Agaricales; family Stephanosporaceae; genus Cristinia; species Cristinia sonorae. The sequence goes on along the minus strand of JAEVFJ010000064.1, from coordinate 50,856 downwards.
AAGTCTCCCTGCTGTCAATAACATCTTCACATATCCCAGATCACTTTCAATCGAGTTAACAATATTCGGGAACTGAATCTTAACTGCGACCCTCTCTTCCTTCCCAGTAGGTGATGCAGAGGCAGCGAGGACAGCAGAATGTACCTGGCCAATGGATGCAGCGGCAAAAGGAATGCGGTCGAACTCGACGAAGGACTCTTGCCACGAAGGTCCAAGAGAGGTACGCATCACTTCCTGTGCACAATAACGTTCAGATATTGAAGCTGAAATAGATGTTTTTCGTGTATACCTCCATCTGCCAGTCTGGCATGTAGTTTGCACCATCTTGAACTCGACGGAACATGTCCTCTACCTCAGGTGGAAGGACATGACTATCTTTCGTCAAATACCCATGTTAGCTTCAACGAATTAACCGCATGCACAAAAAACGGACCTTGAATGCTCATAAATTGGCCAATCTTCAACGCCGCACCACGCATCTTTGTCAGCTTGCTGACAAGCCTCTTGATATTGGCTTCGGTAAGCATAAGGGAACCAGCTGAACTCTCGCTACCGGTCGTAGTAGATCTGCGAACGAGCTCGGCAGCTGCACCGTATCCCAAAGATGCAGCGAGTCCTAGAACGATAGTGCGGCTCTCCTGTGAGCCACAAGGGAGAGGCACTGTAGAGTAGACGACGCACCTCCATAATGGAACAGTCGGCCAATTCGTGAAGATGGAACTTTGGATGATTCCAACTGTACCGTCCGTCTTCTTGCCTAAGAAACGCGTAATATCAGGACAGCTCAAGCATACACGCGAGGAATTTCGTACCATAAGAATGTCAGCCGGTACTGGTGTTGGGACCGGCCCTCCCGCTGAAGCAATGTCCGCCAAAACGCGCTGAACGGGTTCAGCTTGAGATAAACCAACCACTATCGAAGTCGCTTGGGGTAGCGGCGGCGACGGGAGGGTTGTGTGCTCTGCCATACTCTTGTGTTCCGGTTCTGAGGTGGACGGTATCTGAGCTTCAACTGGATGAAGATACACGCGCTCAATGCTCGAGGAGTCAAACACGGGACTCGAGAGGTGTATAGCGGGAGATGGGTCGTCCATAAGCCCAGCCATTCCTGTTAGCTGGCTGGTTTCTTCACCTCCATTCACCTTCCTTGTCCCAGCCCTCAACACTGCGCTATCCGCCTCCTCTGCTTCCAATACCTCCTCAATCTTCCTCCTCTTCCGCCCTCCTTCTAGTTGTACCCTCCCGACACGTGCAGACGCGAGAGGGGCGGCGCGAGCTCCAACTTGTGCTGCTTTGATGTGTGCTGCATTTGTGACGATATCGGCCAATGATGACGCGACTGCAAACCAATTGAATGCTGGTCCGGGTGGCATCCAAAAAACACACGACGTCGTTCTGCTTGATACGCACTTCGGAGAGTCAAAGGATCCTCGGAGTATCAGTGTTAGTTGTGAATGCCGAAAGAACGTCAAGGTGGGAAATCCGTCTGAAATTCCGGGTCAGTATTGGCGCCCAGCCCCGGTTCAAACTGTATCACGAACGTCAACTTGTGCGCAAACTTGGGATTTGTCTGGAACTTTGACGACCCTATTCACTGGAAGATGGCATCTCAGCTTGACAATAGCCTTCGAAATGCACAATCACCCGTTGTCACCATTGTGAGTCCTCGATGAGTTCAACTGGCGTTTTCTGATAGGCAGCAACATTTTAGACGCATCCCCAATAAGTATGAATGGAATGACCGTACAGGTTTTGCGTGGCAGTTGTTGGGACATCGCGACCATCATTCAGCATACATAGCTTCGGCTCATTTCAGGAAGGCGGCGCAGCCAGGTCAGGAAAATGCGAACGAAATTGTGTCCCACCCCAGGCATTGGTATGGGTATTTTTATGTTTGCAACTCGCATCATGGGTGCGATGCACTTGCGCCTACCCTGTGACTCGTGAAGATTGGTGCTGCATACATTAGGAGGCTTGTCGTGGACTCGGACTTTCATTGTTCAAGCTCATCTTTTCGCTACCTCCAACGTACAAAAACCATGGAGGAAGTCACGATTCGCCCAAGTAAGTACACGTGATCTTATCAAGACGACTGTACCGCCAGTGACCAGCTTCTCATTTGGTCAGCTGGCGCAAATATTTCGACTATTATGCAAGCTATAGTGGATGCAGGTACGCACATGCCTGTCATTGGGCAAACCTCCTTGACAAGATGTCCCTAATAGTTGTTCGCTAAACAGAATCATATGTTATGATGGTCGCTTCTGGTGCCTATCTATGGGAGTACTTTACTTCGTTGGATTTTGAATGGAGTTTCTTGACACGGCGGAAGAGAATCACGTGGCCTATGGTAGGTAATGTCAGCATCCTCCTTATATGAGAGAGATACTCATTATTCTACTAGATACCTTACTTCCTAGGGCGTGTGGTTGGACTGCTGACAGTCTTTAGCACAATTGTGTTCGTATTTACCGCCTCACTAACATGATGCCGTACTCACCAGCATCTGCTATTATATATAATATTGATTTAAAGCCTGCTTTCCCTCGTACACAATCTTTCCATCGACATACTTCCATCTTGTGTTTCCAACCTCTGCTATTCACTGATGACGTTCAGCAGAAATCATGTATCAATGGTCAACCCGGGGTTAAGAGCCCAAATTGCAGAGCTATCAATGCCATCGTATCTGTGAGTGTACCCCCTTAGGCCTTATGACCCGTTTGATTTGTCTGATTAGCCATTAGTTTGGGAGTTTTTCTGCTGTTGCGTTTGCAAGTATGAATCTGGCCATACGCGCGTGAGTCATAATAATGACCTAGAAACGGTGCTTTTGCACTCAGCAGGTACTTTCTTTTTAACAGAATGGCCCTGTGGTCTCTTGATGTCAAAGCAGTGGGACCGCTTGTAATTCTTACTTTAGGCCAATGGACATTAGTCGTACTCAGTAGGTGTTTGCGTCCATTGAATAACCGATCGTTGTTTACTTACATTTTCACGGGATTAGACGTCACATTTCCAGGCCAGTCTTTCTTTACCATCGGCGCATCGCAAGATATCATCATCATTTCCGGACCAAGCATATTCAAGTTTGTTCCATACCTCCCCACTTTTTTTATATACACTGCTGCATTTGACACTATTGTCGTTGGGCTTACGCTCTGGAAACTTCTTTACCCTTGGACAAGACGTGCTCGTCTCGTGGATAGAATGCTGAAGGACGGTATCGTATACTCCGCTCTAGTGTGAGTGTTTCTCCAACCATGACTCAACTACCCGTTTCATATGCATATGATATTGCAGGATGTTCGTCAATATTCCAGCCGCAATCATTCTCTCCACGACATCATTCACCCCACTGAGTACTACAATTCACTTCCCGTTAGCGATGCTCTCTCTCGTGAGTACCCTCCATGCTTATAAATAATTGAGCCTTGTCATTCAGCTCAACGGACAGATGATCGCCAACAGACTTGTCCGACGGTTATCCAATTTTACATCAACGACACCATCCATATAGTGAGTATCGAATTTTGTTCGCACAACATTCAAGCTCCGATGCTGATACAAGTCTAAATTTCTGGCGGTACAGTATCATGTCCCAACTTCGATTTGGACCAAACTCATCCGTCACTCCGGCTACTTCGAGCCCTGGTAAGCTGTGTTGGCATTACTATATGATATCTGTTCCCGAAACTTTTTAAAACATTGTTATAGCCTCTCGAACCCCATCTGGACGAAAGCGTTCTGGTGGGTCCATATTGGCACCTTTCCCGGCAGTGCCATCCTCTCTACGACTTCACCCCATTCGCCGGCCGTCCCTTACCTCACAAGGATCCTTGTTTCTGGATCTCGACATTGAAGGGCCTAGGGCAATATGAAGATCAACAAGGGTGAACTTGCGTTCAACTGGAGCTTCATTGTCGACGCAAATTACTTAGACCCTGTCCAAATCCATACGTTTGTGTGGAATCAAAGGCATGCATTCAATTACGTCGACTTCGAGTTCAGTGCGAAGCCTGAGGAATATTGCAGATTGACCATGAGGGGCCACCCGGCTGTATCTAGCTATGGCCTTTACCCACATCCATCTCAATTTTTCAAGCCAAGAACGTGAACCTCCTTCGTCCCGAGAACCAATCGAAGAGGATATGAATGCAAAACTATTGCGTAGGATCCCGGAACTTACTCTGTGGATACGATAGGATCGTTGACCTCATCGGCCGAGCACATCCATATTGTATGCTACTGCGTCGCTGCACAAGGTATCCAACTTCCCCTCTCTCATGTGGAGACAAACGAAATCATCATCGCGAGGGATGGAAAGACACCGACCGCCCTCATCGCAATACTTTTGATGAGCGGAGATAGTGCCATGGTTTTGGATGAGAGAAAGATGGTCTGCACCCCATAAATCACGATAACAATGGCGTTCACTCAAGAGCAGATGGTCTGTTTGGTGCGTGAACCCGAGCCAGATGGTGAATTCAATTGTATCTGATATCTGCGAGATACAGAAGCGACGCCGAGCTTGCTGGGCTCTTCACAATTCCCGATGCTGGGACTCCAAGCTCTGGGTCCCGACGGAACGGTACTGGCAATCTCCCTTGCTGAAAGAGCCAGCAGATCGTGCTTTCCACCGGGTCCGAAACAAAGGGAAGAAGTCTCGTAATGAGGCCACTTTCTACTCCAAAGAACTGTGTGGAGTCATTCGCGGTGCTGAACACTCTCAAAGGGTCAAAATGATCCCTCGATTCCTCGCACTCCTCACTCAGAAATAGGACTGTCAAGATGAACGGACGTAAGGGTATGCAGTTTGGATGGCCGTGGTGGCGCAGAGCACGTTGCGCTGCGTTAAAATAGCGTCTGTGGTATTGTACAGTGACATGTCGTGAAGAAAGTGTCGTGAAAGAAATGTGTTGAAAGGGTCTCTATCCAGCATCCAGAAGTTCCGTTCATGGACGTGGAGGGGTCATGTGGGATGGCCCCCCGTCAGCGTAAATAGCGTCGCGGTGAAAAATAGCCTGTGTGGAGGGGAGGAGAGAGCAATGTGTCAGCCGGATCCGTCCCGGAGTGTGGGTGTAAGTAGGATGAGGTGATGAAAAGGCGATGGCGGAGGTGTAGAACGCGATGAGAGAGGGAGAAAGTCAAGGAAACAACGTCAAAAGCAAGACGAATTGCAAATAGGGTTGAAAGGACGGGGTATGAAGGAGACGCGAAGACCCAAGAACGCCTTGTTGGCAGTGAGAAACCAGGTACGGTATCTGGAGAGTGGTGGGAGATGTACCATAGGAGGGAGGTGCGGTGGGAGAAAGGCTTAAATGGGTAGCATCACGAGGCGAGGATAGCATCCGGCGCTCGGGGAAGTGGAAAGGCGGTGGGAAGTGTGGGTCCCACACACACGCAATGCCCTGATGTCTTTTCAAGATGGTGGAACAAACATCTCGCGCCACGCTTACGCAGTGGTATGAAAGCTTGGCCAAGAAGAGATGATGAACGTCGGGGAGGGGGGGTAGTGAATGGGAAGGACAGCGAATAAGACCAAGGGAGAGAAAGACTCACCAATAAGTGATCACTTAACGTATGCAATATGTTACTCCCTCATATTGACGAAGAACCCTCGCCACCACTAAACCCTGATGCCCTCCGCTGCTGCGCTTCTCTTTCCCTGTCCGTTCCCTCCGAAGACGGTGGTATTGATGGTGGGATCACCGATGCTGACGACGGGGACCTATTTGAAATGTGTGTTGAGACATTGTCGTCCGACGACGATGAGCCGGACTCCGTCGGAACATCCGCCGTGTTCAGAGACCTGGACGGGCCTTGACGAAGGCTAGAGTGATTGGAACGTATGGAAACTGGCCTTGATATGGGAGATGGTGGATGTGAATCGGAGAACGATGGATGTGAGGGATGTCGTTGCGTCATGCCTTGCTCCGCTAGGTTCGTGAGACTGGGTTGCCTGGAAGAAGCCTGCGCTCGCAATTGAGCGAGGTAAGCCGCTGAGTGAGATGCGAGTGCCGCGGGTACGTTGCTTAGTTGGGCGAAGATGGCTGGGACCGGAGATGCAATGGCGATGCTGAATGATGGAGGGGGGGCATAGAATCCATCGTCCTCGCCCTCTGGTGGTGGAGTTGGCGGTGGCCTCTCTGCATATGACACATCTCCCGACCGGTTTACGTTCCATGATGTTGACGCGAGAGGCGTGTGAACTGGGCTGACCGAAGTCAGCAGTGGCGTTGTCACCTCAGCGCTGTCGGGTGATACTGGCGGCAGGTAGGGGGGAGGTGCAACCGGAACTGTTCCAGGGAAATAACGAGGTACGAATGGTGCAGGCCCTTCCATGGGCGGACCATCCTCAGAGGCGTCTGTGTGGAAAGAGTCCCTGAAGTTCTGCGCATGTTCGCCCATTTCACGAAGACGACGATCGCGTCGTCTAGCAAGGGCACGACGACGATAGATGGAAAAGGCAAGGGAGAGGGAGAGCACCGCGAGAAGTCCAACGGATCCGCCAACTGCTCCGCCAAAGGTTGCGAGGTTATGCGATTTGCTAGGTGCCGACGGACTAGGAGATGGTGCGGTCGATGTCATCGTGGAGAAGACGATTGTGAAGGATCGACGATGTTGAGAGTATGGGCAGAAGGACAGAATAGTGTGCCAGTGTCGTTTCGGCGTGAAGTTGGGAGGGGAAGGTAGAGGTTGGAAGTTGACCCACGAACGAAAAGCAAGTTAAGATTAAGGAGCGAATCATAACCATGAGCGCAAGCGTCACACGCAGAAGCACGCAGTGCGTAGGAAAATTACAAGAGCGAATGGGAGTAAAGAAGTGATTAGCCAATTGAATCACGTTCCCGAAGTATAGGCGGAATTTATACGCACCTGGTATCATTTGCGCTTGGCCCATTAGATTTTGCATCAGGCGTACCAACTGGTGATTGACCGTCCAGCGTGGTCGACGAGTCATTACCTGTGTTATTCCCACCTTTGACCAAGACATCATGTTGAGAATATGTCACGTAGTCCAACAGAAAAACCGAGTCGGGATCAACGTCAATCCGAAGTGAGTGAAAGCTCTCCGGGAGCCCGGACCTAGCGTATACCAGAACATTGGGCTGGTACGCGCCAGAGGTGACAGTGGAGGCGCTTGTGGGTATTTGGGTATCGATGTGGCTGAACCGTCCATCAGGCTGGGAATCCAGAGTGAAGCTGAGATTTACAGCCATCGACGCGTTTTCCAGTGCCGGCGGCATCGGCACGATTGCGTAGACGTATACAGCAGACCCTGTAGTAGAGAACGAATGTTAACGGATGTTGGAAACAGCGAAGGCCAATCACAATCAATCGATGTCTGCTTCATGGCGAATTTGACCCGAAGAACAGAGGGAAAAGCTAACGATTGGTTGTACTGAAAATCTGAGGACTGACCGGTGAAATTAACGTGTGCGAAGACCGGAACATCGACATCCCTTGCATTGACAATACCAGGTCTGGAAACAGACGAAGGATTGTCGCCGTTGTGCCGTTGGACTAAAACTCTCGGACTCGCAATTGCTGAGGAAGAGCCTCGCCTGAACATACCCTCATGATCAGGACCATCTCTAGTCTCGTCCCGTCCGCCATCACCGCCGCCACTGCCCTCCACTGCATGATCATGATCTCCTAAAGACTGAGAGGCAGAATTAGACGCAACGTCATCGGCGCCAGGATCCTTGATGTCGTCCGAATCCGCGGTAGGGAGTACGTGCGTTCCGACATGCCAGGTTTGTTTATATGCTATCCCTTGGTCGGGTTTCATGCATCCAGCGCAAGGGGCCTCAGATGTGCGCCATGCAGCAGCAGGCACATAGGCGATCTGGAATGAAGTATCATCGACCGTTTTATTCATGAGCTTGCCCGATACAAAGAACTGCGATCGGAGAGCCCGCCACCATGGTGATAGAGATGTTAAGCCAGTGGTGTCCAAATAGAGGATCATCACGATCACAAGTGATGGTGGTAGGGGACAGTGCAATCTACACAAACCTTTGTCATTCATGGCCAAACCTGGCACCGCAAAGACTGACTGACCTCATAATGGTCCAAGCAAAGCAGTTGAAAGCACGGTATGACTGCACGGTGAGCCGATGGTATGACCAGAATGGTGAAATTGACGTTGATGCTGGTACAACTAGTGCTGTTGGGGTAGAAGGATTGAGGGAACAGCAACCGACGGGTATTCCTTTCAACTTAAGACATACGTTCGCCGCCGAGTGATGATCCAGCGAAGCCACACATGCTCCATTATTCTAGAGGCGTGAGGAAAATGCCATCAATCGTGAGTTCACCGGAGGTTCAGAGAAACAGTGAACTCGGGTGATTTGTGAGAGTGTGTGTGGAAGATCCATGCGAAGAGAGGATACCGGTCGGGCAGTAATGAGAACCGGTAGAGGCGGACACACCGGTTTCTGGTGCAGCTGGCTTATGGTAATCAAAGCAGTCCAAGTGCTAATGAACACCGGGGCTTCCAGATGCTAGCCGGAGAATGGGTAAGGGTCGTGCTACCATGCTTTACTTGTCCAGCGTACCAAGAACTGGGCACATCATTAAAGCACAGCGAACTTTGAAAATAGCGACGACATGCCTGTGACTTAGAGACCTCAGCAATGGATCCTCCCATGCAAAATCGACACTCACCTTCTGAAGACTCTCGCTTCCCACGATCTGTGAGGTTCTACCCAAGACAGCGTTTCTCCTCCGCTGTCTCCCGTATGCTGGAGTGTTATTCGCGGGGAAGAAGACAGGAAGTGCTAAAAGTGTGATAGACGTTGGCCAAGCCCAAACACCGTATAATTATGGCTCCAGAATCCAGACGGTTGGCTGACACAATTTCCTTCCAGTTGCGTGGCTCAACTGTCTGATAACTAATATGGTGTCAGAAATCGCAGTCGTAAATCGCATCAGACGCAGTAAGGTTCCACAAAGGGCAAGTGTCAAGGGCTGGCGAGAGGGGACGAACATCTCGCATTCGATAACTTGAATGGGAACAAGGCGGGTGTTCGACTGCGTTTGAGAGGGAACACAGTTCTGGAGAAGGAAAGGAGCAGGCTGGTCCAAATCGTACATGCTTGAGCGACCAAAACGCGTCCACTGGTGGAGAGTGAGGAATCTGTTTGGCATTCAAGCTTGATTATGATTCATAAATAAAGTCAGAATTGCACGCTGATGGGAATTATTCCCACAGTTAGAGAGGATTAATAGATCGCGTCTTACCTCAATACAAGCTGCTAGTAACAAGTATTTATCGATTAGTTAGTAGCTGAAGTTTCCATCAACAATGTCGTCACATCTCAAATCCCACAAGCTTGGCGGAGTACCCCGACTTTCCTGCAAATTCGAAGGTATCGTTAGCTCTGCCTGCTCAGCATGGGTATGTTCACGTTGATGATGATATTTTCCTCAGGTATTTTTGCCAACTTAGCCCTCTGACGGCCTTCTAACTGTGACCATCTGCGACTCAGAACCACTGAGTGGACCATTCTGGCCATCCATTCTCACCGAACGGCGACTTCACTCGGACACTCGTAAGTTTCCCTAGTGGCTCCCCTGAGTTGTTCTTTTTATACTCTGAACAGCCCATTTTGTGATACTTGGTGGATGTTTTGAGGCTCTCGATTGCTCCCATCTCCCCACCCTTTGCCGCTGTGTTCCGCAACGCGCGGAATCGTCAGGTGCAATACAGATAGCTCCGTGCCACGGCCACGACTGTCACCTCAAGACCTATGGGCTGTCTCAAGCGTTACACCAAGCCAGTTGACGGCACGATACCTATCCCCGCTCTACTATATGACGATGAAGATCTCCTGACGTCCCAAGAAGGGCTCGGTATCTACGACGGGTGAGTGTCTTACGAGTTTCTATGGGCTCTACGAACGACAGATAAGGCGGAAGTGCGCAGTCACTGAAGTCTCATGAGAGCACCGCGCAATCTGTGCCTTGAACGTTCCGTTAGTCGTGTAGTCATATATTCTTTCAATTGCCTTGACGCGGTAGTTGAAATCTTCCGCATGCTTCATCAGTAACGATCGTCGTGTAGACACATGAAGCTTACGGCAAAACAATGCTGACGTATCTATCCCTCACAGGACACAGAAATCTTTGCGACATCAGTCTGGTACGGTCCACGCAACCACTCACCGGTTATTCTACATCGACAATTCGCATCCTGGGTCACGCTCATTTGCCTTAGACTTATCGCACATATCCAGGACTGAGCACTACGCCGGCCTGTTCACTAGCTCACCGAAAGTAACTTTGCACTTGCACTCGATCGCGAGTGCAGGACCTTCCTCTGGGACCGACGCGGTTGGAAACTTATCTCCAAGTGAAGACGCATTTGGAACATGGGAGTGCGAGGTCTGCAGCCACAAGAATCCTCCGGGACTCAGCCCGGCGGCATCCAGTGTTTGTTCCTTGTGCGGCGTTCCCCGTTCCTCTGTCAAACCACCGATAGCTGCACCTATTCCGTCGAAGGCCAAGGCGTCCATAACCTCTTCGCACCATCTGTCCACTTCTCTCCCTTCATCATCCGCTAATCTTCTTGCGCTGGGCTCATCCGTACCACCTTCTGCTGGTGAAGTGCGGGGCGAGAACGGAGAGGTATCGTGTCCGGCATGCACGTTTTTGAACCATCCTTCCATACCTGCCTGCGAAATATGCGGGACCTCTCTTCCACGGCTCCGAAATAGTATCAACGGGCATCTTCCAGCCAAATCTGCGCCATCTTCTCGTCCCACTTCGCCGTTTGACAATGACGATGACGATGACGACAGCGATCTCGGTGATGAAGGGATTAGGATGATCCGCTTGAGCTTTAGGAAGGGCGGGGATAAAGCATTCTATGCTGTGATGAGACGCGGCCTGTTGAGCAAGGGTTGGGAGGTATGTTCCATGCGGAACCGCTGTCATACCAATATTGAATGTGTTCTTTGCTCAGTCCAAAGGAAGACGGGACGGGACAACGGCGTCGACGCCCAGACCCAATCCTGGAGGTATTTCACAGTCCGGAATTAGTACGTACCTGCCACATTCTCTGCAACGAGGTGTTCATTAATTTTAAACCATTGACTTCGGCAGACGGCCTCTTGCAGACCGTGAACACTACGGCAACGGCTGCGAAAACCAACATGAACGACGCGCTTCAGGATCTCGAAGCCCTCATGGTGAAAGCCAAAGACATGGTTCATCTGGCCGAAGAGCTAAATGAACGTCTCACCGCAATCAATGCCGCCTCTTCCTCCGCCACCTCCACCGCCGCCGCGTCCGCCTCGTCAGGTCCAAACCCAGTGGAACCTGAAGAAGCCACGTTCATTCGCTCGTCGCTTTCCCAGCTCGGGCTTCAGATGGCAAACGCCCCCGTTACGCTTGACATGATACGCGACGAGCGGAAATGGGTGGAAGAGCTCGCGAGGGAGCTGGCGGGTGTACTCCAAAGCGGAAATGGAGGGACCGGAAAGCGTCAGGGCGTGTGGGACGCGAAGTTGCAGAAGGACGGCGGCATGATGGGTCGACGGGGCATCGTTGGATTGGATGAAATTTGGGGCGGGTGGAATCGCGCTAGAGGCGTCGGTCAGTCTTCAGTATCTTCTTCGACCCTTTTGTCCGCCGATACTCACAGCCGTGCCTTTTTGTTAATGTTCGCACAGCTCTCATCCCGCCTTCGACGTTCCTACAAGTCCTTCCTGTGCTTCCCGCATACACTTCACCACCGATACACATGCGCACCTTTGTAAATTCCGGCATCTCCGTGCTCCACACACCTCCTTACACCAAAGCCGCATTCGCATCCCGTATGGTCAGCTTGATCACCCTCTGTAAGCCTTCCCTACTTCCTCTCTCCGCCTCCCCCAATTTCCGCAAGTTTTAAATTTTTTGATTGCTCACAAACTGTTTCCGCGTAGCTGGGCCGAGGACCACAGTCGAAGTCGCACACGAAGAACGCCTTCCGATCGGTCTCGTCCAAGACATGGTCGACGAAGTCGAAGAAGCGGGAGAAATATGTCGAGACGGGGGAAGCGGGGGTGGCGGCGGGGGTATCGGTGTTGACGGTACCGAGGTCTGGTGGTGCGTCAATGCGTTCCGGGAATACGTTTGGGACGGACAGGTATATTGAAACTACGAAGGGGAGAAGGGTCGTTCATGTTATTTTTCTGTAAGCGTTCAACCGTGTAATGTCTACGTGATATCTTTTGTTTTACTAGCATCGTCTAGAGCTGACCTTTTCGGTACGAGGGTGTTTCCAGAATCGAGGATTTCCCTCCATATTTTGTCCAAGCCCACTCGGTCCTCCGAGTGCGTCTCACTGGCACCGATGTTCACTCCATGTTTCGAATTACAAGACTCACAATCTCCACATCATGCTGTGCCCACCAGAATCAGTCCTCACCAATACTGCGATCATCATTCCCGGTGCTACTTACCGCTCAGTTACAATGAAAGACTCTCGGCCGCCTTTCAAATGAACCCCGCGCGCGTCCCGCTCAAAGATGATAGCCAGCCTTCATATGATATCCCAAATCCCAAATCCTAAGTTCCCCTGGTTCGCAGGTGCGGCCTTCTATCTTCCTGTTCAAAAACCCAAAAAAAAAAAAACACCAGCGTCCAACAACAATGAAAAGGCACGATCCCCGAGGTGTAGGGAGGCTGTTCCATTGACACTGAGCTCATGATCATGATGATCGGAACGTTCTGGTATCACCGCAGTACACTATACAGAAGAAGGTTCAAAAGGGGGATCGGACTCGGAAAAAGGTAGGGTAGATCAGAGATTGAGATTAAGTGAGAGAGGTGTTTGTAATCTGTTGAATGGATGGATGGATGGGTGGGTAGGTACGGATTCTCTCTCTCTCGTTGCTACGACGGCGGATCCGAGAAAACACCTGGTTTGTTTCGCAGCTGAGGGTGACCCTTCCCTTCCCGGCGTTCAGGTTCTGAAGTCTTACTGGGTTTGGTTTTAGGTTTTCAAACGCAATGCGCAGTATTACCCTCTCCTTCTTCTTCCTTCCTTCCGTATTCCAGGCCACCACCACCCGGGCCACCACGCAATTCCTTTCACTATTCGTTTCATTCATCCTCGCCCGACGCAACGACACCCAATCGAAGACCACACACACGCACACACACAACCCAAACCCAAACGATCGACGGCATACACAGCATTCCCAAAAAAAACACAAATGAGAGTTACTACACACAAACCTTCAATGTTTCCGATCACCCACGCATCAAACATCACCGTGACGCATCATCCGTCCTCTCCACTCCACACAGCTTCAAGCTTCCGAGTCAGGACCCAGGTCAAGCAAGCAGTGCGAATCCGAACAGATCGATCTATCCACAGAACCCGGACAGAGTGACATTACTTATAGATTCTCGGGGGCAGGGGTGGTAACGACTAGAATAGAATCTGAATAGGGAGCGTTTGGATCTGAAACCCTTGAACCTCAAGCTGATGATCAACGTTCAACTGGGCGTATTACTGGAATTAGTGGAATTAGTGTCGTGTTGATGTTGGTGTTGGTGAGGTGCACTTGAAGTGTGGCATTCAAACTTTCACTTGTACCTACTGCCAGCTCTCTCAAGATCTCAACATCTCAACAACGAACTCCCCCTCCCCCCACCACCACCACCAACAAAAGAAAAAAGCAAAGCAAAGCGATTAAAGCCAATAGATAACGCAAAAAAAAAGATCACCCTGGCCCACTGTATAACGTATATACCTAACGTACATGCAAAACAAACAAAACAAAAGTAACCTAAACCTGAACCTGAACTTAACTTAGCGATAGTAGGGATGCGTGTGGAATGTGAGATGTGAGATGGTGCGTGCGATGCATAATAAAAAAATCCGAACGAGACGAGACGAAGGGCGGGGGGACGGGGAGGTGTACTACGGATTTGAGGTGGGGTAATGTAGGAATAAAATTGGAGTGTAGGGATCATGTAGACGGGATAGAGAGAGATGATGAAGTTTCCAGGGGGGAGGGCGTAATAAAAAACAAACGAAAGAACAAGGGGGAAACAAATACGAATATGAATATAGACACAGGAGGGATGGGGTAGGGATGCGAGGACACAGACACAGACACAGACACAGACACAGGAACACAGAGACACATAAACACAGAGACAGAGAGACACAGAGAGAGAAGGTTTTTGATACAAACAAGAACTAGGATAGGGATGAGGGAGAGGGATGAGGGAGGAGGAGGAGGGAATTAAATCGACACAAAAAAACAAAAAAAACAGACGTAGATCCGTAAGATAAATTAGACACCCGACGTGCGGGGGCTCTAGCTAAGAGGTGTAGTGGGGTAGAGGGTAGCGTGTAGAGAAAGAGAGAGAGAGAGAGAGAGAGAGAGAGAGGATCTCAACAAGAACCAAGAAAATCGCAAAGCTTAAACGAAAAAAAACCTGAGTCCACGACGGGGAAGCGAAAGAGAGCGTCGTTCACATCGGGACACCATAAAACGCCTGCTCCGCCACACCGACACCGACACCGACACCAGCAGCGTACTGACCTTCCAACGCCCCATACGCCTGTTGTTGTTGTTGTTGCGAAAGCATCGGCGAGTCCGTCCTGCCCGTATAAACCGCACCCGCACCCGCGACCGCACCGTACTGCGCGTGCGCATAGGACGGATCCGACACGACAGTGACGCTGTCCATGTGCATCATCTGCTGCATCTGATCGTGCAACTGTCCCGTCGAGCTCGACCTCGAATGATGTCCCTGTCCCTGTCCATGCGCGTGTTGGTGCGAGTGTGGGTGTCTCATGCCGACCATCCCTGCGAGGTGTGAATGAGAGTCGTACTCCAACGCGAGACTGTACTGCATCGGACTCGATTCTGCGCTTTGCGACATCTGCTGTTGGGATTGTGGGAGAGCGTACGGATGATACGTCCTCGACGCTCCTCCAGACTCCGGTCTCCTCCCCGTCATCGACGACGAAGACGCATCCCCTCCACCATACCTCCCAACCCCAACACTCGGCGTCGCGCTCCTATGTCTCCTAATCGGACCCAACCCTCCCACAGAAGAAGCAGCACCCGAAGTGCTCGACGACGACGCAGCGGAAAGAGACGACGACGACAAGTTCAGTTCCGCGGGGTACAACCCCGCATGGTCGAACGCCGCTTTGTGCGACGGCGCGGAGACGGACATGTAGTCGTGCAGGTGCGCGGGTCCGGGTCCGGAGTTGCTGTACGACGACGACGACGACGACGCGGAGTGTGGGTGGAGGGGTGGTGGGAGGGGTTGTGGGGACGGCATGCTCGACGCGCTGAACGCGGGACTCGCCTGCGCGCGGATGGTAGCCCACTGCACGCCCGGCGACGTGTCGTCCACATACTCAGCAGCGGCGGCGGCGTCCGCGGGGAAGAACACCTCTTCGTCTGTCGCTTGTGCGACTTGACTTTGCGCCGGGACGACCAGCCCTTCCTCGCCGCCCGGGACCTCGCACAACCCGCCCTGGATCTCGACCTCGCACATGCGCATGTCGTGCCCGCCCCACGTCGTCTCGTCCTCGCCCATCTCCATCATCTCCTCCGCCTCGCTCTCCAAGTCCGCATCGGCGCCCGTGTCGTCCGCCCGCGCGTGCTTCCTCACATGCTCGTTCAACGCCTCCGCCCGCGAGAACCGCTTCCTGCACCTGGCGCACGGGTACGGCTTCTCGACGCCGTGCGTCCTCACGTGCCTCTTCAAACTCTCCATCCGCCCGAACATCTTCCCGCACGAGAACAACGGGCACACGTACGCCTTCGTCGACGGTGGGACGCCGACACCCATGGGCATGGGTTCCGCAGTTGTCGGCCACGCCGGCTGCTGATCGAACGGCTGCGTGTTGGACCTGTGGGGCTGGTTGAACGCCATAAGCGGGTACGTATGATGGCGCTGTTCCGCATGCCGACCGCCATGGTGGGGTGGCGTCGCGGCGGCAGGAGCTGTCATCTGGTGATGGTATCCACTGGGCATAGCCGCCGCCATCGCAGCGGCGCCTTCCGCCATCATGCCCATTGGCGCGGCCGACGAGACAGACGCAGACGAGCCGTACCGGGGGAGGTAGGAGGAGGATCCGTGGGCCTGCGCGGACGCATGCAACGCCCGTCTTTGCCGCTCCTTCTGCTCGGCGACGAGGTCCGGGTTGGACTGGGGCCCGAAATCACCGCGGGCCTGGGCAAGGAACATGTCCGCCGCACTCATGCGCGTCGTGTCGCGCCCGTACCTGTCGATCTGCGGCTCGGCCATGCGCATGTTGCTGTACGCAAAGTCGTCGGGAGAGTCCCGAAGGTGCGACGACACGGCCGAGGGGCTGCGGCGGGACTTGGGGACCTTCTTGCGGCGCTGCTTGTAGGTGGGGGACCCTTCAAAGAGGGAGAACATGGAAAAGAAGGCAGAGTTGGGTCCGTTGAGGGCCGAGGGCTTCTTGCGCGGCTTGCCGTCCTCGTTGGATGATTGGTAGTCGTCCATCTCCGAAGAGGAGGTCTCCGCGTCGGAGGCGGACAGTTTGTCCTTTGAATCGTCGCCGGGGTCGCTCATGGCCTCGTCCGCGCGTCGGACGGCAGCCTCGAGCTCGCCCTCTCCCTCGACACCGCCCTGGGCCTTGCTGAACTGATCGTAGAGGGATCGTTTCGGATCGTAGGTGAAGGAGGCGGCGGGCTCGCCGACGACCATGGTGGTGGGCTCCATGCCCATTTTCTCACGTTTGAGGTCTCGCTCGAGGGCGTCGAGGAAGAGACGGTCATGGGGGACGGAGAACCTGGGTGGGAGTGAGCGAGGGGCCACGGCGCGAAGAGGATCGACGTACCAGTAAAAGACCTTTTGCTTCTTCTGGGTGCGGATGCACTGGTACTTGAACAGGAGATCAAGAAAGGGCGACTGGAGAGTACAGATTAGTCAGTTGGATGACAGTGATCGAGGGGTGATGATGGGAAATGTCGAACACGCGGCGGGACCGCGGACGCGAGAAGATCGGAGAGGATGGAGAGATGGAGGACTCACCTTCGGCTCCTCCAAGCAGGCATCGACGCCTGGCTTGAGATTCCTGAGGTCGCTGAAGACCCCCTCCTCGAATTTCTTCATGTTCTTGACGGGTCTGCCGAAGGCCTCGAAGCGGAATACGAGGGCGCGGACGATGTCGGTGCCGGTGATGTGGTAGAGGCCGCCCCAGAGGACGCAGGAGACGTACTCTGAGTTTGGGAGGAGGAACCTGTTGAGGGCGGGGTGGGCCGAGTTTGGGTGGCCGAGAGGGAGGGCGGCGGGGTCGGTGGAGGGATCGGCACTCCATCGGGAGGGGGCGGTGGCGAGGAAGAACTTGAGTCTGTCGAGGTGTGTGAGGAGCTCGCGCTCCTGGTGGTTGAGGGGGCGGGTGAGGGCGGGAAAGGAGTCTGCGAAGCTCTCGGAGGTGGTGTGTGGACGGAGGGGGTGTGCGGTCTCCTCGTCGGGGTCGTGGTGGGGGAGGTGGTGGGAGGCGGTGGAGATGGAAAGAGGGAAGAAGTCGGGAGGGTAGGTCATGGTGCAGTGGGGAGGAGGCGGAGGGGCGAGGAGGGCGTGCATGGATATTATAGAGGGGAGAGTACGTTAGGCGTCTTACGGCATCGTCAGCGGGGGACTGGGCAGTGCAACAACAGACTCAGACTCACCAGAGGAAGCTGAGGAGGAGCCTTCTCATCCCTCCCATTATATCCACCCGTCCCTCCGGTTCCCCGGTCCTCCATCGCCGCTCGCCGCCCGGCTCCCTCTTCACAGCCCTTGTCCCTGCCCATCTCTATCCCTCCTCTCCACCCTCCCTTTGCTTCCGCCACTCTCTACAGCGCTTTCCTCTGATCGCGATCGCAAACGTTGACGACCAGCTTACACACACCCTCCTGTGGGCACACTCTCTCTCGTCCAAGGCCACTCATTGAATCGCCTGGTGCACCGCACCGTATCGTCCCTCCGTTCGTCATCTCCATCTCTCCGGGGGATCCATGAACGCCCACAAAACGCCACCCCTCCAATCTACATCTCTCACTGACTCTTGATCCCCTCAGATCGTCCGCATGAGGAGATGTATACACCATAAAATCCATTCATCACGATTAGATATCCAGAGAACACAGTGAGCGGGTGACCGCGTCAAAGCACCAGATGGTACAAAAAAGGCGCCCCTCCCTCCTCCGATCCCTCCTCCGAACCCATCCCAACTATGGTCATCCACCTTCTCACAAACTCACAAAAGTATTTTCTTTTCCACCCCGGCGATTTCAGTCCAAATTCTCGGACGTGCAAAGGGCCCGAGTCCTCTTGGCTTATTCCAAGTTCGCTATTTTCATGGTGAAGGGGACCTCGGAGGGCGGTTCGGAAACCGCAAAGCTGAGCGTTGGTCGGTCGGTCGGTCGGTCGGTGTGGTGTAGAAGCAGGAGGTTCTCAACTTCGGATGATCGTGCCAATGTCTCGGGTATGATGTGACGCATCTGTCACACGATAACGGTAACGCAGTAACAGTGAGACCGAATTGATAGTCACCGTCCATTGAGAACGTTGAGAACGCCGAGCTCAAAAATACATTCCTATTGCTGTCCTTGGCCTTGCAAGCCTCCAAACTGCGTGACCTCAGCATACCTAATCTCTCGCTGCTCCTCACTTCCCAACCGTCAACATGGATGACCTTCCAGTGCTCCTCGACCGAATCATGAAGACTCAGGAAAACCAGAAACTCACGTCCGTTCGTCCAAGACTTTCCCAACTCGTCCAGTTTCTGGCCCACGCTGCGCAGCTCAAGGACTATATCGTTTTGACCCAGCACGCGAAGGACCCCCAGGCCCACAATGGCCAGGCTCCTGCCGTGCTTCCCAGGACTGTAGCGGATCTGCTCGCAGAGGCCGTCGGACTTGACAGGGCTCACATTAAGGCATGGTGGGCATCGTTGAAGGACATCGTCTGGGACGATGAATACATTCAAGACATCTTGCAGATCTCTCCGGCTCATCTCCAGCTCAAGCCCAACAGCGCGTTCATCAAAACCTACGACGACGCTTCTCATGGTGAGTCGTACTTGTGAATCTACATTGTCACACAAGGCTCACAGATGAACCCCTTAGTTGCGCATTCGTTCTTTCCGCCCACTTCGCGATGCATTCAACCAGACTGTCGACTCAAACCACTGCTGAAGAAATCTGAAATCACCCGTGTTGTCTTCTTCACCCGGGCAAATGGGCCACTGCCCGCACACAATATCCACACATATTGTCACGGTATGCTGTAGTTCGTGTCATGCTTCGATCGTTCTCTTTTGGCTGACAGTTTGAGAACAGTCTGTAATACCAATTACCACCATAACTACTACGTGCGCAGTCAGACTAGGGTTCACTATTGAGGACCACTTCCCGACGTCATCCAGGTTTCGGAACACAGATTCATAGAGCGGTGTCAGATTGAGTCTTGGGACAATATGATGCTCAATGGATGGTACGATTCTGAGATTTCTGAAAGCTCTGATACGAGCTAATCAGCAATGATATCCCACAGGACATCGGCAACAAACTGTGCAGAAAACTTCAACCGTGACCATGCAAAATCGGCCTCCACCTTCGCTAAGCTTGGTGATACTATATGGCCTTGCACGTTCGTAGTCGAACATGCCCATGTCTGGGACGCTTTCGTTTACCGCGCCCTTCTTGAGGACGCTTTCGAGCAAGGCGTATCTCTGGAACTTCCACATGGTGGTGAACAGCGGGATCGCTTCAAAGCTGCGATGAATGCACGGAGTACACGCCTTCAAGTGTACGGCCTTCCGACTGTGCTCCATAAGTGCAATAAGTGTGTTCGTTATTTCGATCAACGTGAAAGCGGTGGAGGGATTCGTGAGTTCTATTACTACTGTCAACTATCCATGAATTTTAGTTGTACATGTACAGAGAAGGTCTCATGCGTCGTCATGGATGGGGTCACCATTGGACATCCATGCTGTGGTGTACCTAACTGCAAGAAGCCGTTGGAGAAGCAGAACGATCATTTCTGCACAGATCACACATCCGAATCTGACATCTGCTCAGTTACCACCTGTCGGCTTCCCATTGTGCCAGGCACCCGTACTTGCAGCACTCCGGAGCATCAGGCAGTAGAGGCTGAGTATAAGGAAGTTGGCAAGGGCCGTCGATCGCTGAAGGAGAGGCTTAAGCGTGCACGGGAGGCGTTGGCATTTGAACAAACTCTACCTCCCACTGTCGTCAATGATATGCAGTCTCACGAGGGGGAGGAGCACAACAACGTGGAGGATATTGATGATTTTGACTGTGTCCTCCACCCCCCAAGCTTGCCAGGCGGTGATATCACGGCCTCACATGTCAATGGTACCACTCCGTCTCCCGTTACCAGCCGGGTCTCAGGACCCGCTACCACTGCTGCTTCTCCTGGAAGCGGAAATCCCCCAAAGAAGATCCGTGCACGGTTTGGACGCAAGCGAACCCACAACGAGCAATTCCTGGTGGCCCCGTGTGGGGTTGTGATGGGTAGAGCAACATTTTACAACTCAGAGGCCGTCAGCTCAGCTGCGGTGAGTTTCAGCATTACTTTTGTGCGTATGAAATCACTAATGGCCTGCGGTGCCGTTCCTGCACTTAGGAATTCGTCAAGCGTGTTTACGAAAACACCGGTGTCCCACCTCCTGATCATGTCATTTTTGACAATAACTGCCACGTGGTCCCACATGTTCGTGGTGATCCCTTCTTCGAAAACATTGGCCTCACTGTCGATGTCTTCCACTTCAAGTCGAAGCATCGTATCTCGGACCATGCGTGTCAAGAGACTTGTAACCCTGCCGCCTATCCCGAGTTGATGAATGACGATGGTACTTGGTTTTTCAACTCCTCTGCCTGTGAGCAGTTCAATTCGTGGGTTGTGGGCTACGTTTCCATGTGCAGAGAGATGACTGCAGAGAAGTTTAACTTTTTCTTAGACGAGATGTGCATGCGAAGGAACCGGGACACAATCGCAGAGTTAGAAGAGAAGGGTTATGCACCCCGTTTTTGGCATGACGGAGAAGTACCGTTGTAGTATCTAGTCTAACCTAACCTAACCAGACGGGTGGACGAATGGACAGATGACCGTACATACAACCGGACGGACAGGGGGATGAGTGAGTGAGTGAGTAAACGACTGACTGGGTGACTGTATGGGGTCACTGGGTGGCTGACTGGCTGAGCAAGTGAGTGAGCAAGCGAGTGAGCGACCGAGTGACTCGGAGTGAGCGGCTGACCGACTGGGTGACTGGGAATACAACGGGCTGAGCGGGTGAGCGAGTGGGTGGTTGGGCGAATGGACAAGTGAGTGATTGAGTGATTGAGTGACCGACCGACTGGGAATACGACTGGACGTCCAGTTCACGGCTTTCGCACAACCTGACCAAGTCATCGCGACGCATGCGAACCAGAGTCTTCGCCGTGACGACTGTAAGATCGACTATAGCTCCATAAATAAAATGCAAGACCTTGTGAAAAAAAGAAATGAGTACTCACCATCGTCTTCCATAGCTTCTTCCTCCTCTTCCTCTTCCTCCTCGGTATCGCCCTCAGCGTCGAGGTCAACACTGGCAGCGTCTTGATCAACTAAACTGTCCTCCTCTTGATCTTCATCGCTAGCATCTTCCTGCATCTCTTCGCCGACAACTTTGCCATTTCGCAAAGTCCGCGGCTGCGACAGAGGCATCTCTTCTTCCTCCTCTTCTTCCTGCTCACCATCATCTGTGTGATGTCCACGCTCTCCTCATCACTATCCTCGTCGTCTCCGTCGCTCGGGGGAGTGAGTAGGTGTCCTCGGGACCTCAGCCGTTTTCGCAGAGGTGTGCGGCGATTAGGCTTCGGAGTCACCATCCGCCTCCCCGCCCTCGTCCATGTCGCTCTCCTCCGCCAACTGATCTTCCTCTTCCTCCTCCGAGCTCGACTCTTTCACCGATGCCGAAGGCACTGGAGGCGCTGCGGAATAGTCTGCGGAAGTTTTTCTTGACCTCGTGCGTGTGGCGGGCGGTGACGGAAGTGATGATGATGCTAGCGATGTCGTCGGTGATGAGCGACTTGAGCTGGCGTTACTGGCACCACGTCTGTGTGAAGAGGCCCGATGAGACCACGTGATGAAGTGACAGAAGGGACAATTACCTTTGACCAGCGTGCTGGAGAGAGGCTTTGCGTTGTGGCCACTGGAGCGAGTGAGCGACCGAGAGTGACTCGGAGTGAGCGGCTGACCGACTGGGTGACTGGGAATACAACGGGCTGAGCGGGTGAGCGAGTGGGTGGTTGGGGGGCGAATGGACGAGTGAGTGATTGAGTGATTGAGTGACCGACTGACTGGGAATAAGACTGGACGGGTGCCTGGCTGGCTGGGTGGTTAGACGAAAGGTGATAGGAGAGTGACCGACTGACTGGGTGACTGGACGGGTAACCGGGTGGGTGGCTGGCTGGCTGAGCGAGTGAGTGAGTGACTGGACGGGTAACCGGGTGGATGAGCGAGTGAGTGGGTGAGTGACCGCAAGTGAGTGAGTGACTGGACGGATAACTGGGTGGATGAGCGAGTGAGTGGGTGAGTGACCGCGAGTGAGTGAGTGACTGGATGGGTAACCGGCTGACTGGCTGAGCGAGTGAGTGACTGGACGGGTAACCGGGTGGATGAGCGAGTGGATGGGTGAGTGACCGACTGGCTGGGTGACTGGTGGGTAACCGGGTGGGTGGCTGACTGGCTGAGCGAGTGAGTGAGCGGCCGACTGGATGAATACCACCGGACGGACGGGTGGATGTGGGTAACCGGCTGACTGTCTGAGCGAGTAGATGAGTGACCGACTGGGTGACTGGAAATACAACTGGACAGACAGGTGAGCTGGACGAATGGATGAGCGAGTGAGTGACCGACCGACCGACTGGGTTACTGGGAATATGACTGGACGGGTGCCTGGCTGGCTGAGTGGGTGGGTGGGTGGTTGGACGAATGGATGAGCGAGTGAGTGACCGACCGACCGTCAGACAAACGGGTGAGTTAGACGAATGCGAGGTGCGTCTAGGTAGGCGCGCATCAAAAAACCCATACAGCTGTGCGGATTTCTGGTCAGACCCTGAGCGTCTATGTAGATCAAGGTGGATACGTACCGGCCAAACCAAATCGGTGACGGTCGCATTGTATGGCGCCTTCTTTGCGACGAGGTAGTTTTTGAACAAGTCTTTGTCGACTGCGTCATCGGCTGCCAGTGGCTCTACGGTAGCATCCGCACATGGACGTGGCCAGACGGCTGGACTGACGGCTGCTTAGTAGGAAGTGAGTAAGCAAGTGAGCGAGAGGGAGCGCGCGGTTGGACGGACAAACGGGCGGGTAGGTGGGTGGATAAGCGAGTGAGCGAGTAAGTGAGCGGTTGGATTGACGACTGGACAGATGACTGGTTGAGTGAACGCGCGAGGGTGAGCGGACGTGGTTGGACAAGTGGGTGATTGAGCAAGCGAGCGGGAGCGCGAGAGTGGTTCAATGACCGGACATACAACTGGGTGGGTGACTGGGTGAGTGAGTGGGAGCAAGTACTGAGCAGGTGGGAACTCAAAAACAACTAACACACAATGTCTTTGGGTGCGCCAACCGCTGCATCACAGGTATTAGCCAAATCATTGGGATTTCTGGTGCGATTTTAGGAACACAACATGCAGAGTGGGAAGTTGATTGAACTCACCATGTTAGGAACGTTGCCTCAAGACAATCCAGTCTTGTCCCCAGTCCCCTTCCCGCTGACTGAGGTGCAGCAGCGAGTTAACTTGGCGCTTATGCTAGGCGGCAATCGGGTCCTGGTTCGCCACGTCGGGTGTTGCCAAGGATCCCGATGCCAGCACCTCCTTTCTCTCTCTCGCCACCATCACCGCCTCGCTCTTTGCTCCTGCCCCGTTGATGAAATTTGCGGTTTTCTCTGACTTGTAAGCCGTCATTCTCATCTTGTGTGAGTTATCCGCCACCTCCCAACGCATAGCTAGAGTTATAAATGAGCCAAACTCCTTTCTCATGGCGATGTTGTGGGGGCTTGATTCCTGGCAAGTAGCCTATGGGATCCCCCTCACAACAAACAGTGGGACAGGAGCTTGCTTCTTGTTTGCAGCTCAGGCAATGCGCTGGAAGACATATAGTATATTTACACAGTCAAAGAAAGAATAATGTAGGAATATCTGGAACACTGCCTGGCCAGTGAATAAGGATACACCAGACTGACATCGACATGACCGGTGAAAAAGGGACTGGAAGGTAGGCTGCGGAACATGAAACGTATCATAGTACTAGAAGAAACGGCCGCCCTGACGAGAGGAACCAGCGGAGGAGGAGGACTCGGAGGAGGAGGTTTGAACACGACGATCACTGTAGAACGGTGTATGAGTCTGGGTGGAGGCGTGCTGGTATGCATGGAAATCTAACTGTACAGAGGGCGTGGAGGGCAGCATTGGCGGAGGATTTGGCGTTGTGGTACGAACACGAGCTGGATGAGGGAGTTGACTCTCAGCGTCAGGAGAGCGCGATCGTTTGAGAGAGTTGGAGGAAGCAACTTGAATGACCTCCAGACCAACACCTTCTCCTGCCAACTCCAGACGATGCTTTGGAACGCGTGCCATCACATTCCACCATAGACCCTCAATCTCCCTCCCAAACTTCCGGAAGTAAGTACGGAGCTCTGGCTTCATGTTGTTGTACCGGTTACGTTGATCGGCGACACAACTCTTGGAGTAAGCGAACTGAGAGCCAAAGAAGCGATGGAATATAACGGGGATGGTCTCGCCTTTTCTCCCTGGACACTGGGCCTGGTTGACAGCCTCCATGAATGACTCCATGTGAATGGCTGGTACATCGCCTGGCCATCTTGGCTATATACATATTGATGAGATAAGCCGAGAGATGATGGCAATGAATACGTACCGTAAACTTGTGAGGTCCATAGTGTTGAGCCTTAAATAACCCAAAGCCGGGCAGCGTTGCCCACTTCTCAAGAGCGGTAGACGACCAATCAACAGGGAGGTAGCATGGGGTTACGGGATTGGAGACTGGATTCGACGCTGTTCATAGCGGATGATATCACTACGACATGGTGTGAGTTAAGAAAGCGAGATACTCACCTAGGTGGGAAGCGGTATGCATTCCTACTATTGAAGTAGACCGTCCTTTCCCCTTATCCGTGGCTGAAAGAGCGATATGATCCTGAGTCTCAGATTCAGAGTCGCTTGAGATGACAATGATTGGATTGCTAGCTGCAACACCCGCGGAAGACGGTCGATCAGGGGACGGGTCAATATCAATGACATCGTCTACATCCACCTCCCTCTTCACCTTCACCATTTGCGTAGAAGGCTGCGGCTAGTCACCAGTAGAGAGGTCAGTAGAGTTTATTGAATGAATGAGGATAGCGTACAGTCTTCCTAGTAGCCTCTTTCACGTAAGACCGATCCGAGACGATCTTGCGGCCAAGAGTTTGAGACTGTCTTGTTGAGGTAGGATTGAACCCAGGCGGGTCAATATGGTCGACAGTGCTGGCATCGATGGCGCGCAAATACACACACTGGCCAACTAGGACCTGGATAACATGACCAATGTCAACGCGGCACCATGAGTCCGATGTGTGATGATACAGCAAGACTTGTGGCTTCTCAGTCATAGGTGCATTGTTGCCATTAGGGGCAGGCGGGACAAGCCTGAGGCTTGACGAGAGAAGTTCTCGGGTAAGGGTCAACCAAGGATGGTCTTCTCCGCAAGCTCCCTGGATTGTGTGAATGATAGGCCCACTACGAGGTTCCTGATAAGAGGAATAATGAGTCTGGTAGTAGTTCGGGTGTAACTGAATATACGCACTTGATTACCAAGCGGCCAGGTTTGAAACACCACCTCCTCCCGCACCTGCCTGTTCTTCACCTTTGCCCTCTCCTCCTGAGCCTGCTTCTCTCGTCGGCGGGTGAGCTCCTCGAGGGTCAGATCATGGAAAGGAGTGGCAATCTGAGATGAGTAGCGAGGAGCGGCTCCGGATGGGCGAACTGGAGCTCGGACTGCCTCTGTGCGTCTCTGTGAGGAGGTGGCAGCAGAAGGGGTTGCGTTAGATGTCAACAACACAGCAGGAGATGAGTTCGATGACGATAGGGTGCGAGGCGGCGCAGAGGCGTTGCGGTTGACGAGGGGAACATGGGGTATCTCAGCTGGAGTTGGCGGTGGCCGGGCTGCTGGGATGATGTCCTCAGGGATGATGTGGGGTGCATCATGATCTGCTGATTGTAACGCCTCAGTTCAAGTGGCTAGTTTTCCTACAATCTATGATTACTCACCATCGTTACCGCGTCCTCCTCGACGATTTTTCCGGGAGCTGCCTGCTTTGATGCGGTGAACCTTGCAGCCTCCGAGCTCGTGACAGTGCTCAAGACAACACTCATTCTCGCACAATGCGTTGACACAGCGAGTACTTGTGCACCCTTCCACCCGACAAGTCTTCTTGTGAGTCATCAGGTCGAGATCAGAATGAGAGGAAGAGGGCAAGGTGATATACGAGCGGTCAATGAGCTGCGAGCGGAGGTAATTGTCGAGGGAATCCTTCCACCGAAAGTATTTCTTGTGGATGGGGGTGCCGTCTTCCCTCTCCGGACAGCACTTGAGTGAATTAGTTGGTCAGTTGACGGTAGCAGACAAGCCTGAGAGTGACTTACCCGCAGATAGAGACGGCCGGGATTGCCTTCCGATTTCGAGACCCGAGGAGTCAGGGGTGTCTTACAATACACACACAGGTATTCTGAGGGATAGGTTGGAATCATACGACGCAGGCGAAAGTGCTGTTACACACAGTAATGTTTATGTGAACGAGCGAAGCGGAGAGCTTTGATCAGAGAGGGAGGGGAGGAAGAGGGGGTTTCGCAACGCAGGGAGAAGGTGGTGGGGGCGAACTTGAAAGAAAGGAGGTATTGCGACCGGAGACCGTCCGAGGGTAACTTATATATGTCCGCTATGTTTTAACTTCCCTCACCAGTGTCTGGATCCGGTCGATGACGCAGGAGGTTTGACATTGAAGAAAAGACGAGCGAAGGTGACAAATATGGGTTGTTTCTTGCCTTATCGGAAAGGAGGTCACAGATGGCCACGGCCATCGACAGTGGAACACTTCTGCATGGAGAAGAAGCAGCATGAAGTTCAGTACATGTTACTGAGAAGGATCACCATGATGCGCCATCACGAAACACCTTCCACAAATGGTTGGACCGATCGAGGGGGGGGGCCAGACAGCCCATCAGCCTCCCGGCTTGGCGGATTCCGCACCTTTCACGGACCTCGGAGGGTGGGTGGTTGCAAGATGCCGTGATGCGAGTGTAGTGGGCGGCGTGACTCGAGGTCCTCGTATATGAGCATACTTATGTCCAGCGATGCGAAGTGCGAAGTGCGTAATACTATACTCCCCGACTCACGGGCACACCAGAACGAGAACCAAGCCAGGCGGAAGAGGTGGCAGTGAACAAAACGTCCAGATGATCTACATACACCGTGTGGTAACGGCAACAACTACCGGCTCGCTGGGAAAATGCAATGGGCGACAAAAAACGGGGGGAGGTGGAAGGATAACGTACGCGTCAGGTTCTTTTGATCGTTTGGTTCCGGCATGCGTCTTTCTTTCATCATCGAATAGACGACCTGGGCGATGCTCGAGTGGGCATTTTTACGAATGGACGGACTGGGTAAGCCATACAGCATGCTGCACAGCTGCGCTCCCTCGTTCCGAAATGTGGTCGGAAATGATAACAAAGAGGTTGGATTGTAAACTTTTCGGACGCGGTCAGCCTCAGAACATACTCTCAAGTCGATATGTAGAACACTAACAAACGCACCCCGCGGATCCATCAACCCAACCCACCCAGCGTTACAAAACACCAACCTAGAGGAGTTGACAGTTCCGCCAAGAGCGATGCAAACATCATCACCACCACCCTCCTCTCCCTCCCTTCCAAACCCGCCATCTGCCAAACGCATAAGTTATATGTATACACACACCTCACAAAGCCACCGTTTTTTGATGTGATGGGTAGTGACCTCTTTGATCTCTCTCTATGATTAAAGTTTCAGTGTCAGGACGAGACGCACGAAGATTCAGAAGGAAGAAGAAGGGGATAAGGGATAAGAAGCGTGTCACTGTCATTTGATCTACCTTATGTTACTTACCTGGTGTCAATGTTCAAAACTCTACCCTGTAGACAGGAGATGGGAGGGACGGAGTGCGGTATTAACGGTGGAGAATACACAATGCAATGCAATGCAACACCGACGCTTGGGGACTCGGATTTCAGAGCGTTTGCTTTTGGGAGGCTGTGTGGTAGGGTGGTGGATCAAACCAAAAAGAAACGCCATCCGAGAATCGCAGAAAAAACCGTGACGGAGACGAGAGGGAGAGAGGGAGTTCTTCTGGATGTTCGTATACGATGATGTGATCCCGCACTCATATACATACATACATACATACACATGGAGGAGACTCACCATGGTGACTTTATTGCACAATGATAGATTCCCCCCGCCGCGGCGGTTCGTGAGTTAGACGATTAAACGTCATTCGCAAGGGTGGACCTCTCAAGTCTCGGCGAGTCCTCATCTCAGTTCAAACTTAAATAGGTTTCTGTTGTCAGACAAGCCTTCCTCGCCACAACCCTCTCAGAACTCGTGATCTCCGGTCTTTCCAAACCCTTCAAGTTGGTAGGTGCGGCGCGGCGCGTCCCAGTGCGTGGTGATTGTAACCTAAACCTAAACGGTCGCGATTGCATCCCCTCATTTCGTCGGGTCCGGGTGGTAAAGAAACGAAGGGACAATGCTCACCATAAGTACTTAATCTACATCCGTCCCACGTCCCACGTCCCGCGCCGCTCTGAGTCTGTGCTCAAAGGATGATGATCAAAAAAAAAGCACGCGTCCGAGTCGCCACTGACACTCAAAAAACCGAACACCGAACGCCGCACTGGGGTGAGGTGGTAGTCTTTGTTCTTCTTCGGTTCTTCTTCTGTATGTACTGTCCTTCTGGACTTCTCCCGTGGCTACACGCTCACGTTGCCTTCCCGCGCTTGAAGAAAGTCGAGAGCCAAAGTACTGTACCGTCATGACCTTAAGTTCAAGGGGGTGTGACCGTGACACCCAAAATTCAGGGAAAGTTCAAGTTCAGACGAGGATGTGACCAGTGACCCGGAGTTCAGTTCAAAATAATGATGGCAGGCGCCAAAGGCAGCTTTTGGAAGAGGACCAGTGACCAAAGCATCCTGCTGCATCCACCTTACGACGCACAGAGCTCTTGTAGCGTAGACGTGTAAATCAACTACCTTTTTCAATGTCGGTGGCATGGTCTCAGCATCGTCGTGTGCACGCTTTCATCGGCCGCTCTTTCCCTGCCTCCCACCATGCTCGACATCGATGCCGGGGAGAATTATTCCGATATTCCTAGCAATTCCCCCTCCCCTCAGACAATCTGTTTTATCACCAGAATCCTCCGTTCGAACGCTCCTTTACTCTCCCATGGTTGCCTCCCTGGCAGCTCGGACAGGCGCATCCAGTCAGCCCCCGTCATTTGCCTTCACATTTCGCGGCGACTCTCAGTGGAAGGATTCAGAGACAATTTTTCGGAACTATAGCAACGAAATATTCTGCACAATGACGATGTTTGGAGACTCGCCAGGCGACATAGACTTCGAGGACGACGGATCAGTCTTTGTAGAGCAGCTTGCAACGATCCGTCATTGCGATGACTCTACCGCCATCGGACCAGAGTATTTGATTGTAGTTGACGGAGCAGTCAAGGTGGCGGAGGAGGATGTGTTTGACAAGACAGACTCAGAGTATATGGTTGAGGGGAGTAAGTCTGAGGAGTGGTAGCATAGATTATGGGCTGCTGAGCTTCTTGGGATGACCTGATATGGAGCGCAGAAGCGGCAGAACGGTGACAATTGAGCTCGAGCGAGCGCAAAAGTCAGGAGCGCCGAAGAGGCCAAATCGGGTAGGCGCCCGTGACCGTCTGAAAATTGATAAGTTCAAGGGACGTTGTGACCATGGGACAAATGCCCTTAGTTCGTTCATTTTCCGATGTGTGACCGTGACGTGAACTTAAGGTCATGACAGTACAGTAGAGAGGGGGGGAATAAGAATGATAACCGGGGGGTCTGGTGAGTGTTTCTGTTCTGTTCTGTTCTTTCGGAAGGGACGGGGAAGGTGAGAAGAACCTTGCGCGCGTTTTTTTTTTTCGTTTCGATCGTCGCCCTACTTCGAGATGCGAAGTACATTCGGATCGGGACGCGTTGGGTCTTTGAATCCTATTGGACTTCGGATACCTACCTCGAGCGAGCTTTTTTCGCATCTGTGCCTACATCTTCTGGGAACGAGAGCGTCTCCTCCGTCCTCGGTACTCGAGAGACATTCGGGTTAGACGGCGAAACGAACGCGTAGACCGCGGTCTGTCGATCATCGCGAAGTACAGTGGTTTAGTTATCTGAGACACTGGGCCCAAGTGAGGGTCGTTCGTGCTGGGTTATTTGACGTAGTGTTAGCCCTTTGACGTGTGGAAGGAAGTATAATATGGACCTACAGCGGCTGGGTGAGACTGAAGAAGTCAGGACGCGCGCGTGCGTCGTCGTCGTCGTAATATGCATTTCGCGATTCCATAGTGGTTTTCGTAACGACCATACGTCGATCAATATACTAAAGAGGAAGAGTCAGTGCTGATCACTGGAACTGAAAACCACTCAACAAAAAAAACACAGCTCGGACTGCGTCAAACGCCACCAGTGACAAAACTTCTACTGTGGCTATGTGACCGCAAAAGATCAACAACGCAGGTGCCCCTCACGTCTTCCTTGCTTTAAATTCCGCCGGACGTGGTTGCTCAAGGATGGCACGGAGGCTCACCACCGAAAAAAAAAAGCACCCAAGCCCAGCACATTCACGCAGTAGGTACCCATCCACAAACCGTATCCTGATCCCCGAACTGACAGAACCACATGGATTCAATTTTCTTTTTTTTGTTTCTGTCAGACTACAAGCGCTGTTAACTCGTACCTGACCGTCGTGAGGTTCTGTTGGACACATTCACATCCACGATGCCGCCGGGGGTGGTGTGAGCGGTGACCGGTGAGCGGTGACGGGTGTTCGTCGTCGTCTCGCCCGGACGCGCTGGTGCAATTTGGGTTGCGGGGGGTGATGCCCGTGACGTTGAGTGGGGTATGGAGAGCTGATTGGGAAGAGGTGTGTGGTGGTGTTGTTATTGCTGGGTTTTCGGTGAGAAGGGATGTTAACGACGTACTTTGTGGTTCAACGTTCCACTTGCAGTGGCTTTTTTTGCTGGATAATCTAAAGTCTGACCTCGCTGGGGCCTTTTCCAGACGTGTTGCAAGATCATTCTTAGAAGACCCTATAGCAAAAACTCGGTCGAATGCACGGTAAAAGATGACCATTGGAGCTTTGAATACGATGTCACAGTACGAGGAAGTGAGAAGAAATAAAATCACATGCCATGGCCCAAACAGTGATCGGAAATACCCGAAATATAAGCGCACCACCCAGTTATAGTTGAGCGCCACAGTGGCTTCGTTCCTCTCGAACGTGCACCATAAACTAGTATATTAGCCGTGAAGCAGTTCCTGATTTCATTGGAGGAAATTGGTTTTGGCTGAAAAGAGAGCTGCGGGTATGTGTTTCCGGTCAAACTTCTACTCACAAGCTGTATTCCTGATCATCATGGACTGACTGGGTTCAGTTCTTTCCGGCATGGTTTTCCGCTACTACATACATCGGCGTTGTTTGAAACACGGTCGAATTGAATGAGCGAACTGTTTTGTTTTTTCCAACGGTGCAAAGGCCGAACATATCAATTATCATAGTAGTTTCCTCCGGACAGCACCACCCATGAACTGTCCACCGGGACTCACCGGTCTTGGCAGTGCTCGTGTGTCGAGTTCGTCATGTCACTTGTCGAGGGGATTCTGTAAAGTCAGTCTGCTCTGCACCGCAAATGATGGACGTGTCTCAATTCCTTGACAGTTGTACACTCTCGGCCGCAAGTCCGAAGGTTCAGTAGAAAACATACGGTCCCTGTCGTCGGTTCTTTTTTCGACGAGACCTTTTCGTTTCCAGAAACACAGGTCGTTCCGACATTTCAAGTGTCGTTCACGAGTCTGATACTGTATCAGTGCGATTTTTTTTGTTCTCACCTTCGGGTGCACAGATACCGAGGTGAACTTTCGAGCACGAGCTGGGGATGGGCAGAGACGATCGCCCCGGGATGGGTGATAGAAGGTGGAGGAGGATGTGCCCTTGATTTTTGAGATGGCACCCTTGGAGTGGCTCAGCAGGGCCGAGTCCGTGCTTGTGACCAGCCTGAGACGGGCGCTTGGGTTCATTACTCTCCTCGTCCTCAATGGCGTCACTCCCTCTAACCGACATCCCTTATAACCCTCCCTTTCCTCCCACTTCGTCCCTCCCATCACCGTCCTAAGTCGTCCTCATCCTCGTCGTTCATCCAGGTTCGCGAACATTAAGAAATAATAATAATAAAAGATCCCGCTGATACTCAACCCCCCCCCTAGCCTGCCCACACCTGGGAGAACATGACTTCCATCATCGATCCCAGCACGATTGGAAAGCCCCAGAACACAGCACGTCGCAGACACGTCAGGACCTTGACGGGTGCGTTCTCCCGCAAACCTGATCTCTCCCCCCCCCACTATATGCGTAACTCAATCCCCATCAATACCCAGGTTACACCCCGGACACGGACGAGAAGGGAAAGGAGAAATGGCCACGAGGCGATGAGAAGGTCTGGAAGGACGGCCTGAGAGGTGTCGACAAAGGTACGCCCTTTGCAGCTTGTGCTTCTGGGATTCCGCCGGGGAGGGGGCGATAATCTGGCCCCGCGATTTTCTCACTGTGTTGCATACACACACTCTTACCATCACTTTCGGCGCTGTCTGGCACGCAATGCAGTCCGACAAAACGACGCGTCCGTACATACATCTGTTTTGTGCCCCCATGCATCACGGATTTTAGACTTCCGCTAGGTTGATACTGACGCCATCTATCCTTGTCCCCCCATCCCTCTGCAGATGTTCCTGACATCACCCGCTCCGTCGTACACCATGTTCAGACTTCACTCGCACGTCAAGCTTACAACCTTGACGAAGCGGGTGCCTATCAGGCTGCTGCCTTGTCAGTTCGGGACAATCTGCTCGTATGTTTTTTCTTTCTTTCCTGACATGAAGTCATCCCAATGATCTCTTCCTCTAACCATTCGATACCCCGTGCCTTAGGTGAACTGGAATGAAACTCAGCTGCACTTCAATTCAAAGCCTACCAAGAGGGCGTACTACCTTTCCCTCGAGTTCTTGATGGGGCGTACTTTGGACAACGCGCTTCTCAACTTGGGATTGAAGAACAAGTACGCGGACGGTATCACCAAGCTCGGGTTCAGCCTCGAGGACCTCTTGGAACAAGAACGTGATGCGGCTTTGGGTAACGGCGGTCTGGGACGTCTGGCCGCCTGCTACTTGGATTCCAGTGCCAGTCAAGAACTGCCAGTGTGGGGATACGGACTGAGATATCAGTACGGTATCTTCCAACAACTGATCGGACCTGACGGAAGGTGCGTTTTGAATGTCCTCTTCCTGTCTTTCCAAGCCACGTCGGTGTCGCCATTCTTGATGGATCGACGCCAGAAATAAGTCATCTTCACGGTGGCTTTTTCTTCTTCTTCTTCTCTCTCTCTCTCTTTCCACCCGCCGGCACCGGGACCAAAAACCACTCTCACCCTTATCACCCCGTCTCCTGTCGCGGGAAACCTGACTCTCACTTCACCAGCCAACTCGAAGCTCCTGATCCGTGGCTGCAACACGACAATCCTTGGGAACTTCCTCGTTCAGATGTGACTTATGACATCCGGTTCTACGGACACTCCGAACGCGTTGACGGCATGAAAGCGGTCTGGAGCGGTGGACAGGAAGTCCTCGCTGTCGCGTACGATGTCATGATCCCGGGGTATGCTACCAAGAATACCAACAACCTCAGGCTCTGGGAGAGTAAGCCCAAGCGAGGATTCGACTTGAACAGTTTCAACGGTATGTTTTGGTTGCGCTTTTCTTGTTCTTCTGTATCAGAATTGACTGGCTGACCGAAACGAAACGACTTCATGTAGCCGGTGACTACGAGCGTGCGGTTGAGTCGTCAAACAGCGCAGCTGCTATCACATCCGTATTGTACCCGAACGACCACACAACCTGTTAGTACACTTTTCTTCCTCTTTCTTTGGAAGTTCTCGCCGAACCTTACTGGTTGTGAATGCAGTCGGAAAGGAACTCCGTCTCAAGCAACAGTACTTCTGGACCGCCGCCAGTTTGGCCGATATTCTGCGCCGGTTCAAGAACCTGGACAAGCCTATTAGCGAATTCCCCGAGTGTCAGTCTTTGTTTTTATTCATTCTGATCGAGTTCTCGTTGAATTGACACTGCACCACAGATGTTTCCATTCAATTGAACGACGTACGTCTACACTTCTCGTCCAGCGAGTCTGATTGCATAGGTTGACGGTCGTATGTTAGACTCACCCGACACTCGCTATTCCCGAGTTGATGCGCATCCTTCTTGACGAGGAAGACGTTCCTTGGGACGCGGCTTGGGATATCGTCACTCGCACGTTCTTCTTCACCAATCACACCGTTTTGCCCGTACGTTATTCTGTCCCTCCCCCCCTTTTCCTACCGTGTCTATGTTGAAAACTGAGTTGACCTTCTAGGAAGCGTTGGAGGTATGCTTTAAGACTGTTCTGATCTGGAACATAACCTGATTGAAGTTGTACATATGTGTAGAAATGGCCTGTCCCTTTGATGCAGCATTTGCTGCCGAGGCATATGCAGATTATATTTGATATCGTGAGTTTCCTGTTCATCCTTACGATCAATACTTTAACTGACAAAGTTGTTTGCAGAACCTGTACGTTCATGATATGACATCACCAATTTGTTACTAACCCTAACTCCTTTGTGCACCAGGGTGTTCCTCCAAGGCAAGTCCCATTCAGTTCGTTTTCGGTTGTCACACCCCATCCTGACAGTGCGTTTTCTGTAGCCGTCGAGAAGAAATTCCCCGGAGATCGCGAAAAGCTCGCCAGGATGTCTCTTATTGAGGAAGGATTCCCCCAGAACGTCCGCATGGCCAACCTGGCTTGCATCGGCAGCCGAAAGGTCAACGGCGTCGCCGAGGTACGTGTTGACAGTCTCGAGACGCAAAACGGAAAGCTGAAGAGGGTTGCTTTGGTTGTAGTTGCACAGTGACCTGTTGAGGGCGACCATCATGAAGGACTTTGTGGACTTCTTTGGGATTAGCAAGTTCTTCAACGTCACGAACGGAAGTATGTCACATGAGCAATCTGATCATGGAAATGGGGTTTCTCATGTATGGTTTTTCTTGACAGTCACCCCTCGTCGTTGGTTGGATCAATGCAACCCGCTCCTCAGCCAGCTTATTGCTGATACCCTCAAGCTCCCGAAGGCGACCTTCCTCAAGGACCTCACTCGTCTCGAAGTACGCAACAATCCATTCACTCTATTTCTTGGACTTAGTAATAACATCGTGTTTTGTTTCAGGGATTGCTCAAGTTCGAAGACGACCCGAACTTCCAGAAGAAGTGGGCCGCAGTCAAGCAGAGCAATAAGGAGCGTCTGGCGCATTATGTGCAGGTCACGACCGGGCATATCATTAATACGAAGGCGATGTTTGATGTTCAGATTAAGGTGCGGGGAGTTTTCGTACCGTGTTTGCTCTGTGAACTTTTATTGATGACCGGATGATTAGCGTTTGCATGAGTATAAGGTACGGTATACAAAGAGGCTCTCTTTGCTGGGATAACTGCTTACAATATGTTTAGCGTCAAACTTTGAACATCCTTGGTGTGATTCACGTAGGTAGTCTCTGTGCTGAGATTTGGCACCGAGTTTCTGAATCACGATGGAAATATCTGTAGAGATACCTTGCTCTCAAGGCTATGACGCCCGAGGAACGCAAGAAGGTCAACCCGAAGGTCGTCTTCTTCGCTGGAAAGGCTGCTCCTGGCTGTAAGTCAAATATCTCGCAAGTGCAACGAGTGAACGCTGACATTGTCTCCCTTCCTTTCTCCAGACTACATCGCCAAGCTCGTAAGTCCCCCCTCACACTCACACTCACACTTCCAACGCTTGCTCACCGACACGCAGACCATCCGGCTCATCGTCAACGCCGCTCGCATCATCAACGAAGACCCAGAGACCAAGGACATCCTCTCTTTGTTCTTCCTCCCCGATTACTCTGTCTCTCTCGCAGAGATCCTCATCCCTGCGTCGGATATTTCTCAGCATATCTCTACCGCGGGTACCGAGGCTAGTGGAACTTCGAACATGAAGTTCTGTTTGAATGGAGGGTTGTTGTTGGGAACTGTCGGTGAGTTTGAGAAAATGGGTTCTAGCTCGTTCATGGATGTTGCGCACTAACCATGAACACGAACACAGACGGTGCCAACATTGAGATCGCTGAGGAAGTCGGCGAACAGAACGTCTGTGCGTACCTCGTTTTCCATCTGTCGTTGGAATACACCAACTATTTCACTGATCACCCCCAAACGAACGGCAGTCTTCTTCGGACACTTGACACCCGCGGTTGAGGATCTTCGCTACCAACACATGTACCACCCCGTCCCCATCGAGCAGAAGTGCCCCGGCCTCGCAAAAGTCATCAACGAGGTCTCTGCCGGACGGTTCGGTGACGCCGGTGTCTATGAACCGTACGTCCCTTATCTATTTCACTTTTCCTGGCTTTGTGCAATTGCAGGCAGAAAGGAAGCCTAACGATTTTTTTTGGTACGCAGGTTGCTCAACACCATCCGTCAAAACGACTACTACCTGTTAACCGAGGACTTCGATTCTTGTACGTCCCCGTTTCCCACCCCCCTCCTTCTCACCACCCCCACTCACCACCCCCACTCACCACCTGTCGGGGGGAAACTTAGACATCCAAGCGTTGAAGCTCGTGGACGAGGCGTACCAGGACCGCACGGAGTGGATCAAGAAGAGCATCCGCACGACCGCGAAGATGGGCAAGTTCAGCTCCGATAGGGCTATTCAGGATTATGCGCAGGAGTGCTGGGTACGTGTCTTCTTTCTTTTTTCTTTCTTTTGTTTCTTAGTTCTTCGTACGTCGCGGTGGTGGTACTGAAATTCCCGTGCAGAACATCGAGAGCAACAAGCTTCCTTAGATGCGCTCACGTCTTGGATTAGCTCAAACGAACAATTGCGCGCCCGTGTGTCGGGGGTAGAAGTCGGAAGAACAAGATCAAGCATATATTGTGATGAAGAGGATGACAAAGGGAAAAAGATAGGTGTAGGAGGAAGAAAGAGAAAGAGAGGATGTATGATAGACAGCCTAACAAAGAACGCTTCTCTGTTAACCAATCCGAATGCTTTGGACCCAAATGGCGCATAACACACGATGACAATGAACACAAATCCGAAATCCAACAGTCATGAGTACTGGTCGTTGGTTCAGACGAAGAGGAGACAAAAGCAAGCGAATGAGCGTTGTCATTATTATTCAGTGAGAAAGATGGACTGCGAACTGCGAAATGCGAACCGCAAACTGGTAACGGGTTACGGAGGGGACGAATCCAAGACAGGGACCAAAAACAAGAAACAAACAAGCATAGAGAGAAGTCAAACTCCGAAAATGGGGTTATTATCCAACAGCGTCTTGTAGTTGGGGAAGGAGTCAGGATTGATGGTATGAGCGATGAGCGAAGCAGCATACTTAAAGAGAGAGGGAGGGGGAGGTGGTAAGAACGTTTAACGGAGATGGAAATTGGAATGGATGTGTAGAGAGGAGAGGGGAAAGAGATAAGAAATAAGTGTCCTTGGGGAGTATCGTAATTGTTGGTCGGTGGGTATGTATGTGAGGAACGTGAGGAAAATTACGAGGCGTTCAACATTCAACGGGAAGACGGGGGGTATCGAAATTATTGCTTTGGCTCCTCCTTTTCCTCTGTCACTGGGATTGGTGCAGTGTCAACTGAGGGATATGAAGTACGATCAGCTTGTTAATACTTCTTGAACGCAACGACGAACGTACCTTCGGGCGGCGCAGCAACGTCAGTCGGTTGAGTCTCAACGGTCGTCTCATCCTCAGCAGGAGTCGTGTCGATCACGATCGACGATTCGCCGGCGGGAACGTCTGAAACAGACGACGTCGCTGCCGTTGGTTCCTCGATCACTCCACCGATCGCTGAAGGTTCCTCAGGTGGCGATGTAACGTCAACCTTATCGGCGGACTCCTCCTCGGCCACGGGGGCTGCGCAACCGATTAGCCATGCGTGTAAGGTGTGTTAGATAGTAGCAAGATCAGCTTACCCGTAGGAGGCTCTGGCGCAGCGTGCTCGTCGGATGTTGCAGCGTCCTCAGCGACAGAAACAGGAGGCGCAGATTCTGCTTCCGTTGCATCTCCGTTGACCACGGAAGGAACGACGTCTTCGCTCTTATCTTCGTCCTCGACCACAAGAGGGGAGACCTCTTCAAATACAGGAGCAACGGTTGCTGGCTCTGCTTCCGAAGCTTCAGGTAATGCTGCGGGTTCAGCCGACGCGGGCAATGGCTCTTCCGCCTTGTGCGCCTCTCCATTTCCTGATACGACCTGGTGTTCCTCTGAGGCCGATTCTTCTGAGGTGGCGACGGTGTCGTGGGCGACAGGCTCAGGAGCTGCGGGAGGAGCCGGGGCTTCTTCCACAAGGACGGGAGGTGCAGGTTCGTCGGCAACGGGAGTTTCAACCGGCGCTTCTGGAGTAGGAGTGACCTCGACGATTGGCGCAGCAGAGCTTGTCTCAACCTCTGCCTCGGGCTCTGCGGCAGTTTCAACTGGCGCTGGTTCCTCGATAGCAGCAAAAGCCTCAGGTGCGGGTTCGGGTGCAGGGAGGACAATGTCTTCGACCGTAGGAGTGGGCTCTGCCTCGGAAACGACTGCCTGAGGCTCGGGCTGGCTTTCGGGAACGGATACGTCCTCGGCCTCAGGTACTTTAACAGCAGCTGCGACAACGGGTTCCTCCGAAGCGGGTGCTGGGGTAGGAGGCACAACCTCCACAACGACTTCGGAATCCACTACTTGCTCGGGTTCAGGAGCAGGCTCTGGGGAGGGCTCTGGAATGGGATCTTGTACTGACTCAGGTTGAGCAGCAGGAACTTCAGGCACGACCGTCTCTTCCTCTGTAGCAGCTGCTTCGGCCAACGCGATAGGCTCACTTGTGCTCAACGCGACTTCTGGCCCGGGTGTACTTCCAGCAAGGACGACTGGCTCTGGAGCAGGCGGGAGGCTCTCTCCGTCCTCCTGCACGGAAGTAGCAGTAACTTCATCGGCTGAGGCGGGATGAGACGCGATTGGCTTCTCATGGCTAGCTTCGTCCAGTACCACAGGTTCAATGGACACGGGGGCTGGCGCGTCTGGTACCGGAGTGGGTTCCGCGTCAACAACGGGAACGGGCGCGAGTGAGGTAGGTGTAGAGTCATCTGTGGGTGCAGAGGTAACCTCCTCGGTAGGGGCAGGGGCTGGCACCTCGGTGATAGGAATGGCGGGTGGTTCTACGGCGTCCACCTTCGATGTCTCTGGCTCGGCGATATCATCCTTCGCGGGAACGACAGGTGGTTCCGATTCGGCTGCAACATCCTTGGATGGGACCTCAGGCGCAACGTCAGTTGGTGTTGCGACACTGAGAATTTGTACTGGAGCTAGCTCCTCAGCCTTGGCTCCGTCAGTGACCGGTTCCTCTTTCTGAGACTCGGCAGCAGGAGGCTTATCGTGAACCTCGGTGGCAACAGAAGCAGCGGTTCCCTCTGCCTTCTCAGGGACTTCAGGGGCAGCAGGCTCAGCTTCCGGTACAGTGGCAAGTAACGTTTGCGGTTTGGTGGTGACGGTGGCGGTAGGAGCTTCTTTTGACGCCTGAGGTTCCTTCGCCTCCTCGCCAATAACGAGACCGAGACCCTCCGCAGGTTTAGATGGGGATTCCTCTACCTCTGCAAGGACCTCACCCATCTCGCCTACTCGGGATGCCTTAGCGGATCTCTTCCTTTGACTGAAACTGAATCCAGTCTTTGGAGTGCCCGTTGGTGTGGTGGTGGTGGGTGATCCCTTGTCAGTGCCAAAGAAGCTGAAGCGTGTACGTGCAGAGAATGTCGAACTCTTCCTCGAGGAAATGTTTGATTGGATGGAAGGACGGGGTGATGCGGCACGCTTCGTGTTGGACGTTGTCGGAGAAACAGGCTCCGGCACTGGGGCGGGAGGGGGCGGTGGTGGTGGGGGATACGTGAACGCGTGCTCGATGACAAGCCACTGGATAGGTTTGCCCTCAGGTGTTTCGGCTGCGAAGGGAAGATTGGCTTTGAGTTGACAGAGAACGAAGGTGGGCCAGTTGGAGGTAAGGATAGGATCAGTAAGTGCGTCGCTCCAGAAGTCAATGAAGGCCTCATCGAGCTTGATCAGGTCAATGAACGAGGTTTGCGTTTTCGCAGGTTTGGGCTCATCTGCTGGGGTGGTGGAAGTGGGGACATCGGCGGGCGGGCGTTGAATCCCAGGCCGTGGGTTATCAACGGAGGAGCGACGGCTTGCAGCAGGGGAAGAGCCTGCATTCCCTTTCTTGCTTGCTCTACGCTTGGGTTGCGCGTGAGGGGGGACGGTGACCTCGACATCGTCACCAAGTAATGAGAATGCAAGATTCTTACTGAGTGACGTCTCGCCAAAGCCCGCTGAGGAGAAGTCTGACCAATCCGTGGGGGACGCGGGTAAGGGTACGGAGGCTGGTTCGGGAGATACTACCGGTTGCGTCTTGCCATTCAGCGTCTTGCCATGCGCAGCTGATGGTTGAGTACCGTTGGGTTTTCCACCACCAAGGGATGCCGAGCGTCTGCGACCGCGAGGTTCACGCGTCGGGGGAATGGCCAGGGTTATCGTCTTGTTCGCATCAGGGTCCAAGGGAACGAGCGACAGTAATCGCACTGTATCATCGTTGAAAATACGTGACAAAGAAGGCGAATCACCTTCGGCCTCTTCCGATGCCGTCTTCTTAATCTGCTCCCAAAGTTCTGCGTACTGGCCAGTAGCAATGACTTCGGCCTTGAAGGATTGGGCGATGAGCCTAAGAAGATGATGCTTGGGTTTGGGGGACTTGTCCGTCGGCAATTCTGTTGAAACGCGGACGAACAGAGTATCGTAAAGGCGAGTCGAGAATCTGGGGCGTGATAGTAGGCCATCCTCCGGGAGATCGGTACCGGTGGTGTAGGGGAATTGCTTGACTAGGTCGGTCAAACGAAGTGCAATCTTCTTCTTTTCAGCCTCATCCCTGTAAATCCAATAAGACGTGGTCGCGTCCAAAGCGGTTGGACGGAAGCTTACCTAATGTAAGACAAGAACAAATGCTCCAGGATTCTTCCCGCCCGCTCCCACCGATTATAAAATGCGACCCAGTCGTCGGACTCAAGTGCTCGCTGAGCGGTGAGAAGCCATAGTCCCAAGAACTTACTTAACTTGCTGCCGGAGCTACCGTTGCTCTCAGCATGAGCGGCGAGTGAGGTAATGATGTCCAACGTCACGGTCAGTAGCTGGAAATGGGATCCAGGTATTGAGGGGGCAAGAGATTGAGAGAATGCGGTAGGTGGATAGTTTGCAGACCGCTCGGCTTCACTATAAGTCGTGTACCATTTCCAGACGTCCTCCCCATCCGAGTTCGATCCAAAGGAAGATCCTTCAAGACGAAGATGTCGCAATGCCCAACGAAGAACGGCGGCAATATCATGCGGGGATCGAGTATAGTTTAGTTCAGACTCGAATAACGCTGTGGCAGAGTCGGGTGTCGGAGAAAGTGTTGCCTCCGTGTTCGTGGGGGCGAGCGAAAGGATGAAGAGGGATATAAGTCGTCTTTGAATTTCAGGTGACGCTGAGTACCAATGTGGATGCATGACGCCCAGTGTTTCGAGGCCTAATTGTGGGGAATTGTCAAAATGTTTGAGTCCATACGGACGCGCGTTCGTGCCACATCAAAGCTAAAGATGCTTACCCCCGCGGTTGACAATAGCTGCTGCACATGCTTTCACCAGAAGGAACGTCTCCAGAGGGGCCAAACGTCGTTCTCCAATGATAGCGACGGGGAGGTTTCCACGATCGTCCGCGGCTTCAAACACGACATCTAATGCGCGACTCTTCGTCTCTTGTTGCACGGAGAGGTTGAGGTCAAGGTGTGGAACAAGACGTGGGGGTTTGGCGGTGTCGGGATGCGGGTTTGTGGTTGCGGCGGTGCTACGCGACCGGGGTCGGAATAGTGAGAACCCATCCTTCTCCTTCTCCTTATTTCCCAGCTCGTTCTTGAATTTGTCGGCTGTTGGGGATGACGTTGGAGAGACCGCCTCATACTTCCCCTCGAGCAATGAAGCGGAGGCAGAATGTCGTCGGGTATGGGTGGCTGAAGACTCCTTCTCGTCCTTCTTACGTCCAAAAACCTTTGAGAAAAACGAGGGCATGGCGGCAGAGATAGAGGTGGGAGATTAAGAGGTTGGACAAGATTAAAAATGGACCGTTTCTGCGTGGTCTCTGCCAGAGATTTCCGGGAATTTGATGAAGTCTGGCAGTGGCAGGTGGTGGTACGAACACAAGCCAACCGTGGAGAGGCGCTTATTCTCTCTCTCACCTTCCCCCCTCATTGTTACCCGAGAACTCCATCTTTTTTACAATCTCACCTCACCGATGGTGGTCGTTCGACGTGAGTAATGAGTCTAATAACTTTTGTGCCAAAGAACGGATTGGAGGAACCACAGTATGCATGTATGTCTGCCACGTCGGTGAGTATTGACCCCGTTCCAAAAGCTCCACGATCTCACGCGTTTTTGTGCTTTGAAGACGCGAAAATGAACGACTAAAACGTTCTGCAGCAGGACCCTGGGGCCTTCTGAACAGCATGAACTGTGACTATATATTGTGGTTGCTGTTGCCAGTCGTACTATGCGAGATCACTGCAACCGAACACCGCAACCGCACTTAAAGACTATGACCACTTCGTCCAGTTCACCGATCCAGGCGCAGGTATACAAGTTGACTACCTCTCACGAGTCCTGCGACGTTCAGCGGCATTGTCTGGTCTTGTGGTTTGGACAGCTTTTTGGGGGTTGAATCTTGGTCATCATCTCAGAGAGTTACAGTGTATGTGACCTTTTCTCAATTCACAGCAATTGGACTTTGTTCCTTACCTGTTACTATCACGGGCCATTCGTGCTGAAGTGCGCACCAACGAGGACGCTCTGGCTGCTGTTGACTCAGCACAGTCTCCGTATGTCTTTCAAATCTCTTCAGCAGGCTTGCTCTGCCACCGGACACTTAACGCATACGATTTTGGCGTGGATATTTTGCTCATGGTCCAGGCCTCGTAGGATTTGCTGTTGTACGACTCGCCGCTTCCATTTGAGTATCAGATTTGAAGGAAGGACATTCTTCTATCTTCTCTAGAGTATTCGCTGAATCGTCCTTGACATAGTGGTTTCTCGAAGTTCGGAATGCTCCTAGGCCCTCTCTCTTGCAGATCACCAGCTCTCGAGACACGATACTACCTTTTTGTTATAAGTAGGGTCTTACCCTTCCGACCAAAGAGGCAACCCACGAAGCGAGGCCCCCCCAGTTTTGCCAA
This sequence comes from Cristinia sonorae, assembly GCA_021029105.1. Lineage (NCBI taxonomy): Eukaryota > Fungi > Basidiomycota > Agaricomycetes > Agaricales > Stephanosporaceae > Cristinia > Cristinia sonorae. Next base: position 7,125 of record JAEVFJ010000064.1, on the reverse strand, counting down.
AGATCAGTGCTCACCTCAGACCGTGTACTGTACGACCTTCCTTGGCTGCTGGGCCGATATAATCTCTTCTCTTACTTTACAAATATGCCGTCACGACTGAATCACCCCTCATCATGGACAGCCTCAAAATGACTTGGGCCTTCTACCAGGCAACGCGCCACTATAAAAAGCGCTGACCCGCCGCGTTCAACGCTCTTTCCCTCTTTCCATCATCCCAAACAATTGAAATCCCTTTCTTCGTTTACAACTCGCCGATTTTCGACAACAACCCAAACGTCTTTAGAACATCTCTCACAACCTTGGCATTGTCGTTCACCCGCGACATATCGTGCGCCACAATGGTACGTGAGCCTTCTAACTTTACTTCCCTTGCTGGCACGCCACATCTGGTGCGCTCTGTGTATCTCATATTCGTCTCTACAACCGTCACGCCTGTTTTCGGCCCCCTTCCTCCTGAGTTGACTAGGTACTGGGATGGACCTGATGCTCTTCGCAACTACAGGACAATCCTGTGGCGTATTACTACCAGCAAATACACCCTTACATGCCTCAGCAGGTGAGCCATCTATTACATCTTATCTGGCGAGGCAACAATTTGCGACTTAGACATGTTTTGGTGCTAGTAACTGATGAACCACTTCCTCGCCTGTAGAACACTGCCCCCGAATTCCAGTATGGCAACTGTTCAGATAGACAAATTTGCAGCGCGGATATGGATGTCGAAATGACCGATGTACAGTTACAATTTGGCCAACGCGGACCGAACGTCGATATGGACGATATCATCCAATCCCGGTCGTCCCCACCCTTAGCTTACCTACCTGTATCACCAACTGATTACAACAGTGGTTCGCTTGGGACACATAACCCTCGTGCGAGCTTCCGTACCTACCAGCAGGATACCCTTCGCTGTTCATCTCATGATACTCACTCGCAGCTGTCCGGAGCCGCTGTTCACGGTGTACCGAGACCAACGTCTCATTCGCCCCCTTCTTACAGCTCCAGACAGTCGTCGCCAGTCCCGGAAGCACCTCGCCACGAAGTCACCGCAGGAACAAATGAGGGGCAGACACGGCTTGCAGTGAGGTCGTCCGGTGCCGTGATCGCCACACCAAATACCTCCCGCGTCACACCTCCACCCACCTTGACCACCACCACCTCCTCCGCTGCTAACGTGTCCCCCATCCTCCATCCAAATCGTTCTCAAACATCTCAACCTTTGCTCCACACTGCTACGTCCACAAACCCATCCGCACACGTGACGGCTCAGTACAGTGCTGCTTCGGCAGCTACGCCTGTCGTCAAGGCGCCAGCTGGTCCATCCACTGCTCTTAGCGAGAGATCATTGCTGCAACTTAATTCATCATTTGACGCGATGGCACGAGAAGCATCGTCCGGGGTCCAGAGGACTGAGTCCAGGAAACACCGGTACGACTCACCCGTTTGTCTCTCTGTCCTCATGCAGTATGCTCATTCGTGATATTTGTAGGAATGACAACCGGCGAGGGTCCACTGGTGGCGTCGGGATCAAACAGAGCGCCGTAAAGAAGACCGGACTGGAGAATGTTGTGCAACATGCACGAGCTTTGAAAAGTCCATATTCATCATTCAAGTTGACCATCAGTACCTCGTACGAAACTGAAGACGGCATCACCAAAACCCGCATCCGACGCAAAAGAGTCAGGAGCGACACCACTGCTGCGTCGGGGCTGCAGGGAACTGGGCAACACATGGAGTTCATTCAATCTCAGGTCAAGCGGGCTAGACGTCAAGGAGAAGAAGGTCCTTTCGTTACCGAAGTGCATCACAGTTCCTCGGTGAAACAGCTGCCCCCTTCTGCAGACGGCAATGACATCCAGACCATCCTTGAACTCATCCGAGCCTTCAATGGACAGTGCAACTCAAGTTCGTGTCGCTCGGAAAGAGCCCCCCAGTCCAAGCGTCCATCAGCGTCCACTGCAAGCTCCTTGAAAACGATCAAGTTGGCTTCTTTTCAGGCGGATAACCGATCTGTTCAGACTCGTATTGGAGGCAATGAGGAGCAAAAGCCTTTGTTCGTTCCTCCTGGTGGCGCCGGGCTCTCAGGACAGGCCAACGATCCCGAGGTCAACGCATTGGCACGCCGCTTCAAGGCCAGCGTCAGCACCAATTAGCTCTTTATGGCCACAGTGGTGCTGCTGAGGCGATGTGTGAATGAGCTCCCAACTTCAATATACACGACTCTTCTGTAGCGTTCCGAATAGTCAATTGTCATCTTGTACCAACCAGTTTCCTTCTAGTACTTATCTCGGTCTTGGCCTGTCGTCTATGCTTTCCTCTTCTTTTCTCTCCCTCCCTTTCTTCTTCTCTTTACTCCTCCCCTCGCGTCTTCCATCCGCATCGTCTCTTCCGTGCTCATCATCTCCCGTTCCCTGTGATGATTTCATGTTGTACTTGTTTCTGTTGTACTTTTATTGCATAATTCTCTGGTTATGTCCGCTCAGTGTGGTTTGTTACGCAATGTAATTTGAATTCTGAACTAGGAGTATCTACCAACGCTACCGCACCACTTTGCCATCCGTATGCCATCTATATCCGAGCTCGTTTGCAAAAGCTCGTATATCGCTTACACATCAGGATATGGAGGTCAAGGATTCCACTGGCACCATAAGAAGGCCAGCAGCTCCCTATGCAAAAAGCCTGGTCTTTTTCATCACTTGACTCGTCCCACTCCCCTCGGATATCTTCCTCTTCTCCGCCAACTTCTCATACTTCTTAGCGACCTTCACCAACTGCTTGTCCATCTTACGATTCTGCATCGCTTGGTCCCGCAGAGCAATAAGACCGTCATAGAGAGCATGATTGAAGCCAACACATTGCAGGACAACACACATTAGCTTCGCACTGCCAGAGCGGTAATGTGAGTTTATGTCCTGGAATGCTTGGGCCCTTCCTTTCCCCGGGAGCAAGGAGCCGTCAGCTAATGTCTCGTGGCGAAGCTTCTTGTGAAGCTAGAGAGTCCGTAACTCTGAGATTACATCTGCTTTCTATGACCCGCGTGAAACATACCTTTGGAGGAATTGTGCTGTGCTCAGAAGGCAAGAGCTCCGCTATCTCAAGGCAGACGTATGTTCCAGCGTAGTAAACCATCCGTCCAGGTCCGTTCGGAGTATAGAATACCTCCCGCATTCTCCCAGTGATACTCTGAAGTTCAGCATTTGGCGTCCACTTTGCCCCAAGCTGGGACGGGTGGAAGTGTGCATGGGGACGAATAATGTAGGCGTGGTCGCGGCGGCTGAGAGGAGAGTACCAAAGGATGTCTTGATGACAATACATGAGTTCGTTGCAATCGCTGGGGAGATCTTTGGATTAGTAATTTGCCAGTATGCATAAATATCACAGAGTACCTGTGAGATATGACATTCTGAATTCAAATGCGCCGGTAATGTTAGAGATTCGGACACAACATTTGTGTATAATCAAGTACCTGAGGAATGTTAGACATGAAGTCCTTCTCCGAGCCATTCAAGCAAGGTTTCAAGCTGTACCATTCAGGAACGTCAGGTTTGGAAAGTAAGGCAAAGTCCGTCTTGACGTTTATCGGTTTTGCGAAGTCAGGTGAATGGGCCTGTCCATTGTCGGACATGATTGTCACCGAGTCTGTTGGGGATGAGATTCGTTGTTCTTGCTCCTCCTCTATCACCATATCAGGTTCCTTTTACCGTTTTAGTCCGTCAGAAGATCACGCCAAAACAACGATGCGACGCACCGCCTCCGCCGTGAATGTAGCTCCTGGAGCAGGGCCAGTTTGAAGCTCCTTGATCCTGCTGCGAAGCTCGGAAAGCTCGATTGCCTAGTTGTTCATGAAGAACTTGAGTCGATGATGTTGTTTGCAATTTAATTCACTCACATGTTGAGCTTCCATGACCTCGTGTCGCTCACGCTCTTCTTTCATGACTGCTACATCAGGAAAAACCTCTTTTACTAATTTTGTATAATTAGAAAACATTTGTGTAATCTTGTATAAATTACAGCATGCTATATAATATGGGACTGTGTTTAATAAAAGTATGTAAAATGGCCACATTAGCCTATCCACTCATGAAGTTTTCTATGAAGTGCACACACATTATAAGCTTTTAGAAGAATGTTTAATAATCTCAGTGTATTGTGTAGTAAGCATGTCTGTCAGAGAATGGATCTATATAGAACTTTACATGGAACTTGGAACATCTATCTAGCACATAGTATTCCATGCCTAAAGTACTGAGATGAACAGTTTTCTTGTTGAAAAACCTTCTGTTCCCTTTTGGGGCTTCAATCTGGATTCATGATAATCTACAAGTCCAGAGCGCGCTGAATAAGCGCCGATAAGCGCCCGCCAGCGCGCACATCCCCAGGGAATTTCTCAGAGTCTCTTTTCTTCCCCAACCACCATCATCTTCAGGATTCTCTCCATTCTTTTGACATGCCCCCCCAATCTCATGCTTGAAGCACCTTCTCTTCCCTCTCAACACCATTATGGACCACTGAAGCTCAACCTCAGGCTGGGACACTGCTGGAGGTTGTTGAGGATGTGCTGGCATATCCAAGCAATGGTGAGCACAGCCTATGTCCTGACACCCCCCTGCTGTCCACCTATCTGATTTCAAAGCTGCAGGGTGGTGAACTGGTGGTACTGGTAGGGGAGGGGGATGAGGTGGGGGAGGGGGAGGGGGAGGGGTGGGGGAGGGGGAATGATGAGCTGGCAGTCATGGGGCCTCAGGTGAGTGCTTCTCCACTCATCATTGAGCCTTAGCACTCAAACTTCCAGCTTACAGATTCCATTACTTTGCCCCCATCTCTGCCACCTCACTGCCTCTGCCTCTGCCTCTGCCTCTGCCTCTGCCTTCTCTGCTCCCCCCTCCTCTCCACATCTCCTACCTCTTGTTTCCCACCTCCCCTCATCCTTACTTAACTATTGTCTCCTGCCTTTCCCTTCTCTCTCTCATCTCTTACTCTACTCTCTGAATTGTAGACCTGTAGGATGTAGACCTAGTCATATTCCTGTATCACATCCTTAGTCTCAATACATATCTATTCTATCTCTTTACCTTACTATTTGTGTGATATACTCAAAGATGAAGCTGCATAACAGGGCCTGAAGTCCTAGTAAAGTCATATAAACAGGCATAAAAACTTGATAATACAGTCTTATTCTGGTAAGATTAAAGGGACACACATTATTTTGCTAAATTATGAAAGTCCAGTGTAATCTTGCTAATTCTACAAAATTTGAAGTTATTCTGTTGGATTATTCATAATTATGCAACTTTACCAAAAGAGGTTTTTCCTGATGTAGCGTTTCTTGTAGTTCCGCCACAATTTCCAGCGACTGTATGTAGCATATGTTAGTAAAAGCCCGCCTCTCTGTCAATGGATAGTTAATTACTGAGCAGTTTCCCGCAGTGCAGATCGTGCGGTTGTCCAGCGAGGCTTCTGCTTCATTATCACCAGAGATCTTCTTCCGCTGAGTGTGTTCGTGTAAGGATTTCTCACCAGCGATCCCAAGCCTCAACCGCTCATTTTCCTGATATAAATGTAAATGATTCGGCCCATAGCAGAGACTTGAAGTAGCACCTTTCGAACAGAATCCAGCTCCGCCCTCGCCGCCTTCAGTTTGTTGCTGAAAACTTGGACAAGATCCCATATCTCCTCTGGAGCGAGATCACCGACAGCCTCTTCAACAGTGGCCATGGCTTGTGGGTCAGTAACGATGGCTGAAGTACGGATGGAAGGAGGAGAGGTCGTGAGATAGCCCCAACAGCAGCAAGAAGACGTTCATGGTCCACGAGGCGGTCAAGCTCAGAAGCCTGTCTGGAAAGGGAAATGTGGTTTCTTAAAGACCTTGTAGCTTGAAGATGCCGAAAATTGCGATCAGTAGGATTGCCTCATAAGGTTCTGAAGGATACTGTTTCAATTTGCCAGTAGATATTACAATATAAGCTGGTCACCCACCTCCCATTGTTCGGAGCTCCCAGCAACGCCGGGATGGAGATGACTTGATTGCATCATACCGTCCTATGCCCTCTTATTCCATGAAACGCTACTGTGAGATGACGGTGAGAATGGGGCTGGTCGTTCTGATACTATACAGCCAGTGACAAGAACTTGAACTTGTTCAAGTTGAGTCACGATAAACGCGCCGTGAAGCCGAGTGATTGGCTATGAAGAAGAATTTGACTCCGACCGGACTTGTTCAATCTCCGATCCAATGCACTTCCCTCCGTTCCTTGCCGAGTACTAGTGTGCATTGAGTTGGCGAGCAACGACCATGGCAGGAGCAAAAGCAAAGGCGAGGTGAATAGCACACACACTCAAACAATCTTGTACTGACGACCTGACTTGACTACGAAAGGACGATCATTGTCCGAATGATCTCAACTGCGCAAACGGGCTACTTTTACATGACTCAGCGACTGCGTCAGGGTACCAGTCTTGCTGCTGTCAAGTATGACCCCAAAGGTCCGTTCCAGTCTCGTTATTGTCTACTGATGACTGACCTTTTTCTCAGTGAAGGCAAGAGTACTATTCGTAGAAAGTCGAAAGACTGCGAAAAAGTAGACGTCCTTGCAGTTGTTGCCCCAACTTATAATCACGCATGCTCTCAAATCAAGAACAATTGCTCAAGCGGCAATCTTTTATCAGCACCCTTCAACAGACGTTTTCAACCTATGATGAGGCGATACGTACAGGCTGCGCTGGGCGAGTGACGCGTTCTGCGGTGTTTCGCTTCATGGTATTTTTAGAATGATGGTTTTGCGCGATTGCTTACAAGAAAACTCATTAAACGGACTCACTCAGTTGATCAATCAGGTATGCAGCTATGAAACATCGCTACTTACCATCACAGTTGCTGCCAAAGAACGTGCTCGGGGCTATAAAGGTGGTACACTTGCCAGCTCGTTCTTAGCCTCGATCTGTCTCCCAAAGGTGCTGGACAGTAGGTTCTTATACAAAACACCCCGAATTCCACTCCCTGACACAATATCTGGTAAGCCTTTACCAACCAGACACACATCAAGCAGACATGCACCCTCTTAGTTTGACGACTATGCTGCTCTTCACGGTGATAGCTTCCGCAATACCGGTATCGTGAGCCCAACA
>JAEVFJ010000063.1:0-115647 GCA_021029105.1 Cristinia sonorae | reverse complement strand
AAAGAGATTGGTAGGCTTTGTATCTGGCGGATGTTGAAAGTGTCTCGTGACCTTCGTCTCTATTTGTCAAAAACAAAGGAAATTGGGAGCAACTATGAATTCAATTGTTCAGATTCATATACACCCCTGCAGTATCACAGTGACAGTGGCAGGTGGGTTCTTGTCGCCTTGCATTTCGTGGTAGGAACCTAGACCGGCGCAGGAATACATTTTCCTTTCTTCTTTTCTTGTGACATTTTCTGGCAGAAATGACTGTCAGATGCGCCTTGCTTCGGTCGATATGTGGAAGACAGCTGCATGCTCATCACTGTGAAACCCCAAGCTACTCATATTCAGTGACCACCCACTTAAATAAATGGGGCCAGAAAACATGAACTTTCCGGCAGGGGAAACAGAGAGCGCTCTGGACCCAGAAATAACATGCTTCAGTGATGCGGAGGTCTGACCTTGACCTCTTGACCTTTGACTTTTGATGGAGGTCAGTCGCACTAAATAGTAAATTTGAGTCGCTAACGATACATAGCTGCGAGTCACATGATAATCACGCCATGACCTGAGACCAAAGGTCAAGTCAAACGGTCAGACCCGCGGTCAAAGGTCAGACCCAGGGGTCACGCATCACTGACATGCTTTAAGTATGCTCACTACAGTATTTTGTACTTTCCGGCAGAGGAAATTTTCGACTGAATTGATTGAAATTTTATGGCAACGGAAAGATGGAAAGAATGTATAATATTTCTGGGCCCAGAGCGCTCTCTGTTTCCCCTGCCGGAAAGTTCGTGTTTTCTGGCCCCGGAAAACACGAACTTTCCGCGCACAGATCGCCCGCTTTTTCTGGCTCCTTAAACTCGGATATTTCCTCCAAAGTAAAATTAGAAATTTACTTCGTGCTTTCTGGCGCCAGAAATTTCGAATTGCTGGTGGTGTATGTTCGGCGGTTGACTCGCCATATTCCAACCACCACCGTCAAGTTATGCCTCGTGCAAAGAAGATCAAGCAAGCAAGGCCTAGTCGCACAAGTCAGTTTCGTATGATGTATTAGTTCTCACATTTTTCATTGTTCATTGTATTTTCATTGTGCGAAGTTTCCTTGTCCAGTCATAAACAAAAACAAGGAAACGGTCAGTTCATTGATTCTGACAAGGAAATTCGGTAGCGGTGAGGCGCGTAGTGCGAAGGCTTAGACGGCAGGACTTCAAGCTTCAAACTTCAACAGGATCCCTGATATACTATGTGGGGATATATCGGGTATGCTTACGGAAATTTTGAAAAAACTGCTCTTATGTCCTACAAAGGTGCTTACGGATTGGCCACAAAGGGTTACATGTCCGATGCTTGGTAAGTATGTATTTCCTGTAGAGAGACTTTGACCAATTGTATGTGCGTACGATGTCTGATGCGGGGTAGTCGTCGACGACTTGTCGCCACATCCTCGCACCGCTTTTCGTAAGATGCCGGGGTCTGATATTTCTGCATACGACGGACAGCCAAAATCTTGCGTACGAAAGGCTGAAAATAAGGTCGTTTTTGGATATATCCTCTCAGAGAATATTCAGGGGTCCTGCTTCAAGTCGGAATTATGTTTGGGGATCCATTGAAGCTTTGGCTAGCAGAGACAACATGGAACCACATCTGGATGTTTGTTCTACTACGCGCGCTCAATTCCTGCGTCCTAAAAATTACCCCCACCTAGGACTCATGTTTAACCTTGAGTGAGATACAATCCTCCTTAATTCCGGGAGTTTTGGTTAATTGTTCTCCCAATTTGCGGTACTTGTCTCTTGTTTTATCAATGAGTTTAGGTTTTTGCTCTGAGGAACATTGACGTTCTTCGTGATTACGCCTTTCAGTCTCTGAAATATATTCTTGCGCATATATCCATACCAAACATTCAAATTCTCTTGTGGAAGCTCACATTGCTGGAGGTAACATTTTGCTCACACTTGCCAGTGAACACTACTCAGCAAGCTGTGACATCTTCTATAGGCTTCTATTGATGCAGCCAAGCCCGGAGTCTACAGTTCCTGTCTTGCTTTATCTACCACGGCCGACTCATGGCCCATTGACACTGGCTCCAGTCAAGGTTTCAGTGAGGCAGATTCTCCGCCACATTTTGGACACAGGGTATCACTAAGACTACAGACGAAGAACCGTAGCCAGTGTGTACGTTCATCCGCTTTTGGGCAAAGTGTTGGAGACATCGCAGATATAGTTCAAGTTGATAAGCTCATAATTATGCAGAATAATGCACAACACATAACGCATAGCAACATGACCCCCCTTATACATTTCCGGGCCCAAGATTTTGCCTTATAATGTATAAGGCCGTGGACATTTCAAGCCACCCCGAGACACAAAGTGTGTCTTGTAGCATTTTAGCGCCAGGAGTTGAATGAACTCGTAGATCTCCTCAGTGGATGTCGGGAACACATCTGGGTGTTGAAAGTTGTGAAAAAAGTATTCTGCTATACTATCGTTGAGTTCAATTCTGGATCATGGCGCGAGGAGCCCAACAACAATGAATACACAAGTCCCAAGCGCCGAGGTAAACCACAGGTGTTGGACCAGAGCAGCCATATCACGATGAATATGAAAACTGCATATCTCCTTGTAAGACCCACACTCATGCTCGTGATTGGGTTTCTACTTCCCAACCGTCTCGACTGCGCCAGTCCCCAATATTTCAGCGGTGGTCACAAGTTTCCACCCAACTCCCCAGGTCACCGCTCCGGAATTTTTGGTCACCGCTCACATCCATCCCTGCTAAGACCCTGACAGTTACAGTAATAGAGATGTTGAAAGTGCTGGTGTCTATGTTTTGGCAGGACAGAGGGGAAGATGTTGAGAATATGTCAAAGTGCTATAAGAATTATTCTGAGCATGAGTTGAAAAAAGATAGGAATATGGATTTTGAGTTAAACAACAGTGCGTTCTCTCCTACCTAATCAGTTGATTTGGGTTTCTAGGTATCTCCCACAGTGAAGTCAAGATAGCTTGAGGTCATATCTTCACCTATCTTCTACCACACCTTGTAAATAAGCTACTAGCGCCGACAAGCGGCATCGCCCTCTACCTTGGCAATGGAACATGCCCGACGAGCCTTCCACATGGTTGCTGAGATCTGAGAGGGCGAATACAGGAGATGGAATAATATTGGCTCGTATGACTGTCGCGTAACCCGCTGGTGGCTGACTGGTGTAGTTCAGCTCACTGACCACCGCAATTCCATGATCGCTACACAAATACAAAACGAATCAATACATGGTGGCTGGGCCTCTCTGACACTTGACAATGAGATTTCAAAAGTCGGAGGATGAATCATGATGAATGGCGTGATGACAAAGCACGTGATTTTCCACGTGACGCGATTTTTTTGGCGGAGAACGAGTACGGATGTGCCCCTAGAAGACCCCCTACCAAGGTAGAATGTACTTGGCCATGAGAGTTCAACCTTTGTTGTGCTCGTCGTTTTGCGTGGCACCTGCCTACCACACATTCTAACAATGTTACATCTAGATGTGTTGCATGTTAAAATCTCTCAAAGAATTCTGTGCTTGGGTTCGCAACTGACAGTGTACCAATCACTGCGGAAAGCACAAAATATTCCGCACAGGATTGACGCAGGATCGGGCGCTATCCAGATAATATGATGCGCAGGATTCCCAGCAATTCCGACGAAGCATAAAGTAAGTAATTACCGCAAATCCGTACCTCCCAGCCCTGGATACGTGAGCATCCATTGCTGGATGTTGGCTCAGGATTTGGTATCATACAGTGCCGATCTTGCTCAGGATGTATCCCAATCCTGTGTGTAATATACACCAGATTAGGAGAAATTCAGTTGGGATTTTCACTGCATGATCGAACCCAAAATAATATTCCTCACAATTGTTCGCGAACCCCCCTTCTTCCCCTCCCCTCCTTTCATCCGCTGCTGAACCTGCTCCGCGTCGGGCTACATCTTCCCCTCAAATGTCCTCTCAACAACCCTAAGGCGGCTGTGAACTTGAACTGCTTCCGATGGGCCACCACCTTCAGGAACGCCAACATTGTGATGGACGCGCCAGTTACCTGCCCAAAGACTTCTCCTACGTGCCAGCCGAGACACGGTGGGCCTTTGAGGAGTGCTTTCTCCAGGAATCGTTGCACGACACAGTGGTACCTGGAGGTAGTCGCTATCAGCCTAATATGACGATTCCACACCACACACATACGTCCAATTTGATGAATCCTCCTCACCTTCAACTTCAAGGGATGTGCCTTCCAATCAACATTGCCATCACATCTAATATCCGTCGTAACGCTTCCGCTCCGAGCTCTGATATGTAACCCCGACCACAAAATCTGGTTCTCGGGGAAACTCTGTCATTGCCCTCACCAAACTTGGAGATAATCTCCTAAGAAGACTCACTTTGTTTCAGCAGTACCGTTGTTCGAGTTTACGGACTCAGCATGATAAGGTTGCGCACTGACCAAATAAAGAGGTTAGGTCAAAGGTTAGATCAATATTACCTGGGTATATGTGTCATACCATGAGTGGAGAGTGATGTGAGTGTGTGTATGCAGCTTACAGTAGGCCTTTGCATATATTTCAGGTCCTCATTGGGGGCGCTGACCTCGTCAGAAAGAAGTGCTGGATCCAATAACCTGTAATGGATAACAGTTGCGTTGAGACCACTCTCGGAGAGCGACCATGTCTACGGCGGGGTGTCTGATTATCAGCCATTTAGCCCATGTCTCAATATGTCCAGCAAAACATTCGCACCAAGCCATTGCTTCGGCTAACCTAATCCACCTCCCTAAGATGGTGCGGGATTTTGTCACTGTCCCCCAATTCTTGAGTACGTCCGAAGGAAAAAAGACTTACCAGGTCGCTGGGGAACCAGTTTTTGCCCCACAAATCGCATGGATTGAGCAGAACCACTTTCCTGACAAGCGAAGGCCAATAACGAGGTGGTTTACAACAACATCTGAACAGGGAGGCCCGTAAGAAAGAAAAACAGAGATGGCGGCGAAGTCTTAGGACATGGTGGTGGTGAAAAAGAAAGGAAGAGGAGGACGAGATGAGGTTCGGATATCATATCTTGAACAGGATAGCATGTTGAGTGATGGATTGCTGTTGTTTCAGCACAAGATGGGTGGAGTATCAGGATAGACGGTGAACAGACCATCTGTTCGTGAAGTCAGGATAAAGGGAGGATACGCACCGAAGCAAAGATCCTGCGCGTCATATTATCTGGATAGCGCCCAATCCTGCGTCAATCCTGTGCGGAATAAGTGTTTTGTGCTTTCCGCAGTGAATGCCATCCGGATGATACCGATGTTTTGGCGTCTAGCTGTGGTCCATATCTCTTTACGGTAATTAGACGCCCTATTGATAGAGCACACAACCTGAATGCCAGGGTTTGAGCAAAAATCCTTTGGGCACCCTAAAGACCCATGCTCAGTTGGTCTCTTGGCAAAGCCGCAAAGAATTCCGTGCTTGGGTTCGCAACTGGGAGTGTACCAATGCCATCCGGATGATACCGATGTTTTGGCGTCTAGCTGTGGTCCATATCTCTTTACGGTAATTAGACGCCCTATTGATAGAGCACACAACCTGAATGCCAGGGTTTGAGCAAAAATCCTTTGGGCACCCTAAAGACCCATGCTCAGTTGGTCTCTTGGCAAAGCCGCAAAGAATTCCGTGCTTGGGTTCGCAACTGGGAGTGTACCAATGCCATCCGGATGATACCGATGTTTTGGCGTCTAGCTGTGGTCCATATCTCTTTACGGTAATTAGACGCCCTATTGATAGAGCACACAGCCTGAATGCCAGGGTTTGAGCAAAAATCCTTTGGGCACCCTAAAGACACATGCTCAGTTGGTCTCTTGGCAAAGCCCCAAAGAATTCCGTGCTTGGGTTCGCAACTGGCAGTGTTGCCAACATTTGATGAGCTCAAACAGTTATGCTGGATAGAAAAAGGAGATGTAAATCTACAACAATTTATGAAGGCTTTCCTGCCAAGGAATCATATGGTTTATGGTCTAGAGTCATTGGCTATGCTAGTTGCATACAGGATTTCACTTTGAAGAGCATGCTTCCTGGTGAGCTTGGGCGCCTACTCGCTTAAATAAGCGCCAGACACACAACTTCTTCCTCAAATATTGGAAGAACGGCACCACGGACCAAGCTCAAATTGTGCACAGATCATGTATTAGTGTATATGATATGGATTGTCAAAAAACCCACATGAAATTCATGTATGCATATTATCATATAAATCCGTTATAACAGTATAAGTAATACCTCCCTAACCTCCGCGTTCATTGCCTTATGCATCCCACATCCGCCCCAGAGAAAGAGATCGACGAACCATTTAACTTCATCAGGGAGTTGCTGGAAACGCTCCTCGCCGAGTGCGTGCACAGTCTGCTTATAGATTTCCGCAAGACTTGCCTTCTTCTCAGCCTCGGGCATGTTCTCCCATGCATCGTAACCTCCCGCTTCTGCAATGGCCTCGCTGACGAATGGCATATAGGCGTCGATAATCTCGGCACCTGACATGAGCTCCAGGGCAGCTTTACCCCGTTCCTCGCGATCGACACGGCGCTTCCATTCTGCAAACATTGCGCAGAGGCTTTTCTGATCATTAGCGTGGTCTGAAAGCATGCCCTTGAGCTTTCCGAGAATGTCGGCAAGGGAGAGAGGCTGGCCATCGCTAATAGGACAGGCATTCCAGATTGCAATGATATTCTGGATGCGAGTGTCCCAGCCAGCAAGCTGTGCTGCGCTGGTATGGCTTGTTGCGGCAAGAAGTGGAAGAGCACGGGTTTGATGTGACTGCCGGTTGGCTTGTGCGTCCTGCTCAGAGGTGATACTCGTTTTGAGTGTAACAAAGGCAGATTCGAGATTGACGTTCTTGTAGGTTGTCCCGTCACCCGCAACTGTGGCAGCTGTACAAAGTGAGTAAGCACGTCGTAATGATCATAGTGTTGAGAGTGGAATGCAAGTACTTACTTGGTGTATCATGCAGCTCTTGCCCAAGCTGACATGTAGCCAGTACACCACCTTCAAGTACGATACGGCGAACACTATGAGTGTCGAACGACCCGATCACCGTGATACCATGGCTTGTTAGAATCCCGTGCAGAACAGTAAATACACTTTTCTGCGGAACACCAAAACTGACGATAAGCCGGATTATAGAGCGTGTCCTGTCGGTGATGATGCCATTCGAGTCCTTGACGTGAAAGTATTTCAACGTCTGGATGGATGCCTTGTCTGCCCGATCCCGAGTGGTGACCATCTCGTCAAACTTCAGCTTTAGTCGGCCGTACTTCTTCCGCCAACGCTCCTTCTCCTTTGCCAGCCTCCCGTTCTTATCCTTCAAAGCAATAAGACTACGATTGTCATTATTGACCGGCTCCGTTGCTACTACATCCATCTCAACTTCACTGGCCTCCCTCTCGCCGTCGTCCGATTCTGACTCCCAGCCATTGTCAGACAAAGGGTCCATGGGGACGTCGTCATCACTAGACTCTCCGACAGCGGGTGTTGATGGTTCTTCAGCCACTTGCTGATGTGGATGTCCGTGTCGGTGAGAGCGAGGAATGCGCCGTTCCCGGGCACGGCGCGAAGCAGACTCGGAAGCACCTCTGTCTGTGAGCTTGAGCTTGAGGCGGTTGTGTCTTCGCTGCAAGTTGTGGTGGTTCCGCTGAAGCAGTACAAGTTTTTGCGATACCAGGTAGTACTTGGAAGCTGGACTTGGGGTGTTGGGAGCCCTGGGGTGCCGTTCGGTACGTTGTGGCTGATTATTAGAGGAGGAGGGCGGGAGTCTGGGGAGAAGGCCTGGCGATATTCTCCTTGCCGTTCCGATGACGTTGAGTGGTTGGTGAAGTGAGGGGTTCGGTTTCAAGTGATACTTGACTTCGCGTCCTCCTGGGAGAGAGGGGAAGGCGGCCGTTGATTGCAGGGGAGAAAGTCGGCTGGGTTCCTGGAGTAGTTTGAGAGTGACGCAAATAGCGCTGCCGCTCTAGAGGTGTAGAGGGCAGCTCTACGCAATCCTCGGGTGGCCTGCCCCTTGCTTGCGCCCTACGTGCTTGATTTGCATAGCGTCGCCGAGCAGTGACACCTGCCCGAGAGCCAAGTTGCCTGACTTGGTCAAATGCGTGTTTTTGGGCCTCTGACCGGCGCTGCTTTGGCATAGTAGGTAGAGAGTATCATATGGATATATAAACGAGTGGAAGATACCACCAGAACGCGAGTAAACACGTCTGGTGGAGGTTAGGATGTGGAAGGGTGCCCGAATGACGATTTCAAGAAGTGTAGACGCTCATCACGCGTCTTAGGTAAGAAACCATATCAGGAAGTAGGCTGCTTCCGAGGGCTGAAAACTCGGACACTCAATAGCTTCTTCTCTCTTTCAGGAATGTCATTCGGAACCAGCGGGATATTTATTTGAGCGATATATCTAGACTTTCTTGCGGTCAGAATTTTTCTCGTGAAGATTCACCTGTATTTCGGCAGTTTCGGTACTTCTACACTAGTTACAAAAAATCTGACCGCAAGGAAGGTCTTAAGTGTTCCTCTTGAACTGATTGGTGCCTTCTCCGATGTCATACTGTGTTTGTGGACGCACATTCTTCGTTGACCACCGAACTGGCCAAATGAGACTTAGCGCTCATGGACGCGTTCGGGAGTTTCCGAGTGGGGGGCTGCCGACACCCACTGTTATGAGGAAGTGGTTTGTCCATGAACAGTTGTGGAGACGTTGGATCAGACACCGCCACCACTCTTCTCTACCGGTATTCTCCTTCGTTCACCCTTAACCTCCTTAGTCGGCGCAGGAGCTAAGAGCACTTCACGCATTTCGGCGCAAAGCTACAAGTGAAAGACGAAAACGTCAGAGGTAGCTATGAAGGAAAAGAAGACTAATACTCACCTCAACAAACTCGTCAAAGTCCACGTCGTTCTGCTTCGTGAACCCGACTTCCTCCAGAACGTAATTAAAGTCTTTTGGCTTAACGTCCTCAAATCCAGGCAACCCCTTGACCAGCTCGAACAGCTCTCCCTTCTCCACGCGCTGGTACGTCGCGCCGACGGGGGATCCAGAGACGTCCACCGGGGGCGTAGCGTCCTTCGCCCGTGACGCAAATGCCTGCCTCAGCCTATCGACCTCGCCAGCCTCAAATTGGGCACGACTGTACATGAAGTCCGATCCAGCGACGCGTTGTTTTTCCCGAACCGACGAACCGAATCCGAGCACGCTCCCAACGCGTTCGACAAGACCCTTCGGCTGAACGGAGTCTTCAGCGTGGAGGGCGGAGGCGGCAGCGTGAGGGGGAAGTCCCATGGTGGAAAGGAAGTCGGTAGCCTTGGCAAGCTCCTTCTGCTTGCGGACATGATCCCAGTTGAGTTCTTCGGCCATAATGTCGATAACACGAGGAAGGGCACCAAGGGCGGATTGGGCGTTGAGGAAGGAGAGACGGCAGCGACGAGCAATCACGTCCACGGCGGTTTGCGCATATTCATGACGAGCGGCGTAGCGGACTTCGGCTTCAATGACTGAGAGGTACGAAATTAGCGAGTTAGAGGGACGACAAATAAACCCAGAACTCACAAGGGTATCCCGTCGCGAGTCTGACACCGTGAAGAGGCCATGACTTGCCGGTGGGCTGAGAGAGCTCGCAGACGGTCCATGCACGGTCACCGTAATTGTCGGAGAGGTGCTTGGCGACATCAGTCTCCAAACCATACTGTGGAAACAATCAATCACACAATCGAATGGAGTATGACGGTTACGCACCCGCTGAATGAGACCAATGAACATATTCCTGCTCCAGCCATGGCTTCCGACCAACGTCAGCTGCTCGGTGACGCACCCGCTCCTGCACTTATCCTTCAGCCCGAATACCTCAACCGCCTTGTCAACCGTCTCCTCTGCCATAGCCCTGTACGTCGTCCACTTGCCACCAGCGATGGTCAAGAGCCCGCTGTCGCTGACATGAATCATATGGTTCCGGACAAGGCCCTCGGTGCTGGATGCGTTCGGGTTCTTGACCAAAGGACGAAGGCCACTCCACGCGCTGAGCACGTCTCCGCGGCGAACCTTGATGTCGGGGCTCAGGTACCGTCTAACCTCCTCCAGAATCCAGCGGATTTCCTCCTCAGGGGCCTTTGGATCGGTCTCAACGGAGGCGGGTGTGTCGGTCGTTCCAGCGATGGTGTTGCCTTGCCAGGGGAGGAAGAAAATCACGCGACCATCCGAAGTGGCGGGATCGAGAAGACCCATGGTGCGGGGAGAGTAGTAGTTGGGGAGCGTGATGTGGACACCAGAGGAGGCTTGAACGATTGGTTTGTGTGAGGGATTATCCATTGTCAGGAGGGCGTCAGTGAATGGTCCCGTCGCGTTGACAATACCCTGTAAAAGTTTCAGTGGGGAAACAGAATGACAGGAGCGGAACTCACCTTGGCGCGAACATTCCACTCCTTACCAGTCAATCGATCCTGTACCCGTGCACCGTGAAGTTTACCGTTAGCATCCTTGTGGAGTTCCTTGACCTCGACGTGATTAGCGACAACGGCACCCTGTTGAACAGCCGTCATGATGAGGGCGGTATTCATACGCGAATCATTGTGTTGTCCTGCACTTCGGTAAGTGCCCAAGTTGAGAGACGTATTGCCGTGAACGTACCATCATAGTAAACGAGTGCGCCGACTAAACCGTCCGCCTTGAGCATGGGGAATGTCTCCAGAGCTTTCCCCTTGCTCATGAGATACGATGACTCCATATTCTCCTTTCCCGCGAGGATGTCGTACATCTTGCAGCCGACCCAATAGTACGGGACTTGCCAGTACCTGTGGAAATCCGTTAAAATGATGTATTTATTATGCAAAGGGGAACTCACTTGTAAATCGGCAACATGATTGGCAGCATGGCTGAGAGGTAAGGGGCTGTTTGGAGGAAAATCCTCCGCTCATGAAGAGCTTCGCGTACGAGCTTGTACTGCTCATAGTCGAGCTCCATGACAGCTTTTTGGAGGTACCGAACGCCGCCATGAACGAGTTTCGTTGACTTTGAGGAGGTTCCTATGGACAAAACATGATTGAGAACCTGACCAGAGGTATGGAGAAGAAATAACGCGTGCGGAGACACAACCCGCTCAATATCGGACACGTGCAACAACGTTGGTCGGAAGAACCGTCCGAGATTTGCGAGAAGACAAAAACTCCCGACGAACGTGAAAGGTGCAAAGCACATGCTTGGAGGGAAAGAGGCGCGTTGCTCACCTGAACTGAAGTCATCCCGTTCGACCAGCGCAACCTTCAGCCCTCTGCTGGCAGCGTCGACGGCGACACCCGAGCCAGTCGCCCCTCCCCCCACAACCAACAGATCGAATTCCTGCTCTTTATCCTTCCCACTCGCTTCTAGTGCATCCAGCATCTGCTTCCTGGAGGGGGGCGTCCATGGCGGCGGGGGTCGACGGGTCTCGAGTGTCGGAGGGGGATACGCAGGGCCCGAGTTGAGGAAATAGTAACCACCTCCTGCAGCGAGCAGGGTGGTTCCCGATACGACTGCAAGAGTGCGTCTTGAGAAGACAGCACGCCTGAGGGCATGGAGGGCGCTCATGGCGTGATCGTCGTCGGCGGCGGCAAGACCTTTGTCGTCGTCGTGAGCAACGACGTGGAGAGGGGGTAGGGGGATGCTCCTGAGAGTGAGGGGGATGATGAGGAGGACATGACCGTTAGTTAAAGACTCTCTCCTCACCCGGTCCGGTGGCTCGCCCCGGTAAAAATCGGGCACTTTCTCCGGTCCGCTCAATAAACCCGATTTCTCGCGTTCCTCTCATTTTCAACTCAGCATTCCTAAAGGACTGGGTTAGCCGGAGGTAAAGTATCACCTGAAGAGGTGTGTCCGTCTCATGTCTGCGTTCAGACCTTGGACGACCATATCTTATTGTCGAGAAAACTGCAATATCTCGACATTGTTGAAGCAAACTCGTACACTTTGCGCAGCACCAACACCAAAAAGTTAAAACCACTAAAACCCTTCAGCGCATCGGCACTGACAGCTTGCAACAGGGCACGTCCCGTGAGATCTGTTACCGTCTTCACCATGGAACCATTCCAGAATATGAGAAGCATGGCCACCATGTCGACATGATTGGCAAAACACGAGAGCCTCGTCAATGGTGTCTAGAGGCAATGATCAATCGTGGCTCGTCTCGACGATCGCCATTGCACGCACCTTTTGAGCTATGCACTAACTCAGCGTCGCGGGCAGAGTCCTGGACGATGTTCAACGTCATGAGACATATGGAGCACCGTGGAAGAGGCCGTCCACAATGGAAACACGCAGTTGACTGTCGTCGTAAATATCAGTGTCAGGATGCAATTAGCACACGATTCACGCTCACCCTCGCATTCACTGGCCACGGTGGGTCAAACGGCTTGTTGCAGTAGTTACACCGCAGGACGATCTGCCTTGGGACCCACTCAAATGGCGTGATCTCGTTATGATGGATCGCATCCTGCAGGATTCGACCTCTCTCGATGTCCAGTTGGCAACGATGATGGAACAGCTTCCACGAATCAAGAAGATCGCGATAAGTGTCAAGCCATCTTTCCACTCGAGGCTCGCGTGCCCGTGACGGGTTCAGGTTGCCCAGTATGGCCGCGGTCTGCACGTCCCCGGTCATATCCACATACGTCTGCACGATGTCCATGCCCTGCGTTGTCAGGCCGGTAATCAAAAGCCCTTCGATGTCCCCAGAGTGCGTGCAATCTTCCACCAACCTGCGCAAAAACTGCGTAATCTCTTGGTCGCTGAGGAACTGGAAAGCAATAGCCATCCGTTCCCGAAGACTCAAAGACTCCTCAGATACGACTTCAGTCCAGTCGTTGACGGTGAGATGAGTGAGTAGGGCGCGGAGGTGAGGATCTTGCAGTCTGACGATGAGGCGTTCACAATGATCTCGGAGTTCGTTATTCCGCGTAGATGGGATGAGCGCAGCGAGCATTCCAGACATCATATGGTGAGATTCATCTGCGACGCAATCAGTCAAAGTATCCACGTGCCTACAAATACTCTTACCTTTACTCCGCATCAACAGGTCAATCGCAGCCTTGTGTTGTTTGGTGAACACTAGCCAGCAAGCAGCTCGTGAATGCGCATGCTCCTTCTCCCATCTACAATGACTCTGTCAGGAGCGAATAAGATGATCCATTAACGTGTACGAACCTCTTCACCGCCTCCGCGAGGTCCTCTTCGGCCAAGCTCCACCCAATCAAATACAACGCAAGCTGCCGCTGGGGCAACTTCGTCGTGGACACTGCAGGTTTCCAGTTGGCCTTCCCAAAATCCTTCCTCGCGGATATTGTAGCTACCGCGTTCAAGAAGTCCTCTGGAACGTGTTCTGACGGGCCTTTGCTATGGTGTCTTCCGGCGTGTCGCGACCCAGACCGTGTCCGGCGAGAATCCAGAGTAAGGCTAGAAATCGTGGCCGACGGGACGGTGCTGTCTAGGAGAAGACTCCGTTGAGGGACGCGGGGAGTTGGATGCACGGAGTACGGTGCGTGAGAGGAACGGAAACCTTCCCAGAGACCGAGGACGCCTCTGTAGGCGAAGTTGTAACCTTCCACTATTGATATTGGTCGTCGGATGAGGTTGTCAGTGTCTACGTCAGGCAATTCAGATCCCGAATCAAATCAGCGAGAGAACGAAGGACGTACGATCTATCCAGAGCCACAGCTCCTTCAGTTTCGCGTCAAAGGTGTCGTCGCGACAAGCACTGACGTTGATAAGAGGCTGGTTGGGTACATCAAGGTCAGGGCTGGCAGAAGAGAAGTAACAAAATTGCTCACATCGTAAAGACCATAATCCTTCAGTACTCTTCGGCGCATTATCAAGGAGATATCGCCCTGGATGGTGTTCTGCATCGTCACAATCGGGTCTCCTCGCCTCGACGATGTATCTCTGCCCCGCCTACTATGCGAATGTTTTAATTTCCCACCACCATGGGCAGCATGACTCCGCTCGCCACTAGATTTTGACTCCGCCATGTAGTCGAAGTGCAGACTTTTCCTCGCCGCAGGAGTCTCCACCCTACTTCCGGGCCTTGTAGCAGCCAAGTTAGCAGGTGCTGTGGCCGGTTTGAGCCCAGGGGACAACGCGGGGAATCCATCTTCATCACCACGTCCAAACAACGGCGGCGGAGAGTTGTCGTCAGCTCGTGCAGGGACGCGGTCCCTCCCACCGGTGAACCTATCGATTGAGTGAGCGTCAGATTGGGGCACGGAGTTGTGCGCCTTGACGTCCCAAGGTTCGGAAAGGGTCTCTCGGGTCTGAGAGCCCGGGATGGTGCGGTAGGACCGACCAATACCCATCGTGAAGTCGCCTCTGGAGTTCCATGGCGTGTGAAGAGGGGTATCATGGACCGCGTAGAGTTCCAGATCACCCTGGCCGCTGACCAACATCACGTTGCTTGTGAGCGGATGAGGGTCTGCGGAAGGGACCAACGCGAATGATGCAAGTCCTCTGGTAAATCTTTTAGCTGTCAGGGTCTGTTTTAGTAGGTTCAATGCTATAAAGAAAGAGAGATGACGCACTCTTGCGAGTGTTAGACAGCACGAGACTGTAAGGAACCTTGTGACTATCTCCGGGCGTTGCAGGTGGTGTGGTGTGTGTCGTTCCAGAGGTCGCCCAAGGTAACATATTCGCCGGACTGGCCCAAGACAACTTCGTAGCACGACTCGAATGGGATGAGTCCCGAGACATCCGCCCGTCCGTTGTTCGGGTGACCGATTGTACCTGCTGCAGGTCCCAGAACCTGACATGGCTAATATCCTTCCCCAGCGTCGCCAACACACCCCTCCTGACGGATGAGAACTCGATTTGTGTGAATGAATCTCCGGGTTCCACAGATTCCCCGTCTGCAACAGCATCCTTCGCAGTAAACGTCAAGACGGGGTGCGCCCAATTTCGCGCGTCCCAGACGTTAATTTGCCCCTCTCCGAAGCACGCCACTCGATGTTCGTCAAATGGGTCCGTGGAGATTCCCTGCACTTTGCTGGCGACGGTATGGATGTGGGCAGTGGGAATGCGGAGGTCAAAGACCCGAAGCCAGCGGTGCGATACGCCAGCCAGAAGCACGCTGGTAGATTTAGGAACCCAAGAGACGGCGGAGACGATCTCTGCAGCAGCGTGTTGCTGCAAGATCTTCGAGTCCGCACGCGCACCGACTTCCCCTCGAGGAAGGAGTGGTTGCGGGCGAGGAGCAGAGATCGTCTTCACCTCGGATTTAGTAGAGAGGAGGGGGACAGAATTGGCGATGTCCCATATAACCAGACTAGAGTCGCCGCGAACTTTGTCCAAGCCAACGGCGAGATAATTCGAGTCAGAGGGGCAGAACGCGAGCGCGTTGCACGTGCGCGAGTTGCGCACTCCGAGGGTTACGGTGGGACCATTCGACAGAGTAAGGTTGGAAGGAGACGAGGCTGCTTCCAGACGCGTGACATCGACCTTGCCGCTGCTGTAACCGATTGCAACGAGGTCGTCGTAGGCTGGCTCTGGCGACCAGGCAAAACACTGTAAGAAGATGGGTTCAGCGAACGAGACAGCGAGAAGATGTGCGTACCTTCATCATCTGCACATCATTCCTCGCCGTGATAGGCTTGATTTCCGACGAGTCAGAAAGCCATTCGTACAGCGACAGCTGACCGGAGCCTCCAACCAAAAACCGATTGTCAAGACGCGGGTGCCAGAGGATCCGTTTGTCCGAAGGACCCATGGTGAAGTGGTAAGTGGGTGAGCGTTATAGCATCAATCGGACATTTATACGGTTAAATGAGAATGAAGCATTGGGAACGGAGAAGACGATGAGCAACACCTCCAACCCGACGCCGAGCAGGGGTTCGGCAATCTTCGGCGCGATCGGCAGGCCCGGCATGATCCCGCCGGGGCCAGGCACGTCGGAGCGGGCGGGCGTCTGTTCTGTTGTTGTCCGCTGCGTTGACCATCGACGACTGCGTCCTCCTCATCGTCGGCCGCAATGGCGGGCCTCATTTCTCCAAAGCCGCTCTCGTACCTCCAGCACAATCTATCGTACAACCCCTACCAACGTGCAGGGGTCATCAACTACTCCGACACACAGTCCAATACCGGCGGCCTCCACACCCCCGACCAGTCCCTCATGCCCTTCGCTGACGCTTCCCCCGCCGCCGCCCTCGCCGTTCACGAGGAGCAGAAGATCTACAGTCTTGTCGTTGACTTGTTGGATCCCAGTGCCCGCGAGGCCGCCCTTTTGGAGCTGAGCAAAAAGAGAGAGCAGTTTGACGAGCTTGCTCTGGTTTTGTGGCATTCATTCGGTTCGTCCCCCCCTCCTCATTTTCTGCACTTCATTCTCGCTCACCGCCTCGGACGATGTCTCAGGTATTATGCCCGCCCTCCTCCAGGAGATTGTCTCTGTCTATCCTCTCCTTTCGCCTCCAAACTTGACGGCCCACGTCTCCAACCGTGTTTGTAACGCTCTGGCGCTTCTCCAGTGCGTTGCTTCCCACACCGACACAAGACAGCTATTCCTTAATGGTAGGTTTCTTATCCACATATATGCTCTGTTTCATTCTCTGACATGCCTTTGTAGCCCATATACCCCTCTTCTTATACCCTTTCCTCAACACGACCTCCAAAACCCGTCCTTTCGAATACCTCCGTCTTACCTCCCTTGGTGTAATCGGTGCCCTCGTGAAAGTGCGTATATCACGGCTCCTCCCCTCCCTATCTCTGTTAACATCCTTCTCCAGCAAAATGATAACAACGCCGTCATTCACTTCCTGTTGTCCACTGAGATCATCCCGCTCTGTCTCCGCATCATGGAAACCGGTTCCGAACTTTCCAAGACTGTGGCGATCTTCATAGTCCAGAAGATCCTGCTCGACGAGACCGGCTTGACCTACATTTGCCACACCTACGAACGTTTCTATGCCGTGGGAACCGTACTCAGCAACATGGTTAACCAGTTGGTGGAGACCCAGGCCGTGCGGCTGTTGAAGCATGTCGTGAGGTGCTATCTGCGTCTTAGCGACAATCTTCGGTGCGTATTTATCCCAGCACCATCATTATGCGCGGCTTACCCTCCTGCTATCTAGTGCGCGGGAAGCTCTCCGGGCATGTCTTCCTGAGCCTCTTCGGGACCAGACCTTCGCCGCTCTTCTCAAGGTACGCCATGTGCTTCGTCTTCTGCGACTTCCCACTCATCTCCCCCCGCAGAACGATATGGTCACCAAACGCTGCCTCACCACACTACTTAATAACCTCACCGAGTAATCACGACTCACTGATCGGACAATCCACTCACCCCCTCCCATCTTCCCCAGGACATTGCAATCGTACCTATCAGTTATCCCTTTTTTCACTTCACTAAAGTATTCGGCGTGTCTGTTGTATGAATGAAGAGATCTTGACGAAAACTGCGGCTAGAATGGAGAGGAGGATGGGGCAAGTTGATGAGGTGGATGCTGCATTTAGTATATACACCATTTGTTTCTCCCGTCGACATCCGTTGTATCACTGTTCCGCTTCCCCGTGTTTCATTTGGATTTAGGATACACAAAGAGTAGTAATTTGCGTATGTACATACGTCAGCGAACAGTTCTGGTCATGAAAAGGCGTACCTACCACAGACCAAGAGGTCAGCGACAATGCGATTGATAAGGGCAAGAATCATGCTAGCATTGGTGGCCGGTTGTCGGCGCCACTGCGAAGGTCAACCTGACGAGTATTCGTTTCTTGTGAAACCCTCGTGGACTGCCGTCTGGCAGTGTGGCGAAGGTCTCAGAGGGCTCAATTCGTATAGCCAGACATTATAACGGAGTAGAGACATCGACATGAAAGAACCTTAGCACGCAGCTCGGAAACCGTGTCAGGTTCGGATGGCTGAGGGTATTTAATGCATATGGTGCGGACTCCATCCTTTGCTGTCAAAACGCACACTTCAGAGGGACAATGTATGTCGGGTTTATAACACGAGCATTTAGAACTGCGAGGAGATTTCAACGCAAAAGAGCCCTATTCCCAGAAGCGCAGCGATAAGAACCCCGAGTATAGACGCAACAAGGCGTCACTCACGGAGAGCATCACGGTTCACCACTACGTTTCATGGCTTCGATGTTATACTGGACATTTTTCCTGTATTTGGTGGCGAGATCGGCGGCCATGACGACACGTTCATTCGCGCGGATGATCTCCTTCAGGGAGATTATTGTCGAGCTAGCAACGAGAATCATCTGTAACGCACGTCTAGACAGAGGTTGAGTTCCTCGATGGTTTCCGTGACTTTGTCCTTGTAACAGACCGTGAGCAGTAAAAGATTCGGCAAAGCTCGTGGTACCTACAGCATTCTTTATGATGCGCTGAAGAAGGACGTTCTGGCGTTCCGCATGTGGGTTTTCCATGGGCCCCCGTTGCGGATTGGAGGGGATCCGAAGGGTGTGGCGGGATCTTAGCCTGGAGCCTGGAGAGGACGAGAGCAAAACCCGCTCTTTGGCCACCTGGGATGAGGGGCCGCGGAGATCGAAATGGGCGTGCGGGGTGCCGTAGATGCCGGTGGTCTCGAGCTTCTTGGTGTTTCGCGCGTCTATTACCCCGCATTCCTTATAATGAGCTCAGAGTCTAACCAGTTGTTCTCCTGAATCCCTCAATGGCTGCTGCTGCCACTGTCACTAAGTTCAACCCTAACCCCCCTCCGTCGCGCACATTCTCAAGGCAGGATGAGCTCCCAAAGCTCCCAGTTCCGCCTCTTGAGGATACTTGCGCACGTTATCTGAAGGCCCTCGAAGGGTTGCAAGACCCGAAAGATCACGAGGAGACGAAGAGGGCCGTGCACGAGTTTCTGCAGGGAGACGGTCCCAGAATCCAGGAGAAATTGAAGGAATGGGCTGCAAACAAGGCCAGGTGCGTTGAAAACTGTCGTCCTCATCGAACGAACCCATCATTGACCACAACAATCCCCGCAGCTACATCGAGGACTTCTGGTGATCATCCTCACGGTATCATCTCAGAGCCTTGTACTCACAATCCTGGTAGGTACGAGTCTTACCTCTCACACTCGGACCCCGTCGTACTCGCCCTCAATCCGTTCTTTGTCCTCGAGTGCGTCCTCCCTAGTCCATCTCCGAGACCGTCTCCTAACTCTCTCTGCAGAGACGACCCAACCCCTGACCGTGGATCCCAGCTCCCCCGTGCTGCATCTCTCATTATCTCATCCCTAGGTTTCATCCATGATCTACGTGCCGGCATGCTCGAGCCCGACTCCGTTAGGGGTGTCCCGCTCGACATGGACCAATACACGAGACTGTTCGGTACCGCTCGTGTACCCACAGACGTAAGTCTTATCGCCGCTATGCTGCTTCACACTTCTCATCCGCCCTCCTAGCGTGGGTGTAGGATGGAGGTTCACGGAGAGTCGAGGCACATTGTCATCCTCCGACGTGGGCAATTCTGTATGTTGCATTCAACTCCCTTTGCCTACCATCATGATCACTCACGCCCGCTCCCAGATTGGTTTGATGTTCTGGATATGGACAATCGCCCTGTCTTGACCGAGAGAGAAATCCTCCGTAATCTGCAAGGTATAGTCAACGACGCCGATAAATTGCCGACCCATGAAGTTAGTCGTCTTTGTCATGTTCCGGATCTCAGCTGACGCATCCGTGATATTAGGTTGCAAAGAACTCCATTGGCGTGCTCTCAACGGAAAACCGCAAGGTCTGGTCATCTCTGCGAAAAGCCTTGAACCAGAACAGGAACAACGAAGCTTGCTTGGAAGTGGTCGACAATGCCCTGTTCGTCGTATGTCTGGATGACTCCCACCCTGACAACCTCGCCGATCTATGCAACAACTTCCTCTGCGGCACCTACGACCTCAAGAACGGCGTTCAGGTCGGTACATGCACCAACCGGTGGTATGATAAACTTCAGATCATTGTGACTGCAACCGGTGCCGCCGGTATCAACTTTGAACACACCGGGGTCGACGGCCACACTGTATTGAGGTACGTTCAAACATAATCATATTGATCGCCACAGTATTCAGTTCTACGAAATAGATTCGCGGCAGACATCTTCACCGAAGGTCTCATGCTTCTCGCCCGTTCTATAAATCCTTCTGCTCCCACCCTCTTCCACGCTCCACTCTCTCCCTATGCCAAGTCGTACAAGCCTCCCCGCTCACACCATGGTCAGTCGCCGGCCCCGCCTACGACGCCCTCCTACATTATCGACACCGCTCCGAAGAAACTCGAGTGGACACTCTATCCAGAGCTGCGTGCGGGGATACGCTTCGCGGAAACCAGGTTGAGTGATCTGATCTGCCAGAACGACTGTCAGGCGCTCGAGTTCAAGCACTATGGCAAGAACTTTATCACCAGCCATGGGTTCAGTCCCGACGCATTCGTACAAATGGCGTTCCAGGCCGCGTACTATGGGCTGTATGGTGCGCAGATAGCTGTTGTAGATCTCCGCTGATTGGACACTGACTATCAATGCTATCAGGGAGAATTGAGTGCACGTATGAACCAGCTATGACGAAATCGTTCTTGCATGGACGGACGGAGGCTATAAGAACCGTCCAGCCGCACAGTGTGGAGTTTGTCAAGGTTCGTCGCACGGACTTCTCACCACTCTATCACCTATCTCCGGAAGAGATGCTGACCCGATGTGCTCGTTTTAGACCTTTTTCTCGGAAGCCAACCCTTCTCAGAAGATAGCTGCATTGCGGAAGGCATGCCAGGGGCACGTGAAATTGACGAAGGAGTGCAGCCAGGGTCTTGGACAAGACAGGTAAGGCAGACAAAGTATGACTTGGTGCTCGGTGGCGTGAAGGCTTACATGGAGGTTTTCAGGCATCTTTACGCTCTTTACTGTCTCTTGCAGCGTGAGCGCGAGAAGGCTGCTGGCGCTTCTACGCCGACGAGCGACTCGGGCCGCTCTGTCTCGCCAGTCAGCGAGACTTCATCTTCTGGTATCAGCAGTGTGTTGAATGGAGCTGCCAAGACACCTTTGCCTTCCATCTTCACAGACCCTGGTTACTCCTTGTTGAGCACCTCGATCATCTCAACCTCCAATTGTGGTAACCCTGCTTTGAGGATGTTCGGGTTTGGTCCTGTCGCAGCAGACGGGTATGGTATTGGATACATCATCAAGGACGAGGGTATCTCCGTGTACGCCTCCCCAAGAACATTTCACCTCACATCTGCTGACGAGCCTTGATGTTATAGATGTGCGGCATCCAAGCACCTCCAGACCCGTCGGTTCCTGGACACCCTCCAAGGCTACCTCCTGGATATACAACGTATCCTGATCCAGCTCCATCTCTCCGCGAACCAGCGTGCCGAGCCCTTCGTCGACCACGCCGGAACCCTGCGCGATTCCAAAACGGGACGTCCTATTAATGGACGTATCAGCCCGGACAAGGAAGACGCGTTCGGCGATGAGGACTTAGTCCGTGAGTACCTTGACTGTTTGCTCTTGGTATATCAGAGGTAGGCTGACCTGGGACTCGAGCAGCCGGCTATTCCTTCTTTGACAGTGGGGACGTGGAGTTGCTCGGGAGGAGAAGGAAGATGCCGGCTTATTATAGCACTGGTACGTTCACTCCTTTCACTACTCCTACGTAGTCCGTTCTAACTCTATCTATATGTCTAGGCAAAGTCATCCCTCTCGCCGAGTATTAAGCCTGGAACACCGGAGAAGCTGTATCACGATCTTGTGTATTCTTAAGCATTAAACCAACCTGTATGTATGAGGATTAACTGTTGTACATTGACTCGCGGATATCTGTATGTCTGTAATCCACTTAGGTATGAAACTTGTAGGAATTTGCTCGTTTGGTGAAAAGCTGGAACTTGGATATGCCGGCGCCGACCCAGACGTCCGTCTGGACTTACCTGATAACTTCAGGAATACCATAGCATCTTGGTTGATATGTTTTGCATCCCGCATGTGAGACCCGGACATGACTTGCTGACTACTTCGAGACGACCTCCTCCCTATCAAAACGTCCCTGTGATTGGTCCGGGAAAGAATGATCAAGCGCCCCGTGAGACGCTTTCGATCTCTTCCTCCCAAAACATAACTCTTTCATCTGAAAACCCACTGTTTCCCATTAAGAGCATCATTGACAATTATGCCAAGTCAGCATTACTAGCAGTGCTTGAGGTGTGCTTATTATTGCTGTGAGGCATCGCTAGGATCGATATTTGGCAGGAGCGGTGTTGCAGGGTGCGTGGCAGTCCCTCACTGCTTCTTCTGGACTTATGCACTGATTCCTTCCGAACAATAGGTCACGCCGAGATGGTCTGCGATATCGATTCAGTTCCCTCTGTCATACCATGCCAATGCCTCGCGCGTTAGGGCTGAGCGGCCTCGTTGCAATAAATAAAAACACAAGCTGAGACAGAACGACACTCTTTCCCACTCGTCGTTCTTCACTCGCTTTACTTCACATCGTCGCGCTGAGTTTATGAAGTTGGACTGCTATGGACTTGGTGGAGACCATTCGACGGGAAGAACTGGGGTTCATAGATGTGAAGGGTCAACCGAAGGTCGCTGTCGCCTTCCAACGACTGAGGGATAACCTCGCGCGTGCACTCAGCAGGTGAGTAAACCCCACGAATATACAAACTGATGGCTATCTGAACTCGTCGCCTGTGAATTCTTGGAATAGCTTGAGCGACGAGCTCTACTCAAAGGCTTCTCATTTCCTGTTGGAGTTCATTCAAAATGCGGACGATAATAGCTATCCGGAAGGGGTTGCGCCAACACTGAAGATTAGACTAGAACCTGGATGGTTGATCATACAGAGCAATGAGTTGGGGTTCACGGAGGAGAATGTGAAAGCATTGTGCAAGATCGGGGCGAGTACGAAGAAGAACAAGGAGGGATACATTGGTGAGCAGCAATTACATTCCTTATCACTCAACGCTGATAACTAATACTCCATTCTTTCAGGCGAGAAAGGCATAGGCAAGTCAACGACATGATGCTCCTCTGAGTATTCGACGGTTTAACCCTTGGGTTCAGGCTTCAAGTCCGTATTCAGAATTACAGACGTCGTATACGTGCTATCCAGGGAATACTCCTTCTACTTCGACAGGACGCGTGAGCTAGGCATGATCGCCCCCATCTGGTCCACCCAATACCCGGTGCAGAAAGGCTGGACGACCTTCCGTCTCAAGCTCTCCTCCGATGCCAGCTTCATAACATCCCACATCTCCCATATCCAACCGTCCTTGCTTCTATTCCTACGCAAGCTCCGCGAGATCGACGTGACGCTGGATGACAAGAAACTTGGATGCCGCCGAACGGAGATGGGCTCAGATATCATTTTGACTTCGGTCGATGGCTCCACGAGTGAGTCGCAGAGGTACCTGGTATCTAAGCACAAAGTTCCTGCGCAAACCGACGATCCAAGACGCCATGGGATTCGGGAGAGCGAGATCATCCTTGCGTTCCCTCTCACCATGGACGAGGAACCTATTATCAGGGACCAGGCCGTGTACGCATTCCTCCCATTGCGCAACTTCGGCTTCAAAGTAAGTGCATCAGTTTTTGAGGTATCATCATAGAACGCTTACAAAAAGATTAGTTCATCATACAAGGCGACTTCCTCACACCCTCCAGTCGCGAGGATATCCTCAGCGACCTTCCATGGAACATAACACTTCGCAACGGCATCCCCAGCGCGTTCATTCAAGCCATCGAGGAGTTCAAGAGACGCCCTAACCTCTGCTTCCGTTGGTTGCGTTTCATTCCCGATGGTATCAGTGACACGTTCATGCAGCCCGTCCAAGATAAGCTATTGGACGATCTTAAGGAGCAACCTATCATTCTATGCAGCGACGACGTATACCGCAAACCTTCTGAAGTGCTCATGGAGCCATTCTGCGGCACGGATGGCCAACCTCTCATCAATCCTCAGTTCTTGGAAGGTCTCTTCTACATATCCTCGCGATACGACTTGGCCTCTGACAAGACGCGTCTGAACGAGCTTGGAGTGGAGGCGATGACCAGAGATCACTTCCTTCGCGGGGTCGGCAATGTGTGCGCTACAGGTTCGAACTTGGATCGTCAGGATAACGCGTGGCACGAGAGTATCTGCACGCTTCTTTTAGAAATTTGGGACGCGGAGTCCTCGAACCATTGGCAGATGAAGAGTCTTCGTATCATCCCTCATACCGACAACACCTGGTGCTCCTCATGGCTGACTGCGCACTTTAGCTCACCGAACCACGACATCCCTCCCGATCTCGGGTTATACTACGTGCGTCCCATTGAACCTCAGTCCGCCCGCTACCGGATGTATCAGAAGCTGGGCGTCACGGAAGCTAGCCCCATATCCATAGCCAAACGTATCTTGGAGATTCACGCCAATGCCGACGAATCCATTCAGCGCAGCAATATCCTCGCGCACGTCCGGTATCTGTTTGAGCATCGGCATGAGCTCGAGACCGTGTTCTCTGGCGGTGTCAGTCTCTGGGTTAAAACCAACGATAACAGCGTCGCCAAGGCCGGAGATCTATACATGGACCATCCTCGCTACGAAGAATTCTCCCTTTCCGAGTTCCTCAGCGCACCTTTCATCGCCGCCGAGTACATGGGCCAGTACCCTGCAGACAGTAAGGACTTCAAGATCTGGTGCGACTGGCTGCGCGACCAGCTAGGCATCCAAACAACCCCTCGCATTACACCGGAGTCCCTCTCCCCCGAGTTCTCCAAGATTCTGCAGTCTGTGAAGACGGCGCAACTGCTTCGCTTCTTGAGGCAGTACTGGCCAGATGTGAGGGAACGGATCATCAATTCCCCTCAGGCGCTGGCGGAGCTCCGTAATTCACAGGTCACTTGCATCGACGGGTCCACAGAGAGGTTGGAGTCGACTTTCCTTGAGACAAGGAGACTTAGGCAGTACACAGACCTTCCTTTCCTGCCTGTAGTCAATCCCGACGACGAGGGCTGGCTATTCCTGGAGCACCTTGGCGTTTCAATGAAGCTGGACGGGTCGTACTCGTTAAAGCGTCTCATGCGACTTAGCCAGAATCCGGGCGTGAGGAAAGAAGAGGTTGAAGAACTCTACAAACAGTTGGAGACTCACTTCCAGGAGGGCGACAACACGAGGCAGATCCGGTATGTGCATGGGGTTTTGTACCGCACCATACTGAATGGTATCTTTCAGGGACGCGTTCAAGACACATAAACTCATCTTTGCTAAAGACGGAAATCCAAAGTCCAAAGGGAGCTGGCGTGGGCTGTCCGAAGTTGTCTGGGTTGCATTCTTCTCGGTCCAGTCTAAGTGCTCACTGGACTGGCAATACAGTCACCTGAAGAACTTCTTCCTCGCAGTTGGAGTCGATGCCGACTGTCCTCCGGATATTCTTGCTGACGAGATCAGGCCCATCGCCGCGGAATGGAAGGGAAAGACTCTCACCGACGAGATATACCAGCGAGTTTCGGACATCCTTCGTGATATCAATCGGGTTCTCTTCTGGGCCAGTGAACGAGCTCAACAGATTGATCTGGGGTGGCTCTACGCGCTGCGGAACGAAGCTATATTCACTGTCAACTCCCCGGATCTTGGCGTAACACTGCTCTCTGCGTCCGATACGTTCTACATCCCAGATCGCACTGGCCATCTGGCCTCCCTCTTTGCGAAGGACGTGGCCATCCTCGTCCCTCCACTCCTGGCGAAGCAGCAAACAGCGAAGAACTTCACTTGGTACGCACAGATCATCAAGCATAGCTACTTCAAGAAGAGGATCCTCTCTCTTGATGCAGCCGTGACCTCACAGACCAATACGATTGGAGACCGAGTTCGCGACGATGCGCTATCGGAAGAATACACCAAACGTGTCCCTCTCCTACGGAGGTGCGTCCCATAGATCATTCTATGGTCTGCGAAGCTAATCAGATAAATAGGTTAATTCACAATCTTCCCCTTGAACGCCAGTCTCGCATCCGCCTCCGATATATGAGTGTCTACCGCGTCACCGCAGTAGAGACGAAGTTTACCGTGAATGACAAGACGCAATCTGTCGCCGAAGAGGTTGCGCTTGAATTGAACAGACATCGTGACGGCGACAACCTCGTCATCATCATAGGTGATTCTTGCCACGCCGCACACCGGGACACGTTGCTGTCGAATAAGATCGCAGTGGTTCTCCAGCTAGAGCCAACGGCAGTGTTACTTGCTCTCACCACGAACCCCTTGGAACAGGCCGAAGCGATGTTCACCAAATTGAACATCGCATGCTATGATGAGGAAGACAACCCGGAATATGATGAGGACAGAGCGGAATCGTTGCCATTCACCTTTGGCCAACGGAACAAGGAGACCGACTTCAAGGAGGTCTTTGGATCCGCCGAATCACAACTGAAGGCAGCGGGGTTCCGGGCATCGTTGTCGCAGGCGTCGAAGTACCAGTTGAACTACAATAAAGGCGCGTTGGGTGTCACTGAAGGTCAACAGGCTACGTTCAAGCCGGCGACGTCTACCGCAGCACCGATCAACATTCCTTCCAATGGTCCAAAGTACCCTGCCCCAAATAATACCGACACCGAGTATCAGATCCCGGACGAGGACCCATCAATATTGGAGACATTTGGGGAGTTCTTCGTGAGTCACATCGTGATGTAGCGTCGGAGAACATATCTTACATATATGCTTTGAGCAGGTCTTCGAGGGTTTGAGGAGTAATCTGCCAGGGTTCGGGGTCAACAACTGGACGAGTATCCTCCGCGGGCGCATCCCAGAGTTTGAGCCTTTCAGAGGGACCGGCCGCGCCGCGTTCACCTACAAGGATGATCAAGGCAAGCTGACGGAGTTCCTGTACGGGTCGGCCACTCGGGAAGAATGGGCACCCGACTGGCCCACATATTATCTTGACGTGAAGACCTCCCAATCATCAATGGGCGATAATTTCACACTGAGTCGCAACCAATGCATTATTGTACGTGGGGGCCGCCCTTTTTTCACCTTTGATTCTTCCTCACATGACCGACTTTCTACGTGCAGGCTGCTGAGTTGACTATCGCCAATCCTCACGTGGCTCCCAAAGAGGTTTACGCACTCGTGAGAGTGGCGGATATCAAGCAGAGCACGAGATCTTTCAGAATACTGCCCGACCCCCACAGGTTGCTTTACGATCAACAGATCAAGCTTGTAGGCTACAACACTTATTTATCGGTCGTGCTATGAGGGCATGGACTCATCGAGCATTTTTGTCGTTCTTGCCATTGTTTGGATCTTCTTCTGCCCATCTTGCAAATGTAATTTTACAGTAACGGGACACTCTACATCGTGACATAGACGGTTATGATTTTTTCTCCCCTTGGGGCCAGGCTGGAGCTTTGTATTGACCAATCAGGGAGGCGTTTTGATCTGTATGAGCGTCAAAACACTCTCACCCTCTTTGCCGCGGACCGCGACGTTGATGGAATGGAGTGCTGAGTTGCTATTTTATTGAGAGGCTTTCCTCCCAGCGAGGTCATATGGCGTTGCACGAGTACGTACTTCCCCTCTTTCCAGTCTGTTCTACACCGACCACGCCTCCTTCTCAGCGCACTATCCGACGTCAGAAGGTCCTCCTGAGTGGTACCTGTACGACAAGGGCATTCGCTCCTCAGTAAGACAAAAGTGCTTTGCACTAAGAGTCAGTGACCGACAGTGTAGATTTCTCTCGGACAATAAAGTGGTATGGACCTGTGATGAGGCAGCTGTCCTTGCCGTAATCGGAATACGACGGTGCGTCCAGATTTCTGACCACGAAGCATCATCCGTTTGGTATGCTGATCACCTGCCCTCTCGTGCTTCCAATGCTTTGGTC
The DNA here is from genome assembly GCA_021029105.1 of Cristinia sonorae. Classification (NCBI taxonomy): domain Eukaryota; kingdom Fungi; phylum Basidiomycota; class Agaricomycetes; order Agaricales; family Stephanosporaceae; genus Cristinia; species Cristinia sonorae. The sequence continues at coordinate 87,791 of JAEVFJ010000063.1, read as the reverse complement.
AGAAGATCATGCTTTCCCTTCGCTTCAACATGCAGGCAAATGCTTCTCTGTGTGACGCAAGAGGTGGAACGTATAAAGTGGGGAATGCCATTCTGGAGACGCGGACTACGCTCGAATAACGATGCGTTTCATCTCTATACTTCAAACCCTATGGGCCGCATCTATCCCTCTCGTCAGCTTTGCAGAAGTCGTCAATCTATCACAACTCCAGTGGACCCTCAAGAACCAAAACGGCAGTATCGCTATACCCGCCACCGTACCTTCTCAGGTTCACATTGACCTACATCGCGCCGGGATCATAACGGAGCCCCTACTTGGTATCAATGGTGCGTCACATTACAACATGCACATATCTCGGGGCCTTAACCTTATCAACTGAGTATAGACTTCACCCAGCGCTGGGTGATCAACGACAATTGGACGTACACTGCGGATCTGAGTCCATTAACAAAGGGTCTCACACGTTCACACAAGGCGTTACTTGTATTCTACGGAATTGACACCATTGCAAACATAGTGAGCTTCCTTTCTGTTCCCTTACCTCTCTCCGTTCTGAACTCGTCGTCAACCAGTCTGTCGCTGGACACCCCGTAGCTTGGGTCGATAATCAGTTCCGTCAATACGTCTACGATATATCCAGCCTTATTGAATCACCTATTGGACATACCAACGTCACGGTCTCCTTGGAGTCGGCGTATCACTATGGGCTTAACGTTACCTCGAGACCTGATGCGGAGATTTCTCCAACAGGAGATGTGAGCACTCGTCGTCCAAGTAACTCCTTCCTCGATTGCTAACGTCTTGATAGTTCGAGTATAACGCGATTAGGCAATTCGTACGCAAGACACAGTCTGATTTCGGCTGGGATTGGGTGAGTGGTCAGCTACGTACTCAGACCCATCATCTTACTCTTACGAACAGGGTCCCGCGTTCGTCCCCAGTGGAATATTCAAACCTGCGTATTTCGTTTTGTTATCCGAAAATCCCAAATCCTCGGACACTTCCATCGCCACCCATCCCCTCTTAGCCTCGTCCAGCAAGGATGCGAGTCTTTTCATTGAAGAGTCTTCTCTAGAGATCGCGAAAGTAGGCCAAACACCGATCGCTCCTCCCAATGAGTCCGCGGACTGGGTTGTCAATATCACTCTCTTGCTTCGATCAGCCACAGCAGTCAAGTCACCATTCATCACGGTTTCAATTCCCGAACTTCGCGTCCAGTCACAACGATTACCTATTAAAGATTTACCCGCGTCGACGACCGAACCTACGCTAGTTAACACTCACTTCACTATCCCAAACAAGCTCCCCCAGCGATGGTTCCCTCATAACCTCGGCACACCGAAGCTGTATAACATCACGACAACCATCCATCTTTCCAAGACGTCAAGCGTTAGCTTCCAAACCCGGTCTGGATTCCGGACGATCACGCTCGTCCAGAGTCCCTATTCTAGCGCAGAGGTCTCGAGGGGAATTACCGCCGGTGATCAGTGGCATTTTGAAATCAACGGGAGGGCGTTCTATAGTTCGGGGACTAACATCATCGTGCGTGGTTTTCGTTGATGTTTGTTCACCGTTTCACTGAATGACTCCTAGCCATTCGATCCATTCTATGCGAGGATAGATTCTAAGCAGGTTCGGTGGATTCTGGAGAGCGCAGTCTTGAGCGGTCAAAATATGGTGGGTCACGCGTCAGCATCCTGTCTGACACCGCACAATAACTCTGCCTTCAGCTTCGCGTTTGGGGTGGTGGAATATACCAGCCGTCCGACGAGCTCACTGGAGGATACGATTTTTACTCTGCCTGCGACGAACTTGGTCTCTTAGCATGGTCTGAATTGATATTCTCCGATGCCCTCTATCCAATCAACGACTTCCTCCTTCAGACCATCGAACCCGAGGTCCGGCAGAACGTCAGGCGCATCAATAAACATCCCAGCAATGCTCAATGGGCCGGCGGGAATGAAATTGAGGGTATCGTAATCTCAGTCAATGACACGTTGGCTAATGGGACGCATTATTTGAACGAGGTATGTTTCTACCTGATCAATTGGCGCACGACTTAAATATTGACATTCTGTCATGAATAGTTCGTCACTCTGTTCCAAAACTTCTTGCATGATATCGTGTCGGAGGAGACGAGATCAGTACGTCCCTGCGCTTGGTGACAATATTCAGTCCCCTGAAGATTAGTTCAGGTTGCCTATACGGATTGTTCTACTACCAGTGGTGTGTTAAGTCTGGATCCCCTTGTCGTTAGGTTTGCCAATAAGACACCTGGTGAGATATACGGTAACGGAGGTATGTCCATGATTTTCGTACCATTCGACTGCCCGCTGAGATCTTCTCAGAACGTTACAACTACGACGCTTCTCAGGCATTCAACTACAGCACTTACCCAGTATCCAGATTCGTTAACGAGTTCGGGTACGATATCAGTACTCTCCGCGTAATTTCTGACTGACACGTTGCATCGCTCCTGTAGCTTCCATTCCATGCCCTCGTTCTTTAGCTGGGAGGAAGTATTGGAGTCGCCATCTGACTTCTCCTTCAACTCTACCGTCGTTGCGTCCCGAGACCATCATCCTCCAGCAGGAAATCTTTCTTTCCCCAATCCGAACGCCCCGCAGGGTCAGTTCCAGATGACCTCTGCAGTCTCGCTCTGGCTCCCCGCGCCTCCACTTGACAACTCCACGACTGCGCTTTCGGTGCCTCGCACGCTCGTAGCTCAGACCGCCCAGCAGAACAAGACATTCGCGCAATGGTGCTACAGCACCCAGGTGTTCCAATCCCTGAACATGGTGTCCGAGATTGCCTGGTATCGCCGTGGTGCCGGGCTGGGTGAAAATAACCTTGGCGCGCTCGTGTGGCAGCTCAACGATATCTGGCAGGGCGTCAGCTGGAGCAGTATCGAGTTCTCCGGGAGGTGGAAGGTTCTGAACTACGGCATGGCGGATATCTTCAGCCCCATCGCCGTCTTCCCGTTCTGGACACCGACAAACGAGACGCTGGAGGTCAGGGTGCTGAGTGATCGGTGGGAGACTGTGCACGCAGACCTGGAAATGAAGTGGTTTGACTGGAAGGGGAAGTCGCTGGGAACGCTGCGGAAGCAGGTTACGGTTCCTAGCTTGAACAGTACCGTGGCTTTTGCGAGGACGGGCTTGAAGAACATATTGCCCAAGGGGGTGAATGCTGGGGATGCATTCATGCGGCTCAGAGTAACCGGGAAGGTTGACGGAAAGTCAACCGTGAGCGAGCAATATGTATGTGACTTTCTTTGGCAAAGCTATGGTCCCGCTAACGAGTCTGCATCTCAGTTCACCCCAACCTCCTTGGCAGTCGCGAACCTCGTAGATCCACAAGTTCTCCTTACACATAAAACGGGGCTCACGTTCACGGTCTCCGCAAAGGAAGGAGTCGCTGCATGGGCGTGGATTGACCATCCCGCCGGGACTGTCGGATATTTCGCCGACACCTCGACCGGGCTTCCGAGCAATGGCTTCTTCTTGATCCCCGGAGAGGATCGTACAGGTATATCTGTGTTCCACAAGTCACGCATACTGTGGTGCTGATCCTAGATTTCGCAGTACGGTTCGTGCCAAATAGGCTACTGTCCAAGGACGCAGCGCCAAACCCAAAGGACTTTGTGGTAAGGACTTTGTGGGATAACACGCATTGACGGTGGGATGGGGTTAGTGTTAACGTTGCCAGCGTATCTTTACTTTTTTCTAAAGATTTAGCCTGAGCGATGACCATCATTATTATTGGCTCCCCGGACATTTCCCGCGAGACTACCTCAATGGTACCGCATATCAACCTTAATTCAAGGGCGGTATGGTTGATATCTTAGTCAGGTAGGTGAATGCACTGTGGGGTCCAAGTGGGGTCAGGTACGGCGCAGTAATGCCCTTAAGCGTGAAATGACTGCACTGCACAGCTACTGCGCAATAGGTTTCCTGAAGGGACTTTTGGCTTACCTTGTACTTCGCGACCCCATGCTTTTTCTGTCCATACTTGCTCACGTTTGATTTGACAGGAAGGTCGTGAAGTACTTGAGTCCGCTTTCGTCAACCTATCACCCAAGCGGAAATGGTTGAGAGCGCCCGCAGCAGGTGCATTCTCGCTTTGTTGATGGGCCAACATGTCGATCAACCTGAGTAGGTGGTTGGTCAATATTTTCAGGACAGGAGGGTATATAGAGACGGCTTGGAGAGACCACCTCAGCCTAGAACTCCCCCATCCATTCACCATGGCCGACTTTGCAACGGCAGTCGCGAAACATCCTCGCTGCAGCGTTGTGCTAACCTTCCTTCTCGCTCTTCTTACGTTCCTCCTCATAGCACATCCTTCGTACGATGCAACAAGACTCCCCGCCCGGGGCATGGGTATCGACTACTTCAGAAGCCGGGTATCGCTGCAGCCTCTCCAGGCTATTTTGGCAGAGCAAGAAGGGCTGTGCAATTCACATCTGCGGAGGAGAGAAGGTCTGGTGAAGAAGTATGGTCACACAGCGGATAGGATCGAAGCATATGTCAATTCCTTGAGTACCTGAGTGACGGACTTCAAGCTGACGGCACGCCACAATCTGCAGTTTCCCGTCAAAAGGCCAATTCTACACACTTTGTTCGTGGTATCATTTACTATGATGACGCGACTTTTCGCTGACCCCCCGTCCACGCGACACAGGGGACTTTTTTACTCCCGCGTTCCAGTGCCCTCATGGCGTTGAGCGTATTGGCAACCTTGGTAACGGCGCCGGAAAAGTGCGGCCAAATGGACGCTCAAGAGTTCCCTGCAGGCAAACGGCCACAAATTATTGATGTCCTCAAAGTGGACGTCGAAGGCTCGGAGTTCGAGTCGTTGGAGCCCTTCTTCCGAGACTACATCAACTTGGGCGAGGTGCTGCCTGTCGGCCAGATGCAGATCGAGATCCATGCGATGGAGAGCAGTGGCTACGGGACATTTGTGTCAATGAAGTTCAGGAAGTGGTGGGAGGACATGGAGAAGGTAGGACTTCGACCGTTCTGGACCGAGCCCAACATGGTGTACTACATGAGCATCGTTCGGGGTGCACGCCCGGATCTGGGAGAGGTAAGCAGTTTAGATTCCCTCAGGCTCCAGAGCACTTCGCTGACTTACGAAATTACAGTACTCCTTCATGAATATCAGAGGCGAACATGCACTCGTTTCGGACAAATGGAACTCATAAATTATGCTAGCTCTGTTCACCGATACCCCAAACTGTGAACTCTTTCCACCGCAGTTGGAGATTACAGCGTCTGTCAGCTTCTGCCAGAGCTGTTCAAGTCCTGCGACGACGGTCATGGTCCATCTGAAAGTGCCGCTTAAGTGCGCTCCGAAAACTCCGGTAATGGGAGTTTGACAGCTTCTCAACACGATCCGGTATCCGCGCGTTACATTTATTTGACACTAATATTTGCCCGGGCCCCTGAAGGAGGATTTTGATCAATAAGTATTTGATCGTCTGTCGAAATCGTGCCCTGGGGGGGGGGAGAGCTTGAGGAGGTCGACCTTAGCCCACCACCATCTCGCACTCTCCCCACCATGTCCGTCTTCGCCACGGCGGTCGCGAGACATCCTCGCTACAGCGTCGTGCTCGTCTTCCTTCTCGCCCTCATCACCTTCCTCCTCCTCCCACAATCTTCCTACCACGCGATCAAGCTCGCCCACAACGAGGGTCCCTCCTCCCTTGTCAGCGACCCCGTGGACTATTTCAGAAATCGCGCATCGTTGCGGCCTCTCCAAGCTATATTGCAAGAGCAGGAAGAGCTGTACAAGTTTCATTTGCAGAGGAGAGAGGGTCTGGTCAAGAAGTACGGTCCCACCGCGGCACAAGTCGAAGCGTATGTCGATTCTCCTGCATTGTCTGAACAGATTGTAGCAGCAAATACTCGAACTGACGATACGCCACAATTTGCAGTTTCCCCTCGAACGGCCAATTCTACACGCTTTGTTGGTGGTTTCACAGGTTGATGACGTGTCTCGTTTGCTGACATTCCTCTTGCAGGGGACTTTTTCCTTCCCGCCTTCCAATGCCCTCATCGCGTCGAGCGTATCGGCAATCTTGGGGATGGTGGAAAGTGGATGTGCGGGTTTGACAGGGTTGCAAGGCAAAGAGATTGCGTGATCTACTCGTTCGGTACGCACTACAACTTCACAGCTCTCTGTCCATCCATGCACAGTCCTAACCACGCCTCTGTCTTTCCTCAGGTCTGAACGGCGAAGTCTCATTCGAAGCCGAGCTTCTGTCGCGCGCTCCCAACTGCCAGATCTGGGGATACGACTTCAGCGTGTCGTCCATTGGGAGCGACATCGAGCACGGCTTCGACAGGGACAACAGATCTCTCGCCAGCCGCGCGCATTTCAAGCCGTACGCGCTCACCGGCACCGACGAGCACGCCAGCACGCCCCCCAAATGGACGCTCAAGAGCCTCCTGCAGGCGAACGGGCACAAGTTCATCGACGTGCTGAAGATCGACATCGAGTCCTGGGAGTTCGAGGCCCTCGAGCCGTTCGTGCGCGAGTACATCCACTCGGGCGAGCCGTTGCCTGTCGGGCAGATGCAGATTGAGATTCACGCGACGGAGAGCAGTGGTTATGGTACGTTTGAGAAGTTCAGGCAGTGGTGGGAGGAACTGGAGAAGGCGGGGCTCCGGCCGTTCTGGACGGAGCCCAACATGGTGTACATGAACATCATTCGGGGTGCACGGCCTGATTTAGTGGAGGTAAGCAGATTATAACCCCTCCAGAGAACTTCGCTAACCTACGAAATTACAGTACTCCTTCATGAATATCAGAGGCGAACATGCACTTGTTTCGGATAAGTGGATCTCATAGATGTCGCTACCTCCGTATAATGATACCCTTGAATCACCACATGTTCTTGTAAAACAAGGACGCATACAAGTATGTCTATCCAGTCGGGACATGTGAGCGTTGCTGAGATGCGCAAGATACACATAAGATGATAATAATACAGGTACCAGTTCTTCTGAACACCACAATGAAATATAGGTAATCACTGAACACTATCAAAGTCGCGTCCTTTTGCACACCGAATACCAAGGATCACAAGTCAAATGCACAACTCCTCCACCCACCGCCCCGCCTCCTCTCAGTCCTCTCTCCCTCCCTCGCCTCCCTCCCCACCTCCACAACACCCTCCACAACGTCATCAACGCCCTTCCTCACATCCCCAACCACCTCCTCGCCCGCTCCAATAACACCGTTCACGACCCCCTGCACTTCACCCAACGCTTCTCTCGCAACGGACGCGGCAGTGGCGGTATTGGGAGGAAGGTCGAGGTCGGGTTTGGAGAGGAGGATCTGAGGTCCAATCCCGATGGCCAGCGTGCTGCTCTCAGCAGTCCCGTTGACAGTGCTAGCGCTGTCCGAGTCGTTCGTAGTGGGTGCTGGCCGGGTCGTGCGGATAATACCTTGCGTCGTCGGATACGTACGCGTCTCCATCGTGGGCGTGGTCTCCTCTTCCGTCGTCTCGGGTTCAGCAGCCTCGGGTTGCTCATCTTCGTCTTCAGCAGGATCTGCCGAGGACCCACTCCCAAGCACGTTCAGCATTGCCGTCCAATACGACGCGACACCTCCTTCACCGTCCTCACCACTCAACCTGTCCACTTCCGCACTCACTTTCCCACCGAGCCTCCCCAGCGCATCCAACCCCTCCCACACCTGTCTCCTCAAATAGTACCCCACCGCCGTCCTGGCCACCGGTCCAGACAGAGGCTGCAGGATCAGAGTGTTCAAGATCGGATGGTTCGTCTTGCTGAACGTGAAGTGCAAATTCGGGAGTGTGACGTGTACGTCTCTGACAGTGAACAGCGGTGCGTCTGCGTCCGAAGAGGAGGTTTGGACCTCAAGCTCGATGTCCAGACTGACCCCGCCGTGCGCGGTCCCAGCCAACGACGCTGTGTTCTGCGATCCCAGATCGACGGAAAGCAACCCCTGGTCTTCGTACCCGAGCCCAAACGGCCCTTTGTACCGAACATAGTACCCGATATCGTCCGCAGAGAGTCTCATCCCGTCGACGTGCACCTTTGTCCTCGCATACGCCCGCACCCCCGGGCCATGCGCCTGTTCCCCCACGGCCCCGCCCACTCCCGACGCATCAAGCCGCCCCGAGGAAGAAGGAGAAGATGCGGAGGAGGGGGAGGAGGAGGAGCGGCGTGGCGAAAAGTCCAGCTCCACATCATTGTACGTCTGGAATCGCACGTGATCGGGGACGAGCGAGGATCCCATCGACGCCGTCAGCAGAAGCGTGTCGACGACAGCTTCGAGGGACGCGTCCGCATACTCGACGCGGGGCATGGGCACCGCGTGAATGGCTCGCAGGAGTCGGGGGAGGAGCCACGTGAGGATGTCGTGGCGAGCCTGTCGTTTGAGTTCTTGTGCTTTGAGGGATGTGACGCGGGGAAGGGACGCAAGACGGTGTGTGGCGACGGACGTGAAGGCGTCGAGGTATATAGAGCTCGACGAGGTCAGGTTGTCCAACGCTGCGAGAAGTTTCTGCGTGGTCCTGTCCGCGCTGAGTCGGGCAGAGAAGGTCCCCATCTCGCGTGATAGTACGCGGAGGTCGTGAACCCACGCGGGCTCGTTTGCAGGATCAGACTGCAACGCTGTCTGCATGAACACCTGAGCGCGGTCATACAACTCGTTGAGCTGGTTCAGGCCTGTGTTGCAAGTAGCGTATGCCGGGTCTTGCAAAGCAAGTTGGAACCACTTCCCGAGACCGCTGAAGAACGCTTGCACATCCCGAAGGCTCTCTTGATCCACAGTTGATGCCTCAGCGGGAATGTTGACGATGTCCCAGATGACGTTGTACAACGCGCTGGAGATACCGTCCACGGAATAACCAGAGGCAAACCGGGCACAGAGTGTGCGGAGTGCGGTCATGGCCGTCGCGAGATCAGCATCATCTGTCCACAGCAGAGGAGTGAACGTTGGGACCGTTTTGGAACCGTCTTCAGCAACAGCCGTCATGGACTGCACAGATGCGGTCACCGCCTCGGCGTACTTATTTACCAACATCAGGATAGTCTGGAGAGCCTGACGATATGCTGGGTTACGATGAGCTTGTATTACGGTCTGGGGAGGATTTAGATGTCCGGTATTGTTGCTTTCTAAACAGAAGAGTACGCACTTGTTGAACCCGCGCAATCACAATTTCCCTGACCCTCTCCGGTCCATGCTCTGCAACATCCTCCCACCTTCTCTTCGTATCCTCCCCCACAAACCTTGCCTCCTCTCCAACCCTCTCCCCAACCGCGTTTACTCTTTCATTCACTTGATGTGCCTTTGCCGCATCCGCATACGACGCATAAGGTCCCGGTCTAGAAACGTCCTCCACCGTCTTGACGGTATCCTGCACACGCACGGCGGCATGACCTATCTCTGCTGCGATGTCTGCAATGGAGGAACGGACAGAGGTGAGGATGTCGGACAGGATGAGGCGGAATGTGGAGGAAGTCAGAAGGAGACGGGAGAGGGTGCGGAAGGATTGGGCGAGATGTTTGGAGTCGCTGCTGAGTTCTTGCTGGGACGGTAGGTGCTCGGCTGAGAACGTTCTGATTCAGCAATTGAGACGGAGAGAATAAAAGTAGTGGTCTCACCAGCCCCTTTCAAGTCAACCGTCTGGTCGGTGTCAACAGCTATATCAGTGTGGACTGCATCCTGAGTATCCACTCTGGCCAGATGATACAGCAGCTCCTGTATCTTGTCATCGTCTACCCTAGCAGCGTAGTTGAGCTCACAGCCCCTACCAAGTACAAAATAGCCACTCACGATTCTTCTCCAGCCCGACTTGCAATAACGCATCCACCGTAGCCCTAAGAGCCTCGGTGACTTTCCTCCCACTATCGCTCAGCCGACCACCACCAGAGGCCTGGTCATCACGTAGAAAGGACGACTGCGAGATGTACCTCAGGTACCCGTTGAGTTGGTCTTGAGACGGGAGCTTTCCTGCACGCAATGCTGCAGCGACATGAGCGAGTTTGTTGAGGTCTCGCTGAGACGGTCTGGCGGGGCTGTCGGTGTGGCTGTGCTTCGGCAAGAGAGGCTCTCTCTCCGACGAGCGGGACCTTCGGCAGCACGAGAAGAGAAGTCCCATCGTCGTCGTTTCTTCGTTGCTCGTCGTCCTCTCCGTCCTCCTCTTCCCCTCTTTCCGCTCCTTTCCTCAGCATTAGCCATGACGTCACAGAGTACTTACATGATAAGATAAGATCCTAACCATCGTCCTTGCTCGACGAGTACCGTCAAGGTCTTCATCACTGCCTTCAATATCCCGACCTAAACTTTCTCCTTTCGCTCTTCACGTCGCGAGAGTTTCTCGCGCACATCGAGGTCTGCGATGGCGACGCTGGCGGCGGCGTGCTCGCGACTCTCCCGGAGCCATTGCAGATCATCGATCATCACGAGCTCTCCGCTCCGTCCGGCTCGCCGCCAGCACCTATATAACCGGCTCTCCTCTCCTTCTCCCACTGCTCACCCCTCTCGCATACTCAACTTCTCTACTGTACCATCGACCAACATGTCTGTTCGTCCTCCTGAAACACATGGCTATCGTGTACGCCTCTCTTGCTATCATAGCGTACTTACCGGTCATTGACTGTGCGATGATATCATAGATGAACCATACGATGCTTCGCGTCAAGGATCCCAAAGCATCCCTTCATTTCTATCAAGAGGTCCGTCTCTTCTTTCACGCTGGGATTAGTTGATTAACATTCCTGCTAAGATCCTAGGCATGGACCTCATTGCCAGTATGTATCATCAAAGACAATCCTTTGATCAGGAGCCAACCTCTACGCTGTGTCTATAGCCTCCGAGAACACCGACTTCACGCTCTACTTCCTCGCCTACGACCACAGCGAGGGCAAACTCACTCAGGAGGAAAAGGCCGCCCAGAGGTTCACCCGTGAAGGTACGACGGCATTCCGTTTCACGTCTCTAAATATACCCCTCTGCTCCATTCTGGTCACGAGGATATCATCATTCTTAAAACTATCATCTTTTCTCACTCCTCCTTCTCAACTGATTAATTGTCTCCTGCGAAAACAACAACAATAACCAGGCATCGTCGAACTGACGCACAACCACGGCACCGAACACGACGCCAACTTCGCCGGGTACCACAACGGAAACAAGGATCCCCGCGGCTTCGGGCACATCGCCATCACGGTCCCAGACGTGCAGGCCGCCTGCGCAAGACTGGAAAGTCTCGGCGTGCCGTTCCAGAAGAAGTTGACAGATGGAAAGATGAAGCACATCGCGTTTGCGTTGGATCCTGATGGGTGAGTGGTTTCACCATTGTGTTATGGAAGATGCGCTTGGGGTGTGGACACCGTATTTACTGATGGGTGGTTTTGTGTAAGGTACTGGATTGAGATCCTTCCCAACAACTTCAAACTCAATTAGGCTGTCAGGCGTTGCCTTTTTACGAGTACTGACATGATCCGGGAACGTCGCAAAGGGTGGTTTTCGTCATTCTGCATAATTGAAACGGTGTAGTAAGTTTGAGAATTGTACTACAGAGAAGCTCAAATTACAACTGTATTTGTACACTTAAGCCCAGAGGACACTGACTCAGTGAAGACTGAGGCTGAGACCGGCTATCTGATCACGTGCCTCATGTTTGTATCAGCCAACCACAAACCAGCGCTCAATCTGCAGACCTCATCGTCTAGGTTTAACTACAACTGCGAGCCGAAGCTGCCATCTTCTCGCTGTACTCCTGGAAAATGTTCTAAGTCCTATCTCTCTTACTTTCGTATTGACATCCATTTAGATGTCGTCTGAAGATCCGCTCGAAGCCATGCGCTGGGCTTCTCGCGCAGTTTTCGGCAGAGAGCTGCCCATCATTCAAAACGGACGAGGAATCAACACGATTCTACCTTCCGGAATCTTAGGACTTTTAGGTGCGATTCATTCTGTCTTTCTTCTGAATTGCCTGTTAGTTATCGTTGCCGTCTGCACATCAGAGCCGCCTGCCGGTGCGAACCCGGCGAACGACGTTCAAAACGAAGCGAAACAGCTTATGAAGGCCAAAAAGTACATCGAGGCTATTGCAAAGTACAAGGAGGTGCTTACAGAGTTCACTCCTCTCCATCCAAACGGCGTCACGCTGCCTCTGTTGAACCCCTCTTCCGAGAAGCAGCCGGGATGGAGGTACAATGACTTGAATTACTGGCAGCGGATGTTCGTGATTGACTGCTGCAACAATATTGCACTTTGCTATCTTCGTCTCAAAGACGACGTCGAGGTGAGTTGCCAGCGTAGCATACACGAATGATGTTGTGTCTGACTTGGACAACAAAGGCACTGAGATGGTTTCTGGAAAGTGACGTCCTATTCGTGACATGTTCCTCAATGGACAAGAAGCCCATTTTCGGTGAGCCATCATGTTGCGACCCGACAGATCGTTCGTTTTCATCGACCAGTTTGAAGACTGGACGGGCATCAACCCCAACGTCGGGGAATGGTACATTCAGCGCATCACAGCACTTTCCAACATGTGCGACATCTTCCTTCGGCTGGGAAACACCAGCCAGGCTGTCTCTTGCAAGTGGGCCTCGCATACGCTCTCCGTGAGCGCACCGCCGATGGTGGACTCAAGACCGCTACGGGCGATGGTAGATCAGGACAAGATGCGGTCCTTGACGAAGCTGAAACACCCCGACGCAGCCTTGTCGCCAAAGCTAAAGATCCAGAATGCGGACATGCAGGTGATGGGGTCGTGGCAAAAGATTGTCGTTCCGAAGAGCAAAAATATCCTCCCTCGGATGGGGTTCTGCAAGTTCGTTTGGAAAAGTACGTTCCTTGTCCCCCTCTACCGTACGTATTCCCAAGTATGGTCGAGGTTCATTCTGGTAACCCAGGTCGTCTCTACATTTTTGGCGGTGAAAAGTCATTGGACGGTCCCCATTTCCGTGATCTCCAATACATCGACTTGGAGAATACGGACGGCGGGTGGAAGACTCTCCCGAGGTACATGGTTTTTGAGCCTCTCACAGGCAAGGCTACTGGGTGGAAAATGCGCGTGCACGAGGGCCAAAAACGTGCGTACCTGTTCAACGGACGCACCGACATCGAGTACTTCGATTTGGAAACTGAAAAATGGGGGAGTATCGAAACGGCGTGGACCCCCGTTGCGAACATCCCGTCTTGGCCGTACCACCAGTTGCTCGACTTCTCCATGGAGATATTGGACGACAAGATCTACGTGTTCGGAGGCTCTCACTCCAAGAGCCAACTCGGGTGTAATCTGTTCGTGGTACTCGATCTCCAGACTCTAAAATGGCGCTACCTATCTGGCAGCGTCGGCTCCAAAGAACACCCACTCATGCCCGACTGGACGTGCCCCGGCCCTCGGAGGCACCCGACGACGTGGGTAGACCCAAAACTGCGAAAGATATTCTTGATGTTCGGCGAGGCGGACCGTGTCGCTGCACAGTTGAACAACGAGCCGCACGGCGCGATGACATGCTACGGCTTCGGTGACTTCTGGAGCTGGGACGTCAAGGAGGAGAAATGGACGATGCTACGGATGGAGGGCAACCCGCCATGCGCTAGGTCAGAGGTGGCGTACAACTACGTGAGTACCCGCACCGCGTCGTATGTAAGTATACTCGAGAGCTAGGTAAACCTCCTTAGAACCGCAAACTCGGGAAAACTGTCATCTTCGGTGGCTACAGCCCGACAATCCCATGCGTCTCACCGGAAGTCGACGAGCATTTCTCCTATTCCTACTACGCAGACACGTACGTCTACACTTCAAGCCCGGATCCCCAGTCATCTGGCACCTGGAAGCAAGTCCTCACTCGCGGCTTCCCCACCTACCGCGCCCAGGCAGCGCTCGTTTCCGACCCCGCGACCGGCAAGATCTTCCTCTTCGGCGGATACACCAACGCGCAGTTCGTGCGTGACAAGAAGCACGTTATCGCGAGGAGTTTTGGGGACCTCTGGTGGTTACGGCTGGATGTGGCTGGGACCGACGCTGAAGGGGACGACCCTGGGTATTTCAGAGGCGTGGATCTGGACGAGGACGCGAGGACTGCGAAAGTCGGACCCTGGCAGAGGTGCTTCAATTGTGGCTCTGCGGGTCCGTGGAAGAAGTGTGGAGGTCTGTTGTTTTTGCTTCACCTGCTGAAGTGTCTGTTGCATGTCAACTGACGTCTTGTTTGTTTAGGCACTTGTGGTGGTAAAGCTTTCTTTTGCGACGCTTCGTGCCTCAAAGAAGGCTGGAGGGAACACAAAAACCGACACAAGTGTCAGAATAAGAAGTAAAGCCTGGTGATCGCATCACTATTGTTATCAATGTGCTGCCATTACTGTTTACACTGTATCTAATAAACTAATCTCATAGCCGTACAACCATAGTCTACTGGGTGGAAGTGCTTTGAAGAACCAACCCTTCTCCGTCCTTGGTATTTCCCGTGGAAAAACACACCTCTTCGTTGACTATTACCATCAGGTACTGTTGATATCTTTGGAAGTGACGGAAGGCCCGCACTACCGTACCTTTCAGTACATTGATCCTTCCCCGAGGCGTTTACCAGCAGGTCCGACTGGATGGAAGATATGCGTGCACGAGAGCCAAGAAAGCGTGCTTTTCTGTTCAATGGGTGTCAAATGCTTCGACTACTTGGACTTGGAAACCGAGAGGTGGGGAGTGCTCAAAACGACTTGGACAGCGACTGCGGCCATCCCATGCTAAGATTTTAGAAAGTCCTCTCCTGGATAATTTGGGTGACGCGAGGACCGCGAAGGTCTGGCCTCGGCAGAGGTCTTTCAATTACTTACGGGTCTGCGGGTCCATGGAAGGTAGTCATCAGGGAAACCGCAAATCACTAATTCGCTCTAATTAGAGACTAATTACTGCTAATGCTTCATTAGACAGTTTAGGCTCACGAGCTAAGTCCCCGTGAATTAGACAGCATTAGGATAGTATTAGAACGTTAGATCTAGTTCAGAATTGAGCAAATATACGATACAAATACATTGGCTCATTATAAACAAGGTGGTACAGCAGAAGAAAAAAAGTCCAGCAATCACAGGATCTGGTCCGGAATATCCAATCCATCCGCTCATCAGCTCGAACCGTACCTCGTGTTTGGCCAATGGTTCTTGCTGAACGCTCTGCACACCCTATGGTACCCTCAGGTATCCAGGCTGTGAAGTGCTTCTGCATGAGACTATTAGCATCGCTGAAAATGCGAAGCCAGAACATACTTACATGTGTAGAGGGCGCTGCGGAGCACGCCGGTCCGATCCCCTCATGTACCGGGAGAATTTATGAGAAAAAGAGACAGCACGACTGCTGAAAAGCTAGTTGACGTGCGAGAAATCCGTCGATGCTACAATATTTGCCCAGTATAAACACAAATATTGAAATCAAGGGAAGAAACTTACTATGATGCCCCATTCAGTGCACACAAGTCTGATCTTCCGCTCAATGTCTTTGTTCCTCCTCCCGCCTGTCCAGCCTTCATACCCGGTCTTGAGTGCGGCGGGGGGGGGGGGGGGGGTTGTGGAGGTTGGGACACGCGAGAGGGTGCGAGAACGGTGGTAGGCATCGAGGTAGGCGGCGAGGGGAGGACGAGATAGTGGCTGTAGCGAGGGGAAGGTTGAATGGGTATTCGGGGACTTCCATGGGGGTGTTGGCTCTCGTTGAAGAGAGGATCAATCCCGGCTGGAGGGTGACCACGGGTGGCGGCGATATCAGCGGGCAAAAGACGTGTGGACTCCTGGAAATCGGGGTCTGCAAGAGGAAGAGTCCGAAGATGAGGGGAAAGGACGATATCTGTTACTTACCAAGGAGAACGTCCGCTTCGTCAATCACTACCCATTCAACATTTGCCAACCCAGCCTCAGGTTCCCCCATTGCAAGTGTGACAGGGTTCAAATCGACACCTGTGCTCATCTGCCAACGTGCGCAAGCGGCGTTATGAAAGAAATGCGTACGTTTGGTGACAACTCTTGTCACAAATGTCGCTAAGCTTGTGGTTATTGATTACTTGACTGGGAGGAAGACGAGCGATGACCGTTGCTGAACCGCCTGTTGATTTGCTGAAGCCGGCCGTGTTACTCACCGAATGTCTAAGTCGAATACAAGGTATTCCATAAATACCCAAGGTTCTTCAAGAAAAGACAAGATAGATCGCACCTAAATCCACGCATCATCCTTTTCGACACAGATGGTTCCAGCAGGTACTTTACCGTCATGTTGTTTCGACTATCGTCAACTTACAGGATGCAGCTTTGAGAAGTCGGGTCGAGAGGGAAGCCATTATGGTGACAGTAGCGACACTTCCCCTTCTGCGGCCTTGAGCTGGTGGGAGAAATGTGGAAGTCGGGGAGGTGCAGTATCAGGGAAATGAGGATGATGAGGATGATGAGCTGGCAAAATGCCGAGCAAATAAGCGACGGCGCTCACAGAGCGCTTGGACTTTGCGATCTCAGTCTTTCCTTCACCACTCGCGCACCAAAAGCCCTCTTCAGTCGTTTGAAAGAGGGCTTCCACAATTTATCCCCTGCTTTCTAACCCCTCGCCGGCGTCCATCTCGAGAGGTCTGCCCTTGCCGGGATGCGTGTTGTATTGCGTGATTGCTGTGGCATCACGTCACCCATAGCAGAGTGTCGGCTCCTCAGCTCAACTCCCGTCCATTAATTCTGTCTTGTAGGGACTATTATGTATGGAGATAGGCATGAGGCAATGTAGGTGTGCAATAACTGTCTATTAGCCCATCCAATCTCTCACCTTCCACACTGAAAGATCGAGTGATTTCAAAATTTTGTCTAATGAGATAACGATGCTAATTATCGGCTAGTAGAATTGACATGACCGTCTTTAGCAGCGAAGTACTCTTAGCAACATTTAGACATGTATTAGATGAGTTAGAATGTGAATGCTCTAATCTAGACAATATTAGCGTTTTACGGTTTCCCTGATGTACGTTGTCCCTCCCTATTTGATCTCCCCTCGTTCTGTTCGCTGACGTTAACTCTAGACTCGTACGCCAGTACCTCAAAGAAGGGCGCAAAGAGCACATGAAATCGCCACAACTGTCAGAACCGAAAGAAGTCAAGTGCAGTACGATTATTCATCTCTTCAATGATTTATATAACCCATTTATTGCCGTCACCGAACGTTGCTAGACCCGCTCCCCTAGAAAAATCTGGCGTATTCGAGACCTTAATATAAGAGTTGCTGCCACATGGGTGCGTCAGCTCGGCACGCGCCCATCACGAACCCCCAACCTGTCATTCGATTGAGGGTTACTGCCTCTCGCTCAGTCTGGACCACGTCCGTAGGCGCCCAGGAACAAGGCTGTTGCCACACAAAGCCAAACAACCCGACCTTTTTGAAATCATAGTGTTTTCAGGTTGTTCTTGCGACAGGTTCCTCTCCTTCGTCGCCACCTTGTCGAATATGAGGCGAGGTGCACCACTACCACAGAGCTGGCATTTCCCATATTTTTGAGCCGCTACCTGATGGTCTCAGTGTTCCGGCTCCTTCTGCCCGGCTGGTGTGAAAAAAAAACAGACTATGAATCCTACGACGAATATTCGGTCTACCCGCAGCACTTATCGCAGTCTTCTCAAGTTCGGCCGACCCTCCAGGATCTCCTCACGACCTTCCTTCCTCCAGGCTAACCCTCGGAATGTCAAAACCACACGATCCGCCCGTGTCGTTCCAATAGCCCCAGAAGGAGTAAACAATGTATGTTTCTATCACTGACACTATCACTCTCGCACAGCTTGCTTCCTCTCCTCCTCTCCGAAACGTGCACTCCCCAGTTGTGGCAGATTGACACGTCACCATAGATCTTTATCGCGAGACCTTCAGCACCCTTCTGATATCCATGACAGTTGTCTTTACTTCTCGGACTCACCGTTACCACTACCCATCGACCTGCCATCTGACAAACAAACTGCGTAGAACCCCACCACCCACCTACCCACCCGCCCCCGGGAACCCCATTGTACACCGAAAGAAACGCACAACAACCGGAATCGGAAAAACTCTAATGTGCAATAGGCTCAGTATCTTTCTTTCGTGCACGACAACGGCACTAATTTGGGTACGCGCTGAACAGGTCGAACTGCCTGTTGGGCACATTTGTTGAGTGTCCGGGCGCATATCATGGATGGTTCCTCGTGTTTGGGGAGGCTTCTAATGCCGTGCCCGCCGTTGCACCGCATCGCCCTTGTTCTTCCTGGCTTCGTGGTTGAGTGAATTGAACTTTGGACGTGCGGAGGAGCGTGTTCCGCTCGGGAGTTTGTTTTGTGTGTTTTTTTTGGGACTGAATGGAGGTCGTTCGTCTAGCTACTATATGTCCCGGTGGCGCAACACCTGCACACAGACACACACACGGCGATTTCTTACCTCATCAAGAAAAGGGAGGAATTCACGACTTTGAGGGGTTTTGTCGCATCATCGAAACCTGCAACTTTTAGTGGTCGGTTGGAGCTGACGTGAATCCTGTCACGTTTGTCAATCTCCGGATGAACTCTGATTACCTGCACGTCACTCGTCTCAAGCACCAGAAACCAAGTCCAGAAACCTGTGTCGGAATACAACGTTCCCCACCGAAACCGAACAATGTTGACAACCCACGGAAGATCTTGCAAGATATGCATCGGATACCAGCACTAGTGCATATGTACTGATGCGCGTGGAGGTTCTATAATCCTGGAATGGGTAGGGAATGGTCGGCGGTGCAGGGTATAACGAGCCCAAGAGGCGTCGTGCCGACTCCCTGCCCAGGAAATTGCACCTCGTAAGATGGTCGGATCGTTGGGATGTTCAGCAACTGTATTGTTCCTGCCGCGCATGACCCCCGAAAAAACAAATAGAGAAACGCTCTGTCGGTCGTGCTGATCTGCATTGCACATGGATATTGGAATATACATTGGCGTTAGGGATCAATGTGGGTCGTCGTGTGAGTGTCTTGTGCATGGGGGTCCATGTGGGAGCCGAACAAGGTATGTAAGGTGACTAGAGACTTGTCGTAAACCTTAGCAGCTTATTTCGTATCTGGGTTGAGATTGGCTTTTTTCGTCGACGTTTCCCGTTTCGTGTTTCTCGCAGCAATGCAACCCATGCTGGTCTTCACTGCGCAGACTGCTGAGTCAGAATGGAGACACGAGTTCATGCTGGCATTCTGACGACATACCGATGTTACGATGATGTGATATCGCACAGACTACTGCGAAGGGAGAACCGGGGAGTACACATTTCGAGGGACAGAAACCGACAGACCGAAAGTTACCAAGACATCAGGCGAACATAGCCCGTCATCCTCGGACTAAGGCGGGACCTCCTTCCCAGCCCAATCCCACACGTTCCCTCCGTCCTTCGCACCCAACCCGTCCACCACCTCCACCAGCATCCGCGCCGCCTCCTCCGGCTCAAACAGCTTCCCCTCTGCGACGCCGCGCCAGAACGGCTTGCTCAGATCTGTCCTGACAGTGCCCGGATGCACGCCGACCGATATCGCAGGCACGCGTTTCGCCTGGAGGTAGTTGTCGAAGGTGCGGACGACCTGGTTGAGGGCGGACTTGGAGGCGCGGTAGGAGAACCAGCCGCCGAGGTGGTTGTCGGAGATGGAGCCGACGCGGGCAGAGACGTGGACCCATTTGGAGACCGGAGGAGGGGTGGGCTCGGGGCTCGGATCGGAGGACGCGGTGGGCTTGGGATTGGAGCGGGTCGCAGGGAGGAGGAAGCGAGAGAAATGCTTGATGAGGAGGAGATGGGATATGACGTTGATGCCAAAGGCGTGTTGGATGGCCTCGAGGTCCAAGTCTGCAGGCGTCCGTTCAGGGTAGAGCACGCCGCCAGTGAAGAACGCGGTGTGGATGTAAGCCTGCCTGTGTCCTGGGAGCGAGCGAGCGAGGGTGTCTGCCGCAGACTGGATGCTTGCTTCAGACGTCAAGTCCAGAGACAAGAGGGTGAGTCTGGCGGGGTCGACCTCATGGGAGATGCCTCGGAGGATGGTGTCTCTGATTTGTGCCGGCGACGAGGAGCGGTGGGTCGCGTAGACAGGCAAAGACGAGTTTCTGAGATAGTGCCGAGTGAGTGCAAGAGAGAGACCTCTTGTTGCAGGGGCGACCAGAACAAACGGAAACATGACGGTGCAGGTCCGAAATCCCGGAGCAGACCAGTTCATTCAGCACGTCACAGTCTATTTGACAACGTATTCATCACTTCTTCCAATTATCCAGAAATAATCCAACAAATACACACTAAGCTAGCTCGATGTTGAGATCGGTTTCGAACATCCCAAACAAATAAAACAATATGAAAGGCGTCGACCGAGGTCGCAGCTCATGATAATCCAAAACAATGAAGACTATTAACGGGAGCTAGGTATATCCGACAGGGTATGATGATGTGGAAGAGGAGAGAAAGCAGACACTGGGGCAGAGCAAGCAGGCGACACAGCACAATGGGATAAACGATAAACGAAATGAGACAAAGAATTAATCCAAGAACACCCTAGGGTGCGCCACCACTTTACTGGGTGACGACCGCAACAGGCACTTCCATATGGAACATGTCCCCCGAAGCGTTCTCAAGGTCGCGAGCGCGCGGTCTCATCCCTCGACGGGACGCAGCAGGGTACACGCACTTGAGACTGCGTCGCGCGCATTGGCTGAAGAAGAAAGAACACGTCGTCAGCGTCCCAGTCCACAAACCTGGTCTCAAAACTAAGCCACTCACTTGCACGTTCGGTTGGGGCTCCCCGGTGGGGGGCTCCCGCATGCAATCTTCCGTTTCCGGCAAAAGAGGCACGCCAGGGTTAGGGGTTTCTTTGGAGGGTCCTCGATGAGGGGAGGGCTTGGCGGGGGTGCTGGGCGGGACCCGCTGTGAGTCGGGGATGGCTGTGGCAGAGGCTCTTGTCGGGGTAGGCGAGATGGGCCAGCGACGGGTTCCTCTGTCGAGTGATAGGCAGGCCGTGCCTGGGGACGATGCACGTATGATGGGTCCGAAGTACCTCGACTCGCCAAGGCGGCGGGCGCGGGTGCGGGTGCGGATGAATGGCTGTGGTAGTCCATCCAGCGTGACGAGCTCGGCTCGGCTGTTGGACTGACCACCGCTGACGTGCGTTGTTCTGCGATGGGACCATTGGTCAGCGAACGAGGAAAGTGTATCATGTCAAGACGTTTCGTACCTCGTTCCACCTCTTCGGGGTAAGGCAAGTGTGCCATAGGGGATGGCGGCCGGTTGTGTCGTGAGGGCTGTTGATACTGCGATGATGCAGGGTACGAAGGACTTATTGGAGATGGGGTGTAGTTGGCTTCTTCCCCAGAAGGGGTGTAAGTCTGGTGATGATCACGGGTTGGGTATGAATCCGAACGTGAGTTCTGTAAAAGAGGGCGTCAGCTTCGGGACCCCAGACACTACAATGATAGATTTTGCGAGAGTGATGGACAGAGCGTCTGCCGCCGAAATGCCGGTTTCACGAGCAAAAAAGCACCCTGCGTGGATTTCGACGATGGCATACGAAGGGGGAGGGAGGGCGTGACGGTGGCTAGTGCCATCGCGAAGAAAAGAACTCACCTCTGTGAACCCAGAATCCTGCTGAGTAGACTGAGACATGGGTGCGTCAACCCCGGAGCGTTCAGACCGGTGCCTGCTTCTTCTGTGTCCTGGAGATGGGTAGCGGACAGGCTCCTGGGCGATATGCTGCTCTGACGGGTAGCCCAATTGTTGTCCGCCCACGTCGGGTCCAAGCACTGGAGAGTTCGAGGAGTGTGGATGCGAGTCACACGGATGTGAGTGTTGGCCGCCGGGAGTGTCGTGATGCTGATAGTGATGCGAGGAGGGATAGACGTTCCAGTTCGCGATGGAGCTGGTCGAGCTGGTAGGAAGCACAGACTCGTGTGCCGGGAGGGATTCGAGAGAGGCGTCGGACATGGGGGACGAGATGCTTCCCGTGTTGTCGGAGTACGACTCGTGCTGGTGGATGTGCAGGTCTGAGAGCGCGTCCTTGTCGAAGTGCTCGAGAGGGGAGAGTTGCTGCGGGGCGATCCAGTCGCCTTCGGGCTGGACAGGGTATATGTACTCCTGCGGTGGCTGGTACGCCCACGAGCCTGAGCCGCTGGCTACGTGCTCAGGGTAGAGCGGTTCCTGCGGAATGAGATCAGGAAGAGCGACGCGTGACATGGAAGAGCACGCACCTGGTCGTACACATCGGCAGGCTCTGTGTAGCTGGCCGAGGGATGTGCCCATGTGTACTGTGTGGCGTAGAAGGGCGGGAGGTAGGCGGG
This sequence comes from Cristinia sonorae, assembly GCA_021029105.1. NCBI lineage: Eukaryota > Fungi > Basidiomycota > Agaricomycetes > Agaricales > Stephanosporaceae > Cristinia > Cristinia sonorae. The sequence goes on along the minus strand of JAEVFJ010000063.1, from coordinate 65,489 downwards.
GGTGGCGGGGAGGTAGTGGTCGGTGTGGTCGTCGAGAGTCGGGTAGACAGCGGCCATGGCTATTGAGGAGGACGCGGGAAATAAGCAGCGATGTGAGAATGGGTTTTATAGCAATACCATCCAATAAATAGACTCCAACTTACACAAACCACCTCAGGGACACTGGGCGCCAACTCGGAATCGCAGGCCGGGGTTTGAATTTATTTATTATTGGACGTTTCCTTTTCGGGGGATGGTGCTTCATCTCTTGTTCAGCCTGCAACGCCTCCTCGCCTAGCAATCTGATATCAAATATGCTCTCCAGTCTAAACCCTGAATGCTTGGGTCCTCTCCCCGACACAAAAGCCTAATCCTCGTCCATTTCTATCCTGGTAATCCTTGGCTGCAATGCCCTTTCATCGATCCCTATCGCACCACACACGATGGCGATAAAGTCACCTTACGCGTCAATCCCCCACACAGCCATCCACCTATGGGCAGATCATCCGACAGACTCCTTGTTCTCCTCCATGCCTCCCGCACATGTACTCCTCATACCCCGGCACTTTTCTCCTCCTACCCGGTACACGTTCATGGTAATACCGGCCAGGAACTCCGACCGCTACCTTACATCCAATCAACTCGGAAAATACGCAACGATCTGCAGGGTCATCTGCGCACAAAGGAGCGGATAAGTACTCCTGCTCCAACTAACCTCCCTAGGAAGTCGTGACAGCACAGCGCCTCTCACACCTTCTCCACTAGAAGTCAGATTCCCTTCGATTGAGACAAGATTTTGACAGTGTGAAATGCGAAGCACATGCTGCCAAAATGATCTGTGTTCCATCCGACATGGCCTCTTCAAGTATCACGCCCCTCAGCCATGTGTCCTCTCGATCTTACAGCGTTCAACTGTCACCTTCCACACAGGACTCGTCGTGCGTTTTTCATCCCTTCAGCAGTCCATTTCACATGACGCGACCGATGGCACAGCAGCCGGTCACATACGCTCTTATTTTCAGCTCGCGTTCTTTTCATTTCGGTATATGTGGGTTCCATTCAATCCCAGGCTCGTCGGAGTTATGCTGAGTCTTTCAATCGTTAGAATCACCTCAAGTCAACCACCAGGATAATCAGTTCCCATCGATCTCTTCGGAGGTACCACTCCCCAGGGCGTTTCGTTGCATATACATGGTCCTTTGACATCCAACGAACGTCATTGCAACCGCTCTATTCTCGTTCAGACCACCGAAGAGCCTCGGTTTATTGAGTCTGATGATGTCCTCAAGACGTACGTCCACTCATTCCTGGTCACTATCTGTTACCCATCTAACTCGGCCCGGCGAGTTGTTCGTCGTGTTCTCCCCTTCCATGCGTATGTTCAGAGAACATAGCAACCAAAGCGATTATCTGCGTTTTGAACTTTCAACGTCCTCCCGCCGGCGAACTACGACGTCCATGCAGACTACGATAATGCGGCTTTGTTCTCATGTCAAAGAGATAATGTGCCTCCCTGGGGCTTCGTATTCGCCACTGTGGCCCCATCGGCCAACCCGCTACCCATCGCGCTGCTCTCAGCATTCTCAAGTCGCGAAAGCGCTATGATGCCCTGCTGTTTGCAGCTCATGAATGCAACGCGTAGATGGTGCTGCTGTCTTACGTGCATGTGGCGGAAATCACTGTTTGCATACAGTCTACGGTTCAATGGGCTGTCTCGTAGCTCGCACGTTTATGGTAAGTCAGTCGTTCAGTTGGTTCCTATTCAACCCCACGCTGACTGAATGTCGGGTTGCATCTTCTAAGCAATTTCTTCCTCATCCCGGTTGCCACTATGTTATGTTTCAGCCACAATGTCTCCTCCTATAGCCGTCTCCCAATACAACACCATGTCAACCTTCTTGTCGAGCTGCGATCCGTGGCCTTACCCACTTGTGCGCGATTCTACCCCCACAGCTCATGAAGATCGCCGGGCTCGGTTTTTTGCTGAATCAACGAAGCGGGGTAATCTCGCATGCTTTTCATATGGTGCTTGCTCTTGGTTCTTCCTTCGGTGAGTATTCCAAACGTCACGGCCTGAAACCAAAATTTGCAAACGAACTTGCACTCCCGGTTTTGTCTGTCCTATGGCCGAATTCGATGCTAATCCCAAGATCAAATGAGACGAGAGGGTTCCAATGTGGACGTTCGGCCTCTCATGTCGCCTCCTAACGCCCATAAGATTGGCAGCTGCGTCCACACGTCCGTCCACTCGTCCAGCCCTTCTTCGTTTCATAGACCCGCTCATTTTCCTCACTGTTTCTCTTGCTTTCCAGAACGACGTCGTAGGGTCGCAGAAGAGATCATATTCGTCGGTCAGTACCGTGCCACCATCAGTTCTCATGCGCGTCTTCCAAGCTAACGAGGCTTCTGTCTGTCAGGAACGAACGCAGATACTCTGAACTCGGTCTTGGGTCGCTCTGACAGTTCTTCAGTGCAAAGAGTGGGAGGGGACGTAACGACACCTCTCAGTCCTCGATCTACCGATTCTCCCACCGCCGGCAGATGGCCGACCATATTCACAGGACATTCGCTCGCATACGGCGATTCCAGCGAGATCGACGCAACTCCGAGTCCTCAATCTCAGCGGCAGGACGAAATTGTTTCTCAGCGGGCCCGCCGCCCGCCAGAGGATGCTGACTGTATCCTCTCAGCGGCGACGAGATATTCCAGATAAGAAAGAATTGCTTAGGGATTTGATAACGGGGGCATGACTGCATCCTGTTGCGGACTTATCGCTGAAGCATAGGGAGGGGAACGTGATCCCGGGATTGATCATCCAACCCACGAACTCAATGAACAGGCCACCACAGGGCGTGGATGATTGGCGACCAAGGGGTTCTCGGCGTCTTCATGAAGAGGAAACGTTTCCGATTCCGGTGATGGAGTATGCGTTGCACTGAGCTGTTATCCCCCTTCGTCGTTTGCGTACGTTGACCCACTGGGAAATCTACTTACAGTTTGATCCCAAAAGGTCGTTGCTGACAAAACTCCTCTCCCAGGATCATTGGTGAGCGACCTCAAGCACGCCCCCCTTCCCCAAACGCATGGGGAATTCGTGCAACTTAGTTGTCTTCTAAGGCAATTTGACGCTGCTCCATGTGGGAGGTAAGTTGTAACCAAAATACTCCATTCGCGCTGAGCACGGTTTTCAGAGTTCAATGATTCTGTTTACGGCAGATCTTCCTTCTCCTCAGGCTCTAAGATTGAACCCTACCCACGTATAGGATCAAGACCTGTATGTCATCGGGGTCTTCTTGTCTCTTCGTCATTTCCAGAGTCATCCAAACTCGTCCTGACTAGAGTTGGAAACTTTCCGAAACCAAACGAAAAATAGAACAGACTCCCACACTCGATGTCTTCTCGAGAGTATTTCTGATTCACCCCCACTCACAGCAATGAACAGTTGAGGGTTTCCGGCATAGATACTCATCATAATTGACGACTCGGGTACGTTCGTCATTCTTCCTGACATATCGAGTTCTAGGTCCTATAACCCCGTACATGTTGAACCCCGAATGTCAGGTCAGGGTGCAGAAAAAACACCGAGGAAGAAAAAGGTGGGAGCTCTCTACTCCAGAAGATGTCGTCAGCAGGAGTTGAACTAAAGATCGCGGGCGTTGTTGCTCAAGTCGCAAGGACGATCGTCTCAGATCTGGCCTGCGAGACGTCGCGCAGGCGTGGATTCATCCCATCGTTCTCCCTGAATTCACGGCCAGGCGCGACGCAATATTCCACATCCTCTACAATTATCTTCCTTGCATCTGAGTAGTACACACCAGCAACTCTCCAGTTGTGCGTCTCCCTTTCCGCACTATGTTCCTTTTGCGCTTTATCTCCCCCCTCCACGGAAGTCAATCACGCATAGAAAGGTTCTGTCATTTAGTTTGCCGGAGATTCCGGACGCTGTGCTCTTACATATACCCTCCCTACCGGGCTCAATAACCACTTGGCGGTGGTGTATAATGCCCGACTCGGGCGTCCAAAGCTAGGTCTGCCAGGTGAGCATGGGGAGGAAGATAAGCTGCAATGATCTACTCATACAGCTATAATCTCTCAGCGTCGCATTTCCGAGTATGGGGTTATCATCTTGTGTGTTGGACGCCATACCAGTGCGTAGTTGGGACGCCTTGGTTTCCCCAAGGTCACCTCGGATTAGAACCACTCTGGAATACACTCGGCGAGTCCTTTTTGTCGTCTTCTCGCCCTTCGTTTTCTGAAACCGATACCAGGTGCGAAGACACAGGACTGATGATACATCTCAGGTTGCACCTGCGCACCAGGGATTCTCTTGGCCCTTGGCGCCACAGCAGTGGATCGTCGTTGTTGTGTCAAGATTTAGAAGGCGAGGGTGCACCGCCTCCAAGCTCAGTCAGCCGTGCTTTCAAATTCGCTTTGAAGTTGAATGTGGGTTGGCTGTTTCTGGGTTGCAGGCTTAAACCTTTCATCCATCGCGTTCATTCGCAGTGCGGCCTCTGTTGCCCACAACTACCTTGTCTCCTTCTTCGACATACTGGCATCTAGCATCTAGGCGCGATCACGCGTTTAACCTGTTTCACGATCCAGCACTCAAACATAAACAAAGCCCACCCAACCAGCCCCCATTCAAATCGCAAAGAACGACCATCTTCCGACTCGGAATTCATCATGAATGAACGAACCACACAAATAAAACATGCGCGGCGCGGTCGTCCAACTAAACACGTTTGGTTTTCGCACCCTGACTTTCCTGAACATTGAACTTTCTGTTTTTCCGGATAGCCTTGACCTAGTATACCCATCCCGTTTGCCGATCCCTCGGACGGGTAGCCACGAAGAGAGAACTTGGACGAAAGAACGCGAGAGTCAACCATCATGGGCACCCCCGGCGTGCCCCCAGGCCGCGTGCCTTCTCCCACATCGCAAGGTAAGGTCGTTCTACCTACGAACTTAGAACTCACTTACTAACAGCAGGGAGACACATGTACACACACGCACACGCCGCGCAGTCAGTAAACAAAGTAAAGCAAGGTGTTGGTCGTATGAGCATCATCCTGATAATCATCTCATCCCTGTCGATCGGATTTGTGGAACGCCCGACCTGAAGCTAACTCGCCTTTGGCTGGCTCAGGTCCGATACTTCAAGTTCCCCTACTATGCAGTTCGTTATTCGGAATCTCGGATGCCTGTTGGTCACTCTTCCCTCTTAGAACTGAAGCTTCTTTCGTGCTAAGTAAGTACGGATTGTAGTTTATTTGTGATACGCCCCAGGACGTGTATTGGAAGGGATGGGATATGATGAGTAGCCGGAACCGGGTGTGTTGACATCTAAGGTTTGTTGTCACTTTTGGGACCGTGTACTACTCTATCTGGCGGTTTTCTCTTTGATTTTTTTTCCTTTCAAGTTCGCGACGTGATCCTACTAGTGGTGGTGGTGGTGTTAATGGTGGTGTTTGAAATCTTCTGAATCGCTGGACTCAGATACACGGACGCTGAGTTCCTCGCACTAGCAGCCTATGACCAACCAAGTAAGTACTCCCAAGGAGAAAACTCTCCGCGCCTCGTGGGGTATGTGCCATCCGGAAAACGTGGAACGTATGTCACCCTGACTTGCTGCTGCTGCTGCGCCGTATGATGGCAATGATACACAGTATCCTGTGTGCGTGTCTAAAAGGCTGATCTACGGTTCCTTCATGGGGGGAGGGACGCGGCAGGAGTGGGTTATTCAGCGGACCACCCGCTCCGATCGGGGAGTAAAACGAAATGGTTGCAAGGAATTGCCATTGTCAGTGGAACGCGTGTTATACTTGTGTATGTCACGGTACGACCCAATGAGACACGCACACAGACTCGGAGGGAGAAAAAGATGAGATACTAGATACGAAGGAGTGGAAACTCTATCCGTCCTCCGAGGTGTGCCCACGGGATACGATGGGTCATGGTGCTAACGATCATCGGATTTGGGATTGGGTCCTGGATGAGGTTAGATGGAAATCCAACACGTCATTTCGCTCGTGTCGGAAGAGGATGTACGTAGACGTTCAGTAGACTATCTCCGAAAAAATGCATTGACCAAAATGTTCAGCAATGTGGCGGAAGAGTGCGGATTGGAATGTCTGTGTATGACCCCCCATGACCTGGTGCGCTGACCCGACACGTGAAGGCAATGGTATGTTGGAAGTGCCATATAGGTCACACTCGACCCCGGCATGGCAACATGCAGTGATTTATGCAAGTCTATATTGCGTGGATCAAGACAACAGGTAGCTATGAATTATGTGAAGATGGAGCCGGTCGTGGGTGTGCGTGCCGAGATGGTGACACGGATTGGAACACATTGTCTCATCGACAACCGACAGAAGTTCATAGAACAAATCCACCCACAAGGGTTGCCGAGCGTTGGTGACGGATTGAGTCTCGGAATAGCCTTATAAAAGTGACAAAAAAGAACATCTCACGCAATGGTGGAGAGGTTCATATGACTTGGATTATGACCCGGCCAGAGAGGAGAGAAGTTGAGAAAACAGGTTTGGTGCTCACGAGCTTCGATACGCGTCCGAAAACTGCAAACGAGATTGTCATTCGCCGTCGTGGGGAACCATGGCATCACGAAAACCAACAGCCGCATCATCATCATGACCTGCACTGGATGTCCCCATGGCCTCTCGCCCGCACGCGGCAGAGTCGTGTTCTTCCTATCCCTGCCGTCCCAATTGCCTTCCGAAAGCCATGCCTCTACCCAACTGCCCCATCCACTCTTCATGTCCCTGATGCGAAGAAAAAACAAAGCGCAGGTCATGGGACCGAACCTTGTGTGTGCGATAGGATCCGAACTAGGATATCTCCCGTGATTCGGGGAAAGGCACAGGCTCGGTCGTGCGCGCTATCTCGCCATAGGTGAGAGCGCCGACGTATGGCATGAGATTGTACTTCAGGGTGTAATGTGCAGGCGGTGCTTTCCTGCAAAGAAGGTGTTAGAAAAAATATAATGAAGAAGCACAAGCCCGACGAAACCGAGCCGAAACAAGTCAAGAAAAAGAACGTCGAAAGTGGCAGAGAACCCAAGGAACTAGAAGACCGGGACAAAGAGTGGAGGTGTCATGCAGTCAAGTAGAATGGCAGCTTTCGATTCGACATGTTTGAGTGTAAATTAGATAAAGATCTATGTGGGTTCGGGAGAGCATAAAGAGTATAAGAAAGAATGAGGGGGAAGAGGAAGACGTGATGTGTGATTAAGATGAACGGGTTTAGTTAGGCCCACGTGCACGCAAGCATTTCCAGATAAGGAGTGAATGCGAGCAGGCGAGGATCTCTCACACGCTCTGTGCGGTGGGAGAGATGTTCCGGAGGAGCAGCCAAAAGTTGCTGAGGGCGACAAGTATAGCATGGCTGGATGAAAGACGCGAATAGAACATGGCAGGAAGAGAGCAAGAAATGGAAGTAAGTAAGGTACGCACTTGAAAGAGGAACTGTGTTCCCGGAAGACGTATTTGTTGCGTCCGGTGATGGTGAGGTTTGCGTCCTCCTTACGACGAATTATTTTGTCCCAGATAACGACGTCGTTCGCAGCCTAGTGAGAAACGCATGTCAGCGAATCAATCATGCAGATAAAATGACCGGTCGAATGGACTGCGGCGTTGGCTCAAGAACCACTCGCAAGCGTGAAGCCACAGTGAATGATCGGTACGGCTGCAGGCCCGCGGATATAGATGCGTAACAAAAACTCGAATGATCGCAAACGAGGGGATTGGGTATCGGTCCACGACTTACGCCTTGGCGATTGGTGTATTCGGCTCCAACATACAAGAACAATTGTTTGGTGTTCCAGTTGAAGAGCGGTGTGAGGTCTGCGGGCCAAAGTAAGTGAGCGATTTGATGCCACCTTGGCTGAGATGGCCGAGATAGCATGTGGCGAGAGAGTTGGAAACAAAAGGAAAGACATACCGGCGGTGATGTTAAAGTTGACAAAGGCAAACTCCTGCTGCTTATTTCTGTAACGTCTCGCATTGCCGGGTACACTAATCAACGGTAGATTGCGTAGTGCGTGAGCTTGGTGGACGGTCGCGGTACGAGGTGCCGAAATGAACCGCAAGTAATTGGGGAACGTACACTTGTACTGAGGCGATGTCCAGGGAGCCTTGGGGACTAGCGGTAAAGAGGAAGGAGGAGAGGGCGATTGCAGCGAGCAAGCACATGGTACATGTTGAGAGGAGGGCGGAGACATTGTTGACTCTTGCGTATATACTGTGCATGGTTAGTGAATAATGAATGGACCACCCAACGAGGATGTAACGGATGAATGAGGCGGGATGAACCGGGAGTCTAGGAAGGGGGTGAGCGGGAAGTGCGCACGCAGGGAACGATAGCTACTCACTGTGCTTGACGACGTTGAGGACAGAAAGACAGAGACCGACGCCGGACGCGCCGTGGTGATCGCTGCAGACGCCGGCCGACGTGTCTCAGCACGTGCAGCTATGTGCTCGGCATTCCCCGATTGGGATGGATTCAGGGGTGTAAATGGGCGTCTAGACGAAAGTGGCGAGGAGTCTTGGGGACCGCCAGCACCGTCTCTGACACCGCCAACATCGTCCTCCTCCCCCTCGGTGTCGGGCAGCACTCGCTCATCGCCCACGCCGTCCATCTCAACCGCGCCCCACGACCACCGACGTGCGACACACCCGCGAGCAGCCATGGCCGACGCCAAGGTCATCCACAGGATCATCCGCCAGCTCGCAACCTGGGCTGTCGTCTCATTCTTCACGGAGATACGTGTCATTGGAGGAGAGAATGTCCCCAAGGATGGCCCCCTCATCGTGTACGTCTTCATTCCCGCTCGTTTCACTTCACCTTCTTCCGCCAGCCCGCCCGAGATACTTCGTTCTGTTCGCCTGTGCAGTCCCAACGTCCCAAGACCACATCATCTGCACCTGCATTGATATCGCGCTGTATCCGACGGCTTTTGCATATGTATGCCACGGTGGACGTCTGTCATTCGTTCCGACGAACAGTGTTCTTTCATCATATTATTCTCCTCGACCTTTCGACCTATCGGATAACCGGGTTGATGACGTCGACACGTATCTTATTCATCCTATCATCTTTAAGCACATGGCTTGGCTGTGCGACCTCAAACTATTCTGATTCTGCAGTCTCCGAATCGTTGGCGCTCATATGCTATACCCGTCTGCAGTACCGCAACTCACCACAACATGATGTTGGACCCCGCCATTCTGTGTGAGTCTTTCATTACCCCCGTGAACCCTTCAACCGTTTGGCTGAACTCACCTTCCTCACTCAGCATCGGCGTTCCCATATGCCCGTATCCTCCACTACTGGGTGAAAGGTATTGCATCTCTCTTCCGAACATGACCTAATTCGCGTGCGCTGAACTGTCCCGCAGCGACGCTGTTCATCAATCCAGTAGCGACCTACATTCTGACTTCTGCCGGGAACATTCCTGTGGACCGCAAGTCCAAGGACCGGCAGAAATTGTTCAAGGGCACATTCAAAGCCCTCTCGCACAATCAGGCAATTGCGCTCTTCCCGGAAGGCACAAGTTACACCGAACCCCGAATCATGCAGGTCAAGGATGGCGCTGCGTGGGCCGCCCTGGAATACACTAAATGGGCAGCCGAGAACGGTAACAAGGGTGCTCCAGTTGTCATAGTGCCCGCTGCGATCGTGTACACGAACAAGAGCAAGTATCGGAGTAATGTAAGTCTCCAGGGCTTCATTCTTGCTCATCTTTGACTAACGATTGGCGCAGGTGATCATGGAGTACGTCTACTGCTTGGCGACGGCTTACCTGGATCCTGACTGATTCTCGTCCGTTAGATTCGGAAAACCGATCACCATGGACCAGTACAAGGAAGAATTCATGTCCAGCGACGAGAAGGCTCCTCGTGCTGCGGTCAAACGGCTGACCGCGCAGATTGAGAAGGGGCTCATCGAAAGCACGATCAACGCCCCAGACTGGTGGGTTTCACTACCGGTGTTACAGCTTATTCTTACTGACCGCGAGGGTAGGGATACCCTCTATGCCGCCAGAATGGCGAGAGACTTGCTGTGGGCCGACGAAGGCTCAATCAACTTGGATGAGTTTGTTCTCATCTCGCAGACGTAAGTTTCTTCCCGCTGCGGTTACGATAGGTAGAACTGAAAACGACGTCATCAGCCTGGTCGACTTGTTCTCGACGCCTGAGTTGGTCCCCAATTTCAACAGCATCAAAAGAAACCTTCTTTCCTACTATTCACTGCTTCAATCTACCCATTTGACGAACTCGGTGCTTTCTTCTCTGCCCCTCCCGCGTACATTGGACCCTCTCCGTCCCATCCCTCTTCCCAGCCGACTTCTAACGTTATCTATTCTCGTCCGGGACAGTCTATCCTCACTGGTTAGACTTCCCCTGTTTGTACTACCGCTCCTCATCCATGCTCCCGCGTACGTGGTGGGCAAGATGGCCGCGAAGCTCGTGGAGGACGAAGAAGAGACGCAAGCGCAGAATAAGGCTGTATTCGGATTGTTCTTCGTCGCGGTATTGGTTTATCCTGCCCTGTTCTTCTTCCTGTGGTCGTGCCTGCGATACACGTCCACTGGTGCGCTCGTCGCGGTTGGGTTCTTGTCTTTGTTGGCTGTTTACCACAACCGGCTGATCAACGGTGCGTGTCCGCATTTCAAATTGATCTCTCAACCCTCGCTGATGTTCGTTGTAACTGTGCGAACAGACAACTACGAACAGTAAGTATATCGTACTTACTTATCTCATAAGACGGTTCTGACTTCTTTTTTTCTCAAGTGCTAAACGACTGGTAGCTGCATGGCGTGTTCTCGTGGGTGTCTGGACCCCTAAACGATGGGATCTCTCAGTGAACGCCGTGGCTCAATACACGATCCCGAAGCTTCCCCCTGAGAACCCATGGGTGGACCGGTCCCGCTCCAAGTCTCGACCAGCAACCCCAGGGACAAACACGCCCACTTCGTCGCCCCTCGACGGAGCTTCTGGTTCTAATGCACCATCGAGTACGGCACCATTGAAGAAGACGAAGAAAGACCGTCGGCCGCCGTCGCGCCGTCTGATTCGACACGTATTGCGTGCTCGGATTGAGGCCGCGAAGTCTCTCGCGACGCTGTTCGACCGTCTCGAGCAGACGCCGGAGAAACACGTCCGCGCGTCGTCGCATCTGGCACGGGCGTTCGGCGGGCAGTTGGATCCTGGGCAGCCGGAGATGGTCGTCACGGAGGAGGGCGTGAGTCTCCCGGAGGAGCCTGCGGGGTGGAGGAACGCTGCGGAGGTGTTGTCGTTCTTGAGGCTGAGGGGCGCGAAGATTGGTGGGTTGTATAAGACGGTGGAGGGAGAGTGGGCTGCTGCTTTGAGCTCGGAGGGAGAGAATGAGCAGGATTCGAATGCGGGGTCCGGGGAGGATATCGTTTGGGTTCCCTCTGAACGGCAGTGATGTGAAGTTGGCTTCCTCATGACATGATATTCGTATGATCTGTTGGGTGTTGATTCATATTCGACCATACCTGTAGTAATGAGTCTCATCTCTGTTTTTTCAACCAGTCAATGAGGCATCATGTCTCACGTGATTCCTCTGATCCATTCTATTAGTATCACTGCCAACTTGGCCTACAGCTCCACCGTCCCAGGACAAGAGATACACGTTGAAAGAAAAGCTAACCTGCATGGCAATTGACCCGGTGAGAAATCGAACACCGTGGCGCAGAATTTTTAGACTCCGTTCACTGGCATCTGGTCGCTCACCCGCATTTCTCGCCCTCTCATCATCTTCTCTTTCCTACTATTGAGACGACCCCTCACATATCTTAGCCTTCACACTCGCGCTATTCTGTAGACAACCCTCGCCACACAATTATATGCTCTCGATCACAACCTCACTGCCTAGTACACCTTCTTTCCATCATGCATGTACCGACGGTTATTCTTGCAACGTTATTGATCCTCCATCCAGCCAAAACGTCGTTCCAGCCATGTATGGCATATATATGACTCAACACCAGAATGCAAGTCAAAACGGTATACTACTCTACGCTACAGTTTTTTAAGGAAGCCTACACTACTACGGATGGGCTTTATTCAAAAGTCGAAAGGTATAGTAACGTAGCTAAGCTATAACTTGCCAATAAGTGAAAGACATAGATACTGTCGGTATACTGTAAACATAAAACGGGCAGGGCGGGTGGGTACGAGAATAATGCGAGGAATAAGAGCACGAGGAGCACAGGATGATTACTGTTGGTGGTTAGGGTAGCACGGGTGCATGGCAGGCAGGTCCGAGATGAAATGGAGACAACAAGGTGAAACGAAGGAAAGAGACGAAAGAAAGTAAAAAAAAAATCAAAAGCAAGTGAAAATCATGCGACAAGAAAAGGGGGGAACGCGAGAGCGAGAGTCTGCGAGCACGCCAATGAAGGGGGAAGAATAAGAAAGAAAAACGAAAACGCAGGGGAAGACCCTCCCTACCCTACCCAACGAGTTTGAACTTGATCACCGTCCTCAGCCCAGGGAAGAACTTGTGTCTCCGATCCCAGCAAAGCGCGACTTCCAAATCCCCATACAGGTTCCTCATCACCACCGTTGTCGTCTCGACGTGCTCTGGGGTATGATGATGTTGCGATGACGACATGGTATCTGGGAGAGGAACAGAACACGGGTCCATCTCTTCGGACTTTATTTTGACCGTCTGGGGAACAGATGCGGATGGCAAAGGATCGGGTTCGCGAGCGGGAGGTGCTGGGGTGGACGTAGATGTGGTGATAGGAGGAGGTACTGGTTGGTCGACATGTTTCGAAGCCTCCCCAAGAGACTGACTGTCTTCCTGAGGAGCCGAGCTTGGGCCTTCCGGCGTGGATGCTGTTGCGGGAGGGACAATATCGGGAGCGGATTCACGGTTATCTGAAGCCTCTGCTGGGTCGTTTTCGATATGATCTGCATGGATGATATCATCCAGAGACCAAGGCGCAGGTTGTGGGGATGCAGGCGGAGGCGGAGACGATTGCAGTGTCGGTGCGAGGGGTTCCTTAGATACTATGTCGGAAGTTGTCGGAGGACGTGCTGGGGGGATCTCTGGCGGTGGAGCTGCCGCTGGCGGTAGTGACAGCGGTGCAGGCAGAGGGGTAATCATGGAAGCACTGGGAACGTACACCGGCATGTCCGAGCGACACTTTGACTTCCCAACCACGAACCCATCAGGTGTAGAAAATATCTTGTCGTTTCTGAGAGAGAAAAGATCCAATATGTCAATACCGTATTCCGAGAATAAGAACGAAAAAACAAAACGTTTTAGGAAAAAAAAAGTCACAACGGAAGGGAGAACTCACGTATACGACGTCCCCAGCATCCTTCCCACCACGCCCAAAATCGCCGCCCGCATCGAATCAATCCTCAACGTCATATCCCCGCCCGAAGGGTCAGCAACAACACTGAACTCCGCATCAAACGTAAACACCGTCGGGTTCACATGCATCGCAATCGATTTCCCCCACCCGTCCGCTCCACTCGGGATCGCGCGCGCGCGCTGCGCCTCGAGGACTTTGAGACGCAGGTACGTCGTTTGCGCTTGGAGGAACCCTGAGAAACGAGAATGGAAATCGTCGAGGAGGAATGCGAAGTCTTGGTAGGTCGGGTAGACGATCGAGGGAAACGAGCGGGTGTGGGCTGGCGGAGTGGGTTGCTGCGCTGTGGTGGACGGGGTTTTGGACGAGAGAGAAGAGGCGGTTTTGGCGGATCCGCGTTTGCCGCCTTTTTCTGGACTGGTGTTGCGGCATTTCGTGCAGAGTTTGAGTTGGTACTCTGGCGCGAGCACGTGGTCACACCCTGGTCCCATGCAGAGCCGGTGCCCTAAGTACAAAAAAATCCACGGAAGGTTAGTTTCAGGCTGGACAAAATCTGTGTAACGACTCCCTCACCTTGAGTTAGCAAAAGCTAGAGCAAGTAGCCACCAATGAGCAACATAATCACGAATCAACAGGGGAAAAGAAATCTCACCAGTGCCTTCTTCTCCCTCTCCCTCTGGTTCCGCCGTTGCTGCGTCCGTTCCCTCTTCAAGCACCCCTCACACACGATTCCGGGATACGCAGGGTGCAGCAAGTTACTGCACGTCACGCGTTTCGTTCGCGCGCAATGGGTCGCTTCCCGTTTGGGCACCGGTACCGACGGGACGGAGGCAGACGTCGTTTTAGTCTGGACGAGTGCAGTGGACAGCTAAGAAAAAAAGAAAAGAGAAAGAGAAGTATAAGCCATATAATGAACATGACCTTCTTAAGAAGGATACATATACGTACCGGAACATCATCCTCGCTTTCACTATCCGCACGTTCAACCTCAGACTCCTCCGAATCCTCAATAGGCGTCAAATCCGACACATCGCTCTCCCAATCCAACCCTAACGACCTAAAACTCGGCAAAATCGACGTCTCCTCCTCTCCTCTCCTCTCCCCACCCCCCTCCTCCTCCTCATCATCACTACTACTGTCGTCCTCATCGGAAGAACTCGACGCGTCCACCGGTGCTCGGACTTTAAGTATGACGCGGGGAAGTTTCCTCCTGGGCGACGACGCGTTCGTATCTGCATTGATAGTCGATTGCGTTGAAGGGGAGAAGAGAAGGTTGGGATGCGAAGGAAGGCGCAGGATAATACGGGGAGTCTTTTTCGGGAAGGATGTCGCGGGTGACGACGCAACCAGCGTCGTCGTGGTCTCAGACGGGGCGCGTGAGGACCTGTCGGTCACGTCGATGCGGACGGTGCTCGGTGTCGTGGTGCCTGAAGGTGAGGTGGTTGAGGAGGCGGGGATGGCTGGAACGGTGCTGGCAGGGGCATCGTTTGACTCGGGGAGAGGGTGGGTTGTTTCTGCTGTGACGGGTGATCTCACAGATGGGTTGGTATCTTCATGCGGGATGGATGCAGCTTGATCAGCACCGGGGGGCTCCGGCGCATCCACATCCATAGGATCATCTTGATGATGGGACGAAAAAACCGGACTTGAAGGTTCCTCCCATGGCTCATCCGCAGGAATCGGGACAACGTCGACCCCAGCTTTATCCGAAGACGTATTCTCAGCGATCGCAGTCCCAGAAGGAGCTTCACCAGTTAGATTTGGTGACTCCGTGGTTGACGACACACGTTCCACTAAAAACCGTCTCGGAGTCACCACCGACGACGACGATGAGCCTGAAGATCCCGCGGACAACCCCTCATCCAGATTACCCCGCTGGCCTTTTCCCGACACCGCACCTGGTGAAGAAGACACAGTCTGCTGGTGTCCGACGCCAGACTCACTCGCTACGATCATCCCGCCTCTGCCGTCAATTAACGTCGGTAACTCCGGAGGAGCAGACCCGGCGTGCGAGGTATTCCGATGGGACATGCCAACAGAAGCTGGTAACACACTACCAGCGGGACCATCAACGAGTTGGTGACTACTGCGCCGGCGACCTCCAGCGGGTACCATTACGGGCGGGTTCGCTGGAAACAAAGGTTGCTGTGGTTGATGTTGCCGAGCAGAGCCGTTGGAAGATGAAGACGCGGAAGACTGGGTAGATTCTAGTTGTAACCGCCGACATCTGGTGCAGTGAACACCCTGTCGTGCGCGGGAAACAATGTTAGTGCATCCCGGCGTGATACAGAGTTGTACAGTGATAGGTTGAGTGCCCGAGTTTGTTTTTGATGCGATCACCGGATTTGTGTGGAATACTCTGGAGATTGAGTCTGGGTCTGGCATCTCGCCGGGTGGTGTATTGTTGTATAGTTCGGGAAAGAACTGCAGCAAAAGAATCATTAGTCTCGTATTGAGATGGGAGATCCTTGTAGAGCGCAAACCTTAGCCAAAGTCACCTCAATGGGAACAATCAGTGCCGGAGCAATATACTCGCCTTTCGAGTTGAAATGAGGGGCATAGAAGACGGGTAGATCATGAGGAGCTGGTTCTGAGTGAGCTACCATTGTCCGTGGGGCTTGCTCAGCCTGATGGGTGTTTTGAGCCTCGCGTGACATAGTCTGAGTCTTATGCACAGGTGCTGGAGGGGCCATCATACCACCCGACGATCCAGCTGGGGGTAAAATCCGTGGTCGTTTGCGCGGACGCATGTTATCAGACACATCTTGCGTCGGCGCTCTCCTCGTCGATTTCTGCACTACAACACCAGGTGGTACAGGAAGGTCTGCTGTTGCAAACTGTTGGGGATTTACCGGATACAGCCGGGGAGGAGGGGGTTGGTTGCTCAAGGGTACCTGCACGGAGACGCAGAAAGGACAGAACAGCAGATGGCCTACTGGGAGTAAGGCGGGTTGGGGAGTTGACACTCTGCATTGGTCACAGGGAACGTATTTCTAGATAAGACCTGTCAGCGCGATCTACAAAATAAAAGAACTGTAAGAAACGCTAATAAGCTTAGAAGTGCGCATGAATGACCGCGACAATTGGTCATATGCAGTAGGAGTCCTACTTTGAAGAACAGACGGCAAGACCTCACAGATGAACGATCCCAATCATGAATGCAAGCACTCAACATAGACGAAACACAAAACCTTGAAGAAGACAGGGAAAACACTCACGACTTGATCCCTCTGCTGTACCTTCAACACCTTCTGACTAGTACCTTGGCATGCAGTGCATATACCCATCTGCGAACCTGAATCCGAACGATTGGAACACCCCGAAGACGAGCATCTGGAGACGGTATCGTGTTCTGCAAGCGGGAGCTGGCGCGATTTTGCAACAAACATGGTCGTTTGCCAAGTAATGGATTGGATGTGTCACTCGATGAAAGGCAAGACTGAAGAGAGACCATAGAGAGCTTGTATGTGAATCGGAGCTCTAAGCCGACAACGTGTTTTTAGGCCGGTACGATAGCGTGCTGGTGTGATCTGAAAAGTGAAAGGTCGCGACAAGTGTGAGTGAGAGAACGATCTGATTAAGAAGTTGAGACGCGTCGGAGCGTGAAACTTACATAGCAGGGCTAAATCTACTCAGGATGTGGGTCGTGGAGGATGCGGACGATGTTGTTGACGACGAGTGTGGCATTATGAAATTGGCGAAATTATGGCAAAGGGGGCGCGCAACGCCTCAGCCACCTTTGGTAATTCCCGACCTCTCATCAATTGAGCGTCTTAGTCAACACGGATGCGTCGCAATGAGTGTTTGGAATTTCAGTTAAGAGAAAGACCGGGGTGCAAGTTAGATTGTAGAGGAAAGGCGGGAGAAGGAGAATGCTCTCGAACGCGTGAAGAAGAAGGATAAAGAGCTAGAGGAGGAGACACGGAGGGCAGACGAGGCGGAGCGTGCAAAGGCAGACTTGGAACGCAAGATTCAAGAGATGCAGGAGCAATTGCTGCTGGCACCGTCCTCTGCAGGGTTACAGCCAAACCCACCATCAACCGTTCGTTTCCTAAGACAGACCTCCACCCTTCAAGTTGCTCCTACCGCCGCCATGCTAATATGCGCTTTCGTTCGTGACCTCGTTCGTCGAGTATCCGCCGCTGTTCAGTGTTCTGCTCCAAGTTTCTGTCACCGGCTATGTGCGTCGTCCAGAGACACGCTCGCGTGACCTGACAACAAGTGCAAACAAGACGCGTCTGTGTTGACTGCCGCGTGACTCCGTGGATGTGACTGTGTGACGGGGTGTCTTATCTTCCTGCTCATCCTTTCCTCCAACCCTCCTCGTCGTCCGACACAATGCCGCCCCCTCTCGGCCTCTTCCCGCCCACCGAACGCGCCCTCCCGCTCAAGCTCAGGCGCAGACTCAGCCACCCCGCCTCCGACGTCCCCTACGCGTACTCCGACGCCTCTGCCTCCGCCTCGTCCTCTCCTGTCGCCTCATCAGCACTCCTCGAGTCCAGCGAGCCCAACTCGCCCACAGACTACCCCCACATCCGCTCAGCCTCCTCTCCCCGCAGAGACTACTACTACGCCTCCCCCCACATCGACCATCCAGACACGGACCTCTTTTCATGGTCGATCCAGTCCAAGCGTCCCCTCCCAGACTCGACCTCTCCTCCGTCCACCGCCAGCTCCTACCCGCCATTGTCTCCGGTCCTCTCAGCCTCACATCTCTCATCCTCCTTCTCCCGCCCCTCTTACTACCATCTTCCCATTCGTTCAAATCCGTCCTCTTCCTACACCTCAGATCGCCCCCACCTCTCTTCTGACGATGGTGATTTCGATGCCGGTACTTTGTTTCCCCCCCTTAAGACCCACTGATATCATCTCTTACCAACGCCAACAGATCTCAGCGAGGACGAAACAGATTCCTACTTTGCTTCACCGTCCCATCGGCGCCGCATATCCTTCTCTACCTCCTGCGAGCGAGATCGTCCCATCAACAGACCTCCTCCACCCACTCGCCCTCTCGTTCAGCGCATCTTTGCGCCAACAAAGAACCTTTCCGACCATCGCAGTTCAGACGTTCCACCCACCAACCGTGCACACGTGAGCCGGCATTCCCGTCCCGTGTCCCCGGTCTCCTCCAGGGCAACCTCACTATCTCACCGCTCTTCGTCGCCACAGACACTGAGATATTCACGAGACGTCTCTCACTTCAGTCATGCGGAAGAGGTCCCGTCGTCACCAACAACCGTTTTTCCGTCGTCCCCCCTCACCGTTGGCCGCGCCAAATCAGCTGCTTTTGATCTTACAGACCCCGCGCCCGTCACAAGCTCACCGCTACCCCCATCGTCCCCACTACTGCCCTCGTCACCTATATCTTCAGCTACCGCTGTCGACCTCGACCGTGCGTCCCCGCTTCCGGACTCGTCACCACTCATTCCAGAAGTTCAGGTGTCTGCTGAGAATGACGGCCCGCATTCGGATCAGGTCGTCCACACGTCCACTCCATTACCCGTGTACGAGCCTTCCCCAGCCCCACGTGCGGTCCGATCGACGTCACTTCTTGCCATCCTCAACCCAGCCCCGGAACCCACTCCCAGAGCAACCTCGTTAGGCCTCGTTGTCGAATCCCCCAGGCTCTCCGGTCTTGATCTCACCCCGCGCTCGAGACTGGCGACCCCCGCTGCGGAATCTGTCCCCGTCCCCGAACGACCGATCACACCTCCGACGTGTGCACCGGACCAGTCGCCTTTCATCAACATTCTGCCCACGCCAGAAGCGCTGCCGCGACTTGCATCTTCAACGCCGTCCTCGCCGCTCTCGACACCTGCAACACCTCTGTTCCTCCATCATCCGGGTCAAGTCGACGAAGATGAGGAAATGCACAGCGTCCTGTCCTCGCCTCTGTCCACGGTCTCGTTCTTCAAGGATGACAAGGTCGCAGAGGGGGGAAATGAACCGTTGGTAAAGAAGCCTGTGAAGAAGAGAAAGGTGGATGACGGTGAAGTGGCGAAGAAGAAGAGGGGAAAGGGAAAGAAGGTCGTATCACCCGAGTTCGTCCAGGAGAGCGACGAAGAGGAGGTCGTGCCGAAGAAGACGAAGAAGTTGGGCGTTGGAAAGGCCAAAGGGAAAGGAAAGGAGAAGCGGTCGCCGAGAGTGGTGTATTCGGATCTGGAGTCGGGCGGCGAAGAGGAAGATGTGCTCCCCTCGTTACCGAAGAGCGTCCCTACCACGAGCGACGCCGAGCCAGAACGCGAGGAGCGCAAGCCGAAACAGAGAGGTCGCAAGCGCAAAGTTCCCAAGGAGGAGCACGAACCCGAACCGGCCACGAAGAAACGGAAGAAATCCCGTTCGGTCGCCGCCCCGTCCGACAACGAGCAAGACGCATCCGGTCCGTCCCGACCAGGGCGCAAACGCAAACGACCGCTCCTCCTCCCCACCGCCGCCGCCAAAACCCAACTCCCGTCTCTCCCGTCGACGCCCTCCAAAACGTTCACGCCCGCGCAGCTTTCGGAGAAACTCGCGGCGTTGCAGGCGCGGTCGCCGATCGACGTGAAGGAGATGCAGGGGATGCTGATCGAGGCGTTGGGCAGCGCGAGGGCGAGCAGTTTGGCGGTGGAGAGCTTGTGGACGACGTTGTGCAGGGCGAGGCCTGGGTTGGAGGATATGGTGTTGAAGAGGAAAGTTGATGGCAGTGGAGATGAAGTGGAGATGGCAGAGGAGGAATTCACGTTAGGGAAGAAGGAATGGCTGGGCATCGTGCAGGACGTTCTAGAATACGGGCGCCTGAGCACGGGCGTTTTCGGACGCGTCGAGAGTTCGTTCAAAGTACGTCCCGCTCCCGCCCCCGCCCCCCCCCCCTATTCAGCTGACACCAACCCTGAAATTAAAACCCTTCTCCCAGGACGACCACGCGCAGCACGCCGCGCTCCCGCCGCACTACTTCTACGTCCCCGAGAGCGACCCGGACCCGGACCGCGCGACGATCATCAAGAGCATGATGCCGCGGCCGGCGAAACGGAACGAGACGAAGAAGTACAAGCAGTATTACTGGAAGCCGTTGGGAAAAGTGAGTCGGTGGGACAGCGAGGACGCTATGTAAGCGCTTGAGAAAATGTTCCCTCCCCTTGATGTTTTGAGGTTTTCCTTTCTTTTTTTTACTTTCTTTATTATTCTTTCTTTGCGTATTCCTATATTCGTAATGTTTGCCGATCTCAGTCTTTTTCTCCCCACTCTGTTTATTTTTTCTCTCTTTCGTCTCCTGTCATACGGTGTGTATGTGTGTTTGTGCGTATTTGTGCGTGTGTGTACGACTGTACGGCAAGTAAACTATTTACTCCTTCAGTAATCCAACCTCCTCATGCCCATCTGCCTTCTCGCATGCGCATGCGCAAAAGTTCCTACTCCCGGCTCTGTCCGGGGTCATGGGCACTCGGAACACTAAAGGAACTGTTTGCAGAACGGCACGAGCTGGCCCGGCGAGGAAGACGCGTACGACAGGTCACCGCCGTAGTACCACTGCCAAGGGTTATCTCCCCGCGACCCGCGATCGACTCTGAAGGTGACTGCTGACCTGATCATACGGAGGCGGAAGGGATTGGAGGAAACTTGAACTTTGTAGTAGGTGGAGTCGTCACGGGTGGTGGTGGTGGTTTAATACCGCCCCTTTCACGATACACCACTTCCTCGCCGTCCAAGAATCAACTTGAGGCTGCAGACGCAGCTACTTCCTAGAAAAAGTCATTCCGTATGTACATTTTGTTTTCTGCACAATAAACATACGTCATGCAGCACGTACGCCACAGTACAAACAAGATGAGAAAGAAAAAAAGAAGACAAGATACGTATGACAAAAAAAGGTCATGATCTCTTCGTCTAAAAGATTTTCAAAAACATGAGAAGGGCAACGATAATGCAGGGTAGAAAGTCATTGTGGGGTGTGGGGGGGGTATGAATGCATAATGTCAATGAGATTTTCGTGTGGTCATGATGTTCATTCAACGCTGGGTTTCTTCGTGTCAAGGAACTGAAAAGGCGTGAAGGGGGAGGGGGAAACAGGTTTCGCTTGAAAATGGAGTGTCGTGGTGATGGGGGAGAGGGGGGAAGGATGTGGGGACACGCACAGCGGTATAGCACAAGAAAGAATATGAAATGTTGAAAATGATATATGAGAAGCGGAAGGGGCACAAACACTGGGGGGAGGTGGGTGGAAGGGAGGGAGGGAGAGAGCATTATACAAACCAGGCGTAGTCGGTATAAACAACAATCGCACACCCTAACGGTAAATGATCAGAGAAATAAGGATATGTGATACAACCAACCGAAAGACAGGGGGGGGGTTCCAGTTCCAACAACCCACACACGTCACTTGAAAGGGTCTCCGAAAGGTATCGTCGAAGGGGGGGGATGGGGAGGACGACGGATTTCTCAGCGCGACAACGCCCTCTTGGCCTCCTCGTTCGCCTTTTGCGCCTTCACGACCGAGTTCCGCACACCCACGCTCACCTTCACGCCCCCCTTCTGCACCCCCGCCCCTGCCCCCACCGCAGCAGCGGCGTTCGCAGCATTCGCAGCGTTCACCACAGCCAACGCCCTCAACATCCCCCCGCTCTTCCTCCCGGCCGTTCTCTGCGGTTGCGGCTGCTGAGTCGGGAACACGTGCGCCGGCACGGAATTCGTCCTCGTCATGCGGTCCCGATCGACTTTGCGGAGGAACGGCGACGGGAGGTTCTCCTCGTCCGAGAGGTCGTACTCCGGTGCCGGAGGCGGGACTGAATCCTTGGATGTCCCAGTACCGGCCGTGACGGCGGCACTGGCTGAAGCGGCTCGAGAAAGCGGTTCCCTGCTGCTCTTCTTCTTGCGAAGAGAAGCGTTCACGCCAGACTTGGCCTTCACGTTCTCTTGCTGTGCCGGGACGGGGCCGGGTCTCAAGGAGTTGTTGTCGCCAGAAGTACGAATCGACGGTCGTCGCAGCCGTGTGGGCCGCGCAGACGGGTTCTTGTTGTTCGCTTGTTTCGGCGTGTCCTGCGTATCTTCCCTCTCAGACGACCTGGACCCATCCGACTTCGTCGAGTTCGAGTTCGAAGTCGACGGCACCCTCGTGTCCGTCTCGTACCCTTCCTGATCCTCGCCCTCGCCCTCGCTTTCCCCCGCGTCCGAGTCAAAGTCAAAGATCTGGGCAAAGTTGAGGCTCACTTTCGGCGTGGCGACGAAGAGCTTCGCGAGTTCCGCGGGTGAAGGCGTCGGGAGGGATTCACCGGTATGCGTGAGGATGACGCCTTTCATGGCTGATGGCGGTGGGTCCAACGAAGGGAACCGTGCGTGCGCGGCACGGGTCATGGGTGTCTCGAATATCGGCGGGATCGAAGACGACGACTTGGACTGTCGGATCGGAGTCTGCTGGTGGTCCGTGGGCTCTGCGAGTCTCGCCAAAGGCGCGAGGATGTTCTTGACCTCCTCCAACGGCGTTTTCGCCTTCACCCTCTTGTCCCCTGCCGGCACCTGCGACTGGGACACCTTCCTCCCGCTCTCCATCAGCTCCATCTTCTCCAACTGGTCGATCTTCGCCTCGACCTCGCCCTTGACACCTTCCAGTCTCTCCTTCTCCCTCTCCAGCTCCTCCGCCCGCCTCTGAACCCACTCCATCCTCTCGTCCACCGCCCTCGTGACTTCCTCCCTCACGTTCTTCTCCCACTCGGCCCAACCCCTGGCCACCTCTTCTTCCCGCCGGTTCACAGCTTCCATAACCTCCTCCTCCCTCTTCGCCAGCCTAGCGGCCAACTCGGCCTCCTTCTTCATCACAATCGCCCTCAGCTCATCTTCCCGATGAGCCAACGCCTCCCTGACACGCACGTGATGCGTCTCTTCGGCTTGGGAGATGAGGGCCCGAAGTGAGTTGATCTCGGCGTCCTTGTGCGCGACGACCTGTTGCAGCTGAGTTTCGCGTTCGATGATAACAGCCTCTCGCGTGAGGAGATCACGTTCTTTGGCCTGAACGGTGGCTTTGTGCGCTTTGACGGTGGCCAGTCTACCGATCATCGTAAGTCAGAGGGGGACAGCCTCATTGGCAGGCAAAAAAAACTCACAGTTTCTCCGTTTCGGCGACCTTGTGTGCGAGGGTGAGGCGTTCGTGTTGAAGTAGTTGGGATGCAGATGGACGCATAGCAGGCTGGAGTAATTTCATCAATACACACTGTCCGGGGATTGTCTTGCTATACTACTTACGTTGAGGTTCAGCATGGCCTTGATCACACTCGTCAATGCAGGACTGTACCCTTTCGGTAACGGTGGAATCCTCCCATTGCTGCAATATGTCATCAACCGGCGTGTTTCCTACATTGTGTCAATGAAGACGTACCGAATGAGGACACTCAGTTCCGAGTGTGTCTTTGCTTCGGCAAAAGGTGGTTTGAGCGCACAGAGTTCGTAAATGACACAACCGAGAGACCAAATGTCTGATTTGGAGTCGTATGCCTTTTCCTGCATGAGCTCCGGGGACATATAGTACGGTGTCTAAGAGGAGTGGATCAGTGCTAGAACCACAATGCGAAAGACCACCATACCCCAACGTATGTGCTTGCAAAAGTGGTCTGTGCGAGAGCCTTCGATAGGCCAAAGTCGCCAAGCTTGACGGTGTTGGTTTCGTCAAGGAAGACTGCAAAAGGTGAGAAGTGGCAGGGAAGACGGGAGTAAGAGTAACTCACTGTTGTCGGGTTTCACGTCTCTGTGCAAGATCTGTGGCCTGCGTCCCCCGCCCTCATCCCCGTTGTTGGCACTGCCGGTACTGCTGGAGCGGCCGTGGCCATTGGGGTGGTGACACCAGTTGAGAGCAAGCAGAATTTGCATGAAGTAGCTCCAAATGGTGTCTTCAGGAATAGGGCGACCGGAGCGTTGGGCCTGTTTGATGATGGTAGAAAGGTCGCCTCCCCCACAGTATTCCATGACAATGTAAAGGATGCCGGCATCGCGGTCGACGTAACGGTCATGATAGCGTACAATGTGTTCGTGATTAAGGTCTTTAAGGATGTTGCTGAGGGGAGAAGGGTGAGCCGAAGAGAGACTATGCAGGATGAAGAGGGCGTACACTTCAGCAACGATTTGCTTGCGGTCTCGTTCTGACATGCGTTCGAAGTTGAGCTCCTTCCTTGCGAATATCTGGGTGGGGGTTAGCAAGTGGTCCAAGTGGGAAGATTGCAGTACTCACCAGGCCGTCTGACTTCCTCCGCACTTTCCTGATGATACCAAAAGAGCCGTTACCGATGACATCGAGAGATTCGTAGAGCAACATTGGATTAGACATTGTGAAAGTGAAAGCAGAGAAGGATAGCTGGAGGAAAGCAAGCGTCGGTCAGCGACTGTGGGTGAGGCCGACGACCGGGGCGTCGGGGGACGTTGAAGGAGTTCAAGTGGCTGCGACCAGGACCATGTTCGACTTTTCGGCTGACGCGGGACACGTGAAGCGCGTATCAGGTCATGTGACCGCGTAGACACCGAGCGCGTCGACATGAGCGGGAGTTCCCGAAGGAATCAAGGATGAAGGGTCCCATGAGCTGCGAGCATGTGCGATGGCTGGGAGAGAGAAGGAACCCGGAGGAACGTGCTACTTATCGACCTCTCGCCACCGCCCCGACGTCCACAAGGTCGTCGGCCCTGGCCTCCGGAGCGTTTTAAAAATAAATACCCTCCGTCTCCGTCCCCCGCTCTTCCGCGGCATTCTCTCTTTTCCCTTCTCCCCCACAACACACTCAACAGCTCACAATGCGTACGTTCTTGCGCACTTCGCTGTTCTCTCAAACTCATCGTAACTCCCAGGTCTCATCATCCGCGACGATGCCAAGTCCGTGGGAGAGTACATCGGAAACTATATTGCCAAAAGGTCTTTCGTTTTCAAATAACTCGCGAACCGGTTCTGACTCTTGCTGGCAGGATTAACGACTTCAAGCCAACGGCCGAGAAGCCTTTCGTTCTCGGTCTCCCCACTGGCTCTTCACCCATCCCAACTTACAAGCACCTTATCAAGCTCGTAAAAGAAGGCAAACTTTCGTGCGTCTCCGACTTTTGCTATATGACCCGCGTAATCTGAGCGCTTTACCTCCTACCAGTTTCAAGCATGTCGTTACCTTCAACATGGATGAATACGTCGGACTTCCCGAGGACCACCCCGAGTCCTACCACACCTTCATGTTCCGCGAACTCTTCTCACACAGTACGCCCCATGACCGCTCCAAACTGCGAACGTGACCTGACATTTCTACAGTCGACATCCCGCCATCTCAGGTGAACATCCTCAACGGGAACGCAAAGGATCTCATCGGCGAATGCAATGCCTACGAAGCCAAGATCAAATCTTACGGTGGCATCGAACTCTTCCTCGGTGGTATCGGCGAGGACGGTCACATTGCCTTCAACGAGCCCGGATCTTCTCTCTCCTCGCGCACCCGTATTAAGACTCTCGCCTACGACACCATCCTCGCCAATGCGCGGTTCTTCGGCAACGATATCAGCAAGGTCCCGAGAATGGCCCTGACCGTTGGTGTACAGACTGTCTTGGACAGTAGAGAGGTCATCGTGGTGGTCACTGGTCAGAGAAAGGCGTTGGCTTTGAGCAAGGCCATTGGTACGTTCACCAACTGAAAGTATCCCCATTACCAGGGTTTACTAATGGGGGTCCACAGAGGAGGGAATCAACCATCTCTGGACGCTCTCCGCACTCCAACTTCATCCATGGGCTCTTATCGTCGTAGACGAAGACGCTACAGCAGGTGCGCAGCTCCCCTCACCAATCAGTCTCTTTCTCCGCTGACAACAAAGTCATCACCACCAGAACTGCACGTCAAGACTGTCAAGTACTTCAAGTCCATCGAACGCGTCCAAGACGAGGTCGAAGCCATGCACGAACAGTTCCGTGCCTCCGGCGGAAAGGACATCACCGGTGGCCAGGACGCATAAGATAGGATCCAGTATTCACTCTTGTCTCTGTAAACTTTGTAGCAACTAATATTAGAATGCACGCCTGTAGAGTACCTATGCCATTATGCTTTAGCTCATGCACAGGCGGTGACGATGTCAGAAAGAATTGCAACCGTGAGGATCTGACGAGAAGGGTATGACTGTTTCGGCAGTCTCGGCTTCTGTTGTAGCACCGCGCGTCTTCGCAGCGCAGCACACACTTGAACCAGTTCAGCCAGTTGATCGTAAACTACAAAGTCCCAGTGTCACAATTTGTTGAACTTTGTGTATGTCTTAATAGGTATATCATCCACTCTATCGAATCATCGCTGAGCTAATCCGACGTTGCACGCAGCTACGTCGATGTGACAGTTGACTATGACCACAATCTGGCACCTTCCACCTGAGACTCTTGCGCACATCCTCGGAATCTACGTCGACGAATCCACGCATCTCTCAAGGACAGTGTCAATTGTTTCCTATAACAACAACCCTTCTCTGAGTCGCCCATGGCTCCAAGTAACTTGGGTTTGTCGTTACTGGAGAGCCGTGGCGCTCTCCACACCAACTCTGTGGTCCACCATACAAATATTCCAGCGAACGCAGGTCGACACTATCCGTGCGTCTCTTTACAGGTCACGCCAAGTCCCCTTGAACGTATATCTCAATCCATATCAGCTCACCCACTGCGGTGACGCTGTCCGATATCTCCTGCCTTCCCTCACACGGGCCCGCTTCCTATTTATCAATCTTTCTCCCTATGAGATCGAATCCCTACTCTCCAGTGGCCAGGTCCCTTCTTCTGCTCCCCTTCTGGAGAGTCTGAGAGTTGCCGCGCAGAACGTCAATACCGCGCGAGGATACGGAGCCCGGTACCCTCCGACGTCGCTCTTCCACAACTGCACCCTTCCGAACCTTCGCGAACTCTCAATCAGCGCTCCTCTACAACTTCTGTGGTCAGAAGAGTGCCTTCCTCGGTCGTTGCAGCGTTTGACAATCAATTGCAAGATGCAAAGTGCCGAGATTCCATATGTCATACGGCTCATTTCTGCCCTCCCGCTCCTGACATACTTGAATCTCTCCTTCAACTCACTGGCAATTCCTAGTCAACACCACGCCACACCGACTTCCGACTACCCAACACCCAATAGACCTCCGAACCTCCAACAACTCTGTATTGCATCAACACGAGACCCCAATGCAGCAGTCCAGCTTCTAGAAAACCTCGCCACGACTGGGCAGACCAGTATCACCCTTCACCTCCGCGAAAATGCCCGTAACAACTTCCAAGCCTTATCTCCCGTCCTTTCGTCGCACCTCGGAGCAAATGCCGTCGCTGACAACCACTTGCACACTGTCCAAGCCGTCTCACTCTCGTGCACCAGTGTCCAATTCTTCACCGGCAAGCGCAATGCCAATCCCTCCGAGTCACTGCACAACCTGAACGACGTCCCAAGTCCAGATCTCGACATCACGTTCGGCCATGTCGGAACCTACACTGCCCGGAGTCTTATCCTAGAGCTCTTCCCCGACCTTCCCTTAGAAAGTGTATCACATCTAACCCTGCGCGGACTCCCCCTACTATGCCCCTCAGGCTCCAGCCGGGGCACCGACTTCGACTCTACCACGGCGTGGCGGCGTCTCTTCCGCACGGTCCCCAACGTAGAAACACTCGTGTTCACACCGGGACGCGAGCAAGACCAACTCCCAGAGTTCACAGCTGGCGATTTCCTCACGACGCTTCGCTGCGTAGCTTCAACCGCTGCTGCTGCTGCCTCAAACTCGGCCAACAACGAGGAATCCCGTGACGGACTCGGAGAACTCGCATTGCCAGTGCCGGTGTTCCCAAAGTTGAAGCGGATCGTCATGGACGGTATCCCATTCTACGATGACTGGGCAACAGAGAACGACGTGTCGTTTGTCGACGAGGTGATCAGTGGTCGAAGACTTATGGTAGAAGCAGGGTTGAACGTGGACGAGCTCGAGATCAGGAACTGTCCCATGGTCAACGAGAACGATGTGACGAAACTACGGATGGAGGAGTCGTTGTCTGTTCTGTGGGATTATGGAAAGAAATACTGAGATGACTCGGATGCAACTGCTGTATCTTGAAAGGAGGCACGTTGGCACAAACGCATTCAGCCTGAGTGGACGACCTCGTGCTTGACTCGTGCCACTGACGTCTCCGCTGCACGAGCAGTTCCGTGCCTCCGGCGGGAAGGACTCGGACACTGCACTGGTGGCCAGGACGCATAAGATAGAAAACCATCCAGCCTTCTTATTCAGTATTTGAATTCTTGTCTCCGTCAATTGTGTAGCAACTAATGTTAGAATGCACGCCTGTAGAGTACCTATGCCATTATGCTTTAGCCCCATGCACAGGCACTGGTGATGATGTCAGAGAAGATTGCCACCGTGGATGGTGTGAGCTTTGCAGATCTGACTGGGACCTGGTCTCGGGATGTCTCGGGGCCTCGGCTTCTGGAGGTGGACGCGGGGCGGGCGACGGGGTGGGCGAGTCTGAGCATGGTGCGGTCGTCGTGGTCGTGGTCGAGAGGCAACGTTAAGAAGACGGTTAAAATATTCCTTATCTTGCACGGTGTAAGAAATGATGCAATACCCTCGCGAACATGACATGTAGTTCCAATGCATACCGAATAACAAAGAGCAGGCGACAAAAGACGGAAACGGCGAACATCAGAGGAAAAATATAAAGGAAAAGTGAGCGAAAGCATAAACCAGTGGTGGCGACATGAAAGTATGAGTGGGAGTATCAACGGACGAGTGTGGGTGATGAATTGCGAGTGGGTCTGGTTGTGCGAAGGAACGGATGATGGAGGGTCGGTGGTTGCGTGGGCTACTGTGGTGATGACGGGGCGATCGTTGCCAATCGCAAGAGTTCCTCCATCTCTCGAATCTTCCTCTCAGCCTCCATGACCTTCCTCTCCGCCTCCGCTTTCTCCTGTATCACCCTCTGCAGCGCCGCATCCTTCTCCTGCAGCTCCTGGTTCTTCTGGTCGAAGACCTTCTGCGAGACCTTCTTGGAGTCCTCAAGCTAAAGAGAGATCACGCACGTCAGGAATAAACCTCTCGGATAGCTCGTATGATATCACGTACCCCCTTGATGACTTCGTGCATCCACAACCGTTGCGACGCGAGCAATACCTTCGCAACCATCTTCTCGGAGAGCGTCTCGATCGGGATATTCTTGAATGTCCCGGGCATGACACCGGGGTACGTCACAAGGATTGGCTCCTTTGTGTCAGGGGCCCCTGCCAGTCCACCCCTGGTCGGTGCGTCCATCGAATCCACCGCACCCAAGAGCTTCATCCATTCGTACGTGATCGCGATCATCAGTGCCGCAAACCAGTAGCACTGGAACCTGAACAGCACGTACACCGCCCGGAACTTGTGGATCGTCGTGGCAAAGTGCACCACGTGAAGCAGGGAGAGCTTCCCCTTCACGTTCACCGTGGCGACCTTGACGACAGTCGGGTCGTCTGGGCTCGGCAGCTCCATGACAGGGAAGATCCGGTCCTCGGCGGGCCAGTTGGGGAGATTGCTGAGGCCGAAACGGAGTGAGGAGACGGATGTGGTCGCGAGCGACATGGAAGAGCTGGACCCCCTCGATTTCGTGCTTCGCCCGTCGTCACGGTGGGTAATGTACACGCCGTTCCCAGCGTCGGTGGACTGGCCATGCCTGAGCAACTTTGCAATGGCCTGGAGAGGCTTGCGTGATTTCGACGACCGCGAGGATGTGGTCGAGGGAGGTGTCGGTGGAGTGGACGGTGTGGAAGGGCCGGCGGCAGATTTTGAGTCAGCCGCGGACGTCGGGACAGCCGTGGACGTCGACGCGAGCTCCAAAGGCACTGGGGGTACCCTCGGTGTTGCCAGGGCAGATGTGGAAGCGGTTGGAGTGGTCGTTGATGGGGAGGTTGCACCGATCGCATCGTGGCCCGACGCTGCGTTCGGCTGTGCAGCGACAGCTTTCTGGGCTGCAGCGGCAGCGGGGTCGACACCAGTGTCGTTGGAGGCGTTCACCAGGTTACGTACTTCATTGAAAAGTTCAGTCACCTCGGAGAGAGGAATTTCGTCCAGCTCAATTGGCAGCTTGTCCGTTTCGCAGTCAAGCGCATGCCACTTATTGAAGCGGATATTGCGGTCGATGCGGGCATAGTGTATCTGCTCCGGGTCTGACGAGCTTACCACCCGGAACCCGACCATGGAGAACTCGTGCTCGACACGAGTGGTGTCCTTGTAGTGATGCAGGACCTCAACAGGAACCAGGCTGAGGTCCTGGGTCCCGTTGCCCCGATCCCTGAGATAATTGAAAAGCTGTTGGCCGTAGGCGACGACGCCGCCACCATACTCCTCGGAAGGACGGAAGGCAAAGAGAATGCTGTCGAACGAATCCGTCGGCGGGGCAGCGGGGGCCTTGGGGGTTGTCGCAGGGACCTCCGCAGCGGCAGCGGCAGCCGCAGAGCCAGAGCCAGAGCCAGAGCCAGAAGCAGCAGAGTCAGACTGCGACATGGCAACTTGAAAGCTGGCTCCGATGACACGTCTGATACGACGACGAAGGGATTTGAGGACCTTGAGGTTCATGGTGCTGCCGTGATGTCTCCTCGCAACTTATACCGTCTTCGTCACGCACCGGGTTCGAGCCTTCAGAGCTTCAGCACCCCCTCCTCGCCGTGCAAAATCAACGTGTAATGCCACCGAGGCTGGGCGGGCGCCTCGTGCATCCTCGCGTAGATCCCAAGATTATCACAACCAAAATCGCAGGGTGGCAGGACTATATCCAGCCTCAGAAGTGTTTTTCCAAGGCGGCCATCTTTCTTTTGTGCAAAGATCGGGTGTAATTTCGGAGCAGGTTGTGGAGCTCGTTGGCTGTTGCGATCGATGGACGAAGTGCCCGGGGGAACGGACTCGCCACAGTATTCAGTCGCAGGAACCACGTGGCCTCAAGCTCATCTTTCTCTAGGTCCGCCTCACTTGTCCGAGTGCAGCTGATCATTTCTTGTGCATCGCAATATGGGCGTGCACGCGGGTTTGGACGGATCGACTCGGATTTCTCTCATACTGCGTTGGTCCAGGCTATGGACTCGACGCGGTAACTGGCCGAAGCGGATAGACCCGCTCGTGCCATACATCCTTACCTCGCTCGGTTCCTTCCGAAATGCTGACTACTCATCGGCACCAATCCATTCGACACTACGAAGCCGTCATTGCGCCGTGTATATTGGGACAACGACGGAGGATATTATGATAGCGCATACGGCGGCAGTGGACTCAGAGAACTTGCACTGCCAGTGTAGTTTTCAAAGTTGGGGCTGTTTTTGTTATGGACGGTAACCCATTTCACGATGAAATAGAGAACGACGTGTCGTTTGTTGACGAGGTCAACAGCGGTCGAGGAGCTCGAGATCAGGAATAGTCCCATGATTGACGAGAACGATGTGATGAAAGTGCGGATGGAAGAGTCGTTGTCTGTTCTGTGGGATTTTGGGGAAGAAATACTGAGCGCTGTTTCAAAAGAAAGGAGGCACGTTGACATTCAAGTTGACGCCCGTTCTCCTCATTCAGCCTGAGTGACGACTCATGCCATTGACGACTCTGCCGCCACCATCGATCAGTGTCGGCTCTCTTTTGAATCATAGAAATCCGTGCTCATAAGCTGATCCCAACCTCAGACCACAGTAGCCTTTCCCAACAGTATCAAATCTGCAGATGGAGACTATGGCAACGGTCTGGGATCTCCCACCCGAGATTCTCGCTCGAATCTTCACGTCGTACCACGACGAATCTCTGGATCCCTCCACACTGCCCAATAATCTTCCTCGCCCGTGTCTCCGAGTCACTTGGGTTTGTCGCTATTGGAGAAACGTGGCGCTCGCCACTCCCGCAATCTGGTCCACCATACAAATATTCCAGCGAACGCAGGCGGATACCGTCCGCGCGTTTCTCGAGAGGTCTGCTCAAGCTGCTCTGAACATACAAATCGATTCGCATCAGCTCACCCACTGCGGTGACGCAGTCCGATATGTTCTTCCTTCCCTTGTACGAGCCCGCTGTCTTTCCATCGATCTTTCTCCCCAGGAGCTCGAATCCTTGGTTTGTAGTGACCAACTCCCTTCATCCGCCCCTCTTTTAGAAATCTTTCGGTTTGCCGCGCAGGAAGATCAATACGAAGCCGGGGCACGTCTTGCTCCTTCCTTCGCATTCCACAATTGCGCCGTTCCAAACCTTCGACAGCTCATACTGAGCACTCCTGCCGAGGTTCTGTGGTCCGACGGAACACTCCCTCAATCGTTGCAAAGCCTGACTGTCACTTGCACGGTTCAAAGAGATCAAGTCTCCCATATCGTACGGCTCATCTCTGCGCTCCCGCTCCTGACATTTTTGGAGCTCTCCTTCCGTTCCATCGGTCCATACACTCTCTCCCCGACTTCCGGTAATCCGACACCCCAAAAACCTAATCTCAAGCAGTTTCATGTCGCAGCAGAGCCAAACCCTTCCACGGCAATTGAGCTAATAGGAGCCTTCGCTACCGCTGGACAGACAAGCATCACCGTTTGCTTTCGCGACGTTATGTACCACTCTACGCTTTATGAGTTGTCTTCCACCTTTGCGTCACACCTCAGCGCCGGTGCGGCCACTGACAGCCAGTGGATCACCGTTCAAACGCTCTCCCTTTCGCCCAAACGCATCCAATTCTTCAAGCGCGAGTCGTCTCAGATGTCATTGTCAAACCCTGATCTCGAAATCGCACACAAGAACGGCAGAATCTGCCGGAACCTCTTGGAGAACCTGTTCCCCGACCTTCCTCTGGAAGACGTGTCAGTTCTGATCCTGCAAGGGGTCCCCGTACACCCGTACGACTCCCGTTCCGGCGCGTCCACCAAATACGTGTGGCACCATTTCTTTCACCGGGTCTCTCGCGTGCACACGCTCGTTCTGATGCCCGAAAAGCAAGTGCGATACGGGGATTCGAGCGTCGAGTCGTTGCGCGCGGTCGCGGCGGCCCAGCTCATCCGCACGCTCCTCTCGTTTACGGCCGGCGTGTTTTGCAGGACGAGCGGGCAAACGTATCCCATCGTACCAGTCTTGCTCAACTTGAGACGCATCGTGATGGACGGCGTCACGTTTTACGACGGTATGTCGACGGTGGACGTGGTGGTGACCTGTTGTCGAGTGATGCTGTGGGTGGGACTGAAGTTGGAGGAACTCGAGATCAGGAACTGTCGTGTTGATGCAGGAGTTGTTACCATCCTGCGGATGCAACAGCCAATACCTGTTCTGTGGGACGGCAAAGAGCGATGAGGACACTACCAATGCTGTATCATAGACGAGCTTCGCAAATTACTTTATACATAGTCTGGTGTGCAAGAGTTTGAGTCGAAAGGATAAGCCTTTGGCGCCCGTTACTGTGTGGGAATGTACCTCGGCGAATGCCGTTCTGCCATCCAAGCCGCCCGTCACAGTCGTGGTGATCACCGCCAACGCTGCCTTCAAGCCTCCCAACGTCGTCCGGCTCGTCGACCGACTCAAAATAACCCACAGCGGTGCGTGTAACGTCTATCTCTCTCGGTTGAGCGAAAGAACGGGGTGGAAGGAGGGTGGATTGGGAATGGATGCGAAGTGCTGGGTTCGGATGTTGATCTCTCGTGCTCCTTAGGTTCGCCCTTCAAGATGTCTTCAAAACTCCCCTCCGTTCTCGCTGCCACCGATGAGGAGATTCAGATGCTCCTCGCTGCCCAATCCCACATTGGCAGCAAGAACTGCGACAAGCAAATGCTTCCCTATGTCTGGAAGAGGAGGTCGGATGGTCCGTTCATTTATTTCTTCCCCGCCCAAAGAGTCGCGTTGTACGACGAGGCATTCTCTTCTTAGGTATCCATATCATCAACATCGGCAAGACCTGGGAGAAGCTCGTTTTCGCTGCCCGAATTATCGCCGCCATTGAAAACCCCAACGACGTCTGTGTCATTTCTGCTCGTCCCTACGGCCACCGTGCCGTCCTCAAATACGCCGCCAACACCGGCGCACAGGCTATTGCTGGCCGTTTTACCCCTGGTAGCTTCACCAACTACATCACCCGGTCGTTCAAGGAGCCCCGTCTGATCGTCGTCACCGACCCCCGTGTTGACCACCAAGCCATCCGTGAGGCTTCCTACGTCAACATCCCCGTTATCGCATTCTGCGACACCGATGCTCCCCTCAAGTTCGTCGACGTCGCTATTCCCACCAACAACAAGTCCCGTCACTCTATCGGTCTGATGTGGTGGTTGCTTGCCCGTGAAGTCCTCCGTCTCCGCGGTACCATTCCCCGCACTTCCGACGGCTGGAACGTCATGGTCGACATGTTCTTCTACCGTGACCCTGAGGAGGTTGAGAAGCAACAGCAGGAGGAGGCTCAGGCCAAGGCTGCAGCTGTCGCTGGTGCTGAGCCCGCTGAGGTCACTGACTGGGACGTCGCTGCTGCCCCCGCACCCGGTGGAATCAACCCCAGCCTTGCACAGGAAGGTGGTGAGTATTACGATTACGCAGTCATTCACAATTTGAGATTAACACCGATGGCAGGTCTTGACTGGTCCACTGAGCCAACAGCAGGAGGTGCGACTGACTGGGCGGCGGAGCCTGCGGCTGCTGGATGGGGAGCGGAAGCTGCCAACCCGAATGCTGGGTGGGACTAAGACTCTCGCCGGCTGTGGGTGGGCTACGAGTGCAGGATGTATAACAAGGTTCTGTCGTCGTTCGGCTTCGCTATGTTGCGCGCATATGTCCTTGAACTCCCTCCTTCCTGTTGTATGACGACCCTCGCGGGCTCTTTTCTTATTTCTGTTTGAAAGTTATGCAACATATGACCAATGACGTTCAGCTCCTTTCACTGTTGTGCGATTCCCGAGTGAACGATGACCGTCGCCACAAACGCTTTTCGGTAATGTTCATGTTCATTCCTTGGATTTTCCTGCGCGGTGCTGACTCTTCTCCGTAGAATTGAGTGTCGGCCGTCTGATGGCTCTCTCCAACCCGGCAATCGCTGTCCACGACCCGCGCACGAGAGTCGGACAGTGGTATCGGTACGTTTTGTCATCGATCTGTTTGATTTTTGATTGGAGGCTGTTGTCGCAGCCAAGGATTGTACCATGAGACGGGATGGGTTGTACCATGAGACCTGGCGTCAGACTTAGCCGAGAGGGACGAACAGAGTGGGCGCTTCTCCGTCACGGTTGTCCCTCCACCTCGTTGTGAGACAAGGTGCCCGGAAATGATCAAGTCGGATTGTCCTGAGAGCATATTTCCCTCTTGATAGATTCAAGCATTCTCCGTTGGGAAATGGATGACGAATCTGTGTGGGGTTCGGTATCTCATGGTGCAATCTCATGGTACAATTATACACATCTCATGGTACAACACCACCGATCTCATGGTACAACTTCATCTCCCCTGACGGAACCTCCTCCCCGACTTCCTTTCCCAATCCCTGCCTATATAACCTGCTCGACGATGCCCATTCACACATCACCGCTCTTCTCATCAACACTACACCTCCACAACCATGACCGTCTCTGTTCCTCCAGTTCCCCGCTACGTCCCAGCTCCCACTGCTACTGAGCAGCGTAAGTGATATACTCAAACCTTCTCCGCGATCGTTCACTCACATCCTCACGCCTTTCCAGTCGATTATGCCGACCTTCCCATCGTCGACCTCTCCAAGATCAACACGCCCGAGGGCAAAGCCGAGCTCGCCACCACAGTGCGCGACGCGATGAAGGACAAAGGTTTCTTCTACGTCATCAACCACGGCTTGACCCCGGAGCAGGTATGTCTGTCTGTCTTCACTGCAGCAAATTACACAGCGAGCTGACAGATGCGTCGGACGATAGAATGAACGCATCTTCAACGTCGCAAATGTCCCTCTTGACCAAGTCAGTGATGAGGAGAAGATGAAGTTCGACGGCAAGTTGCAGCAAACCGGTTCTTACCAAGGCTACAAACCCCGTCAGTACTGGGTATGTTTGCTATTCCTCTTAATTTCTATTCTTAGACGATGACCTCACCCTCACTTCCTCACAGCATGTCGATAACGGCGTTCGTGATCAGATCGAGCACTACAACAGTATGTCTCATAAATTCAGTTCAGAACGGGCTCCGGCTAATAAGTGTGCAGTGAACAAGGACCTCCACCGCAAGGGTCACCCTAATGCTCTCCAGCCTTACCTCCCAGAGCTCGAAGAATTCATCAAGTACAACCACTTCAACATCTTGCACCCTCTTCTCAGGTAAGTTGAATTGGTGGGAATCCGGACTCACACCTCTGACACAATAATTCCGCAGGCTCCTCGCTCTCGGAATGAACATCGATGAGGAGACATTCATCCCTCTTCACAACTTCGACCGCGTCGGCGAGACGTTCCGTAAGTGTCAACCCGTGTCTGTCTGACAGGAAACACTGATTGCTCAATTGGTTTCGGTCCCACTTAGTCCGGTTCATGAAGTAGTAAGTTGCTGATGCAAAATTACCTCTCCACGTTGCTCAAATCTCCCTCAGCCACCCCCGTTCCGAAGATGACGAGGCAAAGACGAAGAACGTTTGGCTCAAAGGCCACACTGGTATGTGAACGTTATTTACCACGATTTAATACCACGTTAACGCTGTCATGCAGACTTCGGTACCGTCAGCATCCTCTGGTCACAACCTGTCGTTGCTCTACAGATCCTCTGTCCCGACGAAAAATGGCGCTACGTGAACTACATCCCCAACGCCCTCGTACGTCCCCTCTCTTCCTCACTTCCACCTTAATCCATCTAATTCCCCGCATAGGTCATCAACGCCGGCGACGCTCTCGAGTTCCTCACCGGCGGATTCTACCGCGCCACGATCCACCGCGTCGTCCAGCCCCCAGAGTCCCAACGCGGCTACCCGCGTCTCGGTGTGTTCTACTTCGGCATGCCCGACGACGACGTGAAGCTCAGTCCCTTGCCGGACGCCCCCGAGTGGGTCGACAGGCGGTTCAAGAACGAGGAGGCTCCGACGATGGGGGATTACAGGAAGGGCAGGATCATCGCGTACGGGAACTCGGAGACGAAGAAGGTGGACGGCAAGGAGACGGTGGAGGTTCAGATGATCGGGAACGTTCTGGTGAAGCATTACAACTGAGACGGAGAAAACTGGAAGGAAACGCGGTTCGGAGAGGGATCAGACTCGATATCGGCAGTTGTGTTTGTTTTAGACATTCTGGCTTTCTACCTACCCCCCGATTCGATTGAAAACGTATCTCTGTATCTCAGATTGACTATATGTATGCAGCATGTACCTTGTGATTGACAGACATCCTTTCAACTCTGCGCCCTCGGACCTTACACCTGACTTCAACGGAAAGGATATCCTATCGCGAGCATCAGGCTGAACTCAGCGCAAATGGACTGCTGACACGGTACAACGATTCGGTCATCGAATTAATCGTATACATTGAGACCTCTCGAAACACTGAAAATCACACACCGTACTCGACGTGGGCATGACAGCAGGTCGTAGTTGTAGTTGCAGCCGTTGCCTCACCTAATCCCTCCTGCTTATTTAAGTCCAATATCGGCACCGTCCCTTGCCCGCCTGTCCTCTTATAGTATTTTGATCCATGCTTACCCTTCAAGTTATGGCTGCGAGTCCTAAATCGGGCACTGGCCGCCCAACAAAATCGACACTCTGGATCGTCAACCGGGTACAGGGCAAGCAAGAGACTTCGTCCAGGAATGATACACATTCGATTCGCGTACTCAGCGTTGTCCTGGAGAGACTGTTGCCGTTTGTGTCAAATTCAACTTTTACACCCGGCAACCAGATGTCGTACGCACAGTACAGAGCCATAGCATTCCGCGTACAACGAAGTGAACAGACGAGAGACAAGGACGGAATAAAAAAAACGAAGGAAGTCTGATATATAAGTACGGAGATAAAGAGAAAGGAGAAAGAGACGAGTCCAAACGAAAACGATACCCATTCTCGACGAAATTTGCGCGCGCAGAAAATAATGCGAACATGGACCGTGCGAGATCAAACAGTACACACTCTACCATACAGTGTTCCGACGAGGAATAGAATGTCAATGCCTTGAAAATGGAGAGGGGGGGGATGGGAGGATGGGGGAAGGGAGATGATAGGAAGCTATCTATCAGAAGTCCGCATGAAAGGGGGGTTAGAAACGATTCGGACTAGGGACCAGCCTAATCGACTTCTTCGACACATCCTCGCCGAGCTCAGTGTCCGCCGTTTCCACGCTCTGCACCTCAGCATCCCGCTCCTCATTAGGCGTATGTACCAAGCTGATGCTCTCATCCCGGTCGTCTTGCTCGTCCCCTCTTGGGTATCCTT
Organism: Cristinia sonorae; assembly: GCA_021029105.1. Taxonomy (NCBI): domain Eukaryota; kingdom Fungi; phylum Basidiomycota; class Agaricomycetes; order Agaricales; family Stephanosporaceae; genus Cristinia; species Cristinia sonorae. Next base: position 26,832 of record JAEVFJ010000063.1, on the reverse strand, counting down.
TGTGAGGACTACGTCCACGTCCGAATATGTTGTGATGGTGCGATCCGGTGGAAGAGGTATGTGTATGCGCTGCAGGTCGCGGTGGTGTGGAATGGTGGAATGATGGAGGCCTCTCCCGCTCAGGCGATGATGTGAGACCGACAACGGCGCGTAATGAGTCGGGCTCACTCGCGATGGATGAGATAGACGAAGGGAAGGTGGCAAGGGTAGTTGTGGATGGCGAGTTAGCGAATGGATCAATTGGGTGTGGCCGAGCGAAAGGGTCGTGGAAGTCCAGCCCGCTAAGCATCGGAGGTGCGCTGAGCGGCGTCTCTTCGTCCACTTCAGGAGGCGGAGAGAGCTGGGGTAGAGGTGGTACATCTCTGGAGTTCATCTACAAGCGCGGGTTAGTTGGAAATAATCTGGCCATTCATGACGGAGAACAAACTTACTGGAATATATGACGGCCTAGCCTCATGAATCACCGAGTCGTCACCTGTTCCCGGGGTATGGTATGAATGTATGAGGTCTTGATCACCGAACTTGATTGTCTGAACCCTCTGCTGGCTTGGTCGCCCGGGTTGACTTGCTAAAGATATTCTGTCGACAGATCCTTCCCTGTCAGGTGTGTGCATAGGGGGGTCATAAAGCTGATGGCGACGCATGCCCTGGAAGAAAGAATCCGCTCTTGACGGTCGATCTTCGTGCGGAACACCATTTCTTGATCGCATTGTCGACGTATTACGGCTGGACATACTCATCCGCCTTGCGCTCTTGGCACGGACGATGCTGCCGATGGTACCGAAGCTACCACGAAGTGCATCCATGCCTGGATCCTCGATGGCAGTAAGGTTCTTCTCGTCATAACCTTCTGTATTCTGGCGTGCGGCCTGCAGTAGCATAGTGGACCGACGGTCGAGAGCTTTGATCTGAGTTGGGTCGACCTTGGAAAGCTGGAGGATGGTTATCCCGAAGCAAATGACAACGAAACCCATCACGAGCGTAATTATTTGTACCACCGGCGCCTTGAGTCCTTTGAAAAGGACGACTGTAGTGACGATAGAGAAGAATGTGACTACAGAAAGAGCATGAGATGGCACGTGAAATCTGGGTGTAATAACTCACAAGTGACGTAGTATGTTGGTGTGACTGTGGATCGAAAGTGAGCATACAGTATCTCAGTGTCTTTCGGTGAGTGTACATACCCATAGCTGTTAATATCATTTCGTCAATAACAGTGTTACAACATCAAAGGTTCGACGAGTGTTTACTTACCAGTATTGAATAGCGCCAGCGCGACGTTCAAATAGTATACTTCGGTAACTGTCAATTGATTAGCACCGTTTATCTCCAGGTTCAGGCAACGCGGTCCTACCAAGAGTGACGGCGATGAATGCCATGAGGAAATATGTGAACCAATATTTGAACTGAAATGGGGTCAGTTCGCGCTCACCACGAAGAAACTCAAGACGCACCTGATTGTCACCCATAGCACTCGTGACGATGGCCGAACCCAACCCGGTTGTTACGCTGACACTGATACCACCTATCATACTACACACCATGATATACCACAACATGTTCTTCTTGCCATATCTGTCGGACGAAAGTCGGTGATTAATGAGGGAACATGAGCATGGTTCATGCGCAACGACTGACCTTGGGGCGAAGTAGAAAATGATTACTAATGAGGCGAGAATAAGAATCGACCCATACACGAGAAAACCGGGAGCAAGGAAGAGTTTTTGGAATTCTCTGATCTGACCAATGGCCTGCTCTTGTGGTCCTAAACAGAGAACAGCAAGTCAAGAGAAAGCCTGCTATAGGTGAAAGTAAATCTATCCTACCGTTTAACGCAATGATAACGGAACCAATCTGAGGGGAACGGGTTATGATCGGGGAGACGGCCGAGAGGGGCAGTGGGGACTCACAATACACAGCCCGCAACCAAGCCAGCCAAAGAAAGAGAGTTTCTCCTTGAGAAACCAAGACGAGAGAATAGCAGAGATAACGACGGAGAGTGCACCCATAGGTGTCTGTGACAGAATAGTCGTGAGCGGTGTTTGATGAGATCCAAGGGTGTTAGGCGTACGACAACAATTGCTTCAACGAAGGCGTACGCTTTGGAAAGAAATGAGACACAGAAACAGAAACCATACAAAGGACTACGCACCTGCAAAATTGCATATCTCCCCGAGTATCATCACTGAAGGGAGATGAGCCCTCCAACCGACACAAGTAAAAGCAGGGACACATACTGATCATGCCTGACCACCATAGTACCTGAAAATGGGACTAAGCACACAAGGGAAAGAAGAAAATAAAGAAGACGAACTGATTTGAGATATGCAACACCTTCTCCGGCAACCCCTCCCTGCTGAGATCGTAGCAAACCCTTCTTCTTGAGTACGAAACTGCTTCCAATGAGAACACCACTCGCTATGGCGAGAATAATGCCAACGACCTAAGGGGGATTAAAGATATGGTTCAATGAGCAATAAATACAAGCAAAGGAATTACTTTGAGGTTTGCCGGAGCATGTAAGCCAGGAGAGGCGGATGCAGAGGGAGATGAGGAGTGGTCGGCCATTGCGGGTTATGAGAGAGTCGTAAGTGTTCGTGATCGTTCGTACTGGCGAAGCACAACGCCCCCGGGGCGTAGAGTCGGCGGTGGAATTAGTTTCAAGTTGATGGCGGTGTTGTGGAGAGGGTCATGTATGTCGGGAAAGAGAGCGTCGTCGCTGTTGGCGTCGTCGAGGTGCAGTCAGGTCCACTCGCAGGCGCCCATGCCTTCATCGTCATTCCCCATCGGGAATTACCACGTGGCTTGATCTCATAGCCATAACAACCACGGTCAACGTTCACCTCGACGCTGACATCGACATTAATATTGGCATCGGCACTGCACCCTTTTCATGCTCTAGGCGGCCAGCATTCGACGATGTTGCATTGGAACTACAATCTATGATGTGCCGAGGATGTACATCAAGGTTGTCTGATCTCGTCACCATATAACCTCCTCCAGTTGAGTATATATATGAACCTCCAGTTCACTAACTTCATACCACGCTCGCTGTGATGTCTAGAAACATTTTTTCACCCTTGCAGAGTCCGCACGCCGCTCGCGATCAACGCAGTACTCAGGTGCTTTTCCGCGTTTTCACGATACTCGGACTGTGATCGGTGTCCAGCCCATACCAGCCTCCCTTTGGTCTTGGATGGTGTCACACTGCTTCCACTGTACCGGATAATCCGTGGCCATTCTGCACTGCCGCGTCGCGCCTTACCCTCACTCCCTCTGCGCATAAGTCTGCTGCATACCAGCACCTTGACAGACTCCAGCAAATCAGGAATCACGGATTGTGTCCGAAGACAAACTGATGACCAGTCCTCCTCTCACACTCATAGATCACGCTTGGGAACGCACATAGACACCAACCGGCCTTCATTCGGCGAACAACGTTTAATTCACGACATACACGCGTCTCCTTCTGGCCACCGAGGATCTGGATACATCTGGTAGGGATACGTATTCTTCCACTGCGCTTGTCGATCCTTCTCGATCACCTGGTCAATACGTACTCGAGCAACAGAACGGAGTACCTACGTTTGAATGTAGATATGTATAGTTTCGTCACTGGTCGAAATCGCTTGCTCACTGAATCTCCCTTCCGCAGTCAACCTGTGTCTCAATGTCGGTGAGCCATCTTCTCTAAAGCGCGTTCTGAGAACCTGGATGCGATCGCGGTCCAAATATGTCCGCACACCCGCCACGCTCTTCTGTTCTCATCCATCTCCTTTTCGTTTCAATTGCCCCCGTCCTTTACAAGTCCTTTACTCACACGCCTCCAGTCTCCGGTTAAGGGAACATGGAACACACCCTTCTTGCCGCAGCATCTTCTGTTCGTCGCCTGTCAGCCAACCTCAAACCGTGTATAAAACCCTGGACCGACGTTTGAGAACTCGCTACGTTCCCTCTTGTCCTCCCCACAAGCTTCGTCGCCACACCCCGAACGTTATCGTCGGTTGGTCTGTCTGCTGCTATGGCGAATTTCGAACATGTACGTTCTCTCTCTATTCTTGTCTTCTACTCTCGTCAACAATGAATCTCCAGGAGTCCTTGATCAGCATTCCACTGTTCCCCTATCAGAAAAAGCTCGTCTCTCATGGCATCGTCTCTGTGATTGGATACCTTGTTCTCCTGCCCCTCGGAATCTTCATTGCACGCTACCTACGGACATTCACCCCCAAATGGTTCTACGCACATTGGATCGTGCAATCCATCGTGTGTAAGTCTCATCATTCTTCTTCAACTTTTCCCATCTTACTCACGATGCCCCACGCTCATCACAGCTGGCCCGTTCATCATCGCGTCTTTCGCCCTGGCACATAGCGCCACCGCCGAGTCAGAATCCGGACATTACAACGACAAGCACAAGAAGTGGGGATTGGCCATCTTCATCTTGTACTGGATCCAGTTCGCTCTCGGCACTTTCATCCACTTTGTCAAGCCCAGAGTCGCCCTCATCCGAGGACGGACAGTCCAGAATTACTTCCATGCCATCCTAGGTTTGTTCATCATCGGAGCGTCATTCTTCCAGGTACCCTTTCCTCCGACATTCCGATGTCAAACACGTGCGCTGACATCCTGTTAGGTTCGGTACGGGTTCAGGACAGAATGGCCACTGCAGACAGGACGTGGAAAAATAGCCAACGGCGCCAACATCGTCTGGTGGATATGGGTATTCGTGAGTACACCTCTTTCACCCTGCAACGAACCGATTGAGCAGCTCATTCTTGTATCTTAGGTCGTTCCCGTTGTCTACTTCGCTGGCGTCGTGCTTCTCATTCGCCGACAGTACCGATTGGAGGCTGATTCCCGAGAGAAGATGGCACCTACCGCGACTTCCTCGAAAGAAGCCATTGCTATGAACAGGACGGGAGAGTATTAGGTGGCGTTTCTCAGTTTCTGAAAAGACATAACTACTGGTCTTCCCATTCGGTCTGGTTCAAATACCCTGCGTTTGCGATAATTTCTGTCCCATTATCCTGCGATGTTTCCATACATATATTACCCACTTGATTTCTTTCATTCTTTACTGTCACGAACACTGAATACGACAACTTGGTTGATGATGATTTCACACTGATTCGACGGGCGCTACATACTCGTGTAATACTTGGACCAAAACCACCACCATTTCTAAATGGCGTACTCAGTATGTCTCCTCCTCAGCGTCATTCTCACCTTCCCGTCACCCGACATATCTATAGGCGGTGTCTGGATTTTTCATCCAAGATGACCCTGCTGCAGTTCCAACCATAATCGGCGCGGTAAGTCAATATTCCCTTCGCTTACTGAGTGACGAAAAACTGTAGGCTCACGGATATGTCAAAGCTTCCCGTTAGACTGGGTCTTATCGATGACAGCATTGAGAGATGGAAAACATTCAAAAAGAAGTTAGATCAGCTCAATGCTGAGGGTGATGCGGTGTATAAATTGGTGTATTTGTGCAGACATGGTCAAGGATATCGTAAGCCCTCTTCTCTATTCAGAAGTGACCGTGTTTGTTCGTTAACATTACTCACGGTGGCATAGACAACGTAGCTGAATCCAAGTACGGAACAGAGGTTGGTATTCGCCATCTTTGTGCTTCCAAGTATGCCGGTTTGACATGCGACCACCCAATATCGATTAGGCTTGGGACGCGTGCGTATTTCCTGGTCCACATAAATCATGATTCCTATGATAGACCTATACGGCATACAGATACTGGTCTACTCTCAACGGCGACGACGAGCTGACGTGGGGCCCAGACCCACTCCTCACACCTGTGGGACAAGGACAGGCGGTCGACGCCCGAGAGGCTTGGAAAGCCGAGCTTGAATTTGGGATCCCAACGCCTGAGCGTTGCTATGCGAGCCCGCTGAGAAGGGCGTTGGATACTTGGACGATAACTATGGGAGGCGAAGGCGAGCACAGAGTTTTACCTGAGGCAAGCAGAAGGGTCACCATTCTTGAGGTGAGTGTTCCGTCCTTTGCAACCTGATTGAGATAAACCAACAAACTGTCGTTAGAACTGCCGTGAAGAGTATGGTATTCACACATGCGACTTGCGTTCGCCATTGTCGTCATTGCAGCGGCTCTACCCACCCCCAATGTATACATTCGAAGACGGGTTCCGGGAGGAGGATCCTGTATGGCGTGAGGGCGAGCGTGAGACCAAGGAAAATATCGCTAGGAGAGCACTGACAGTCCTCGACGTGATCTTCCGTGGGGATCGAGATGGTGCGCAGTGTTCTTTGTCTGCTCCGTCCTCAACGGTTGATAATATCATTTCAGGTGCAATTGTTTCGATAACGGCCCATGGAGGCTTCATCAACGGTTTCTTGGCTGCTATCGGACGTCCATCGTATGCGTTACCGACTGGCGGTATGTGTCCCGCCTCTCTCGTATTTCTTTCGAGCTCAATCAAAATAGGGATTTTACCTGTTGTCGTCAAATATGCGATATAGAGTGTATGCGCTATCATGATGTCCTAATATACACAGCACAATGACGGCTTCGTAGTGTCGAATAGATCAGTGCCGATGAGTATTCAGCATTTCCCAAGGAACCGAGCGAGGTAAAGATGTAGGCACGAGTGGGTCCATCCGCCTCGGTCAGTTACCGTGTGAATTCCATAGCCTGGACCAACGCAGTATCAGAGAAATCCGAGCCGATCCGTCCAATTCCGCGTGCACGCCCATATTGCGATGCACAAGAAATGATCAGCTGCACTCGGACAAGTGAGGCGGACCTAGAGAAAGATGAGCTTGAGGCCACGTGGTTCCTGCGACTGAATACTGTGGCGAGTTCGTTCCCCCAGGCACTTCGTCCATCGATCGCAACAGCCAACGAGCTGCACAACCTGCTCCGAGATTACACCCGATTTTTGCACAAAAGAAAGATGGCCGCCTTAGAAAAACACTTCTGAGGCTGGATATAGTCCTGCCAACCTGCGATTTTGGTTGTGATAATCTTGGGATCTACGCGAGGATGCACGAGGCGCCCGCCGAGCCTCGGTGGCATTACACACGTTGATTTCGCACCGCGAGGACTCGGAGGGGGTGCTGAAGGCTCGAACCTGGAAGGTGACGAAGACGGTATAAGGTTGCGAGGAGACATCACGGCAGCACCATGAACCTCAAGGTCCTCAAATCCCTCCGTCGTCGTATCAGACGTGTCATCGGAGCCAGCTTTCAAGTTGCCATGTCGCAGTCTGACTCTGCTGCTTCTGCTTCTGGCTCTGGCTCTGCGGCTGCGGCTGCGGAGATCCCTGCGACAACCCCCAAGGCCCCCGCTGCCCCGCCGACGGATTCGTTCGACAGCATTCTCTTTGCCTTCCGTCCTTCCGAGGAGTATGGCGGCGGCGTCGTCGCCTACGGCCAACAGCTGTTCAATTATCTCAAGGATCGGGGCAACGGAACACAGGACCTCAGGCTTGTTCCTGTCGAGGAATTGCATCACTACAAGGACACCACCAATGTCGAACATGAATTCTCCATGGTCGGGTTCAAGGTAGTAAGCTCGTCAGACCCGGAGAAGATACACTATGCTCGCATCGATCGCAATATCCGCTTCAATAAGTGGCATGCGCTTGACTGCGAGACGGACAAGCTTCCGATCAAGCTGGACGAGATTCCTCTCTCCGAGGTGACTGAACTCTTCAATGAGGTACGCAATATGGTGAACGCCTCCGACGACACTGGTGTCGACCCCGCTGCTGCTGCAGCCCAGAAAGCTGCCGCTGCACAGCCGAACGCAGCGTCGGGCCACGACGCGACCGGTGCGACCTCCCCATCCACGACCACTCCAACCGCTTCCACGTCAGCCCTGGCAACACCGAGGGTACCGCCGGTGCCTTTGGAGCCCGCGTCGACGTCGATGGCTGTCCCGACGTCCGCGGCCGCCCCGAAACCTGCCGCCGGCCCTTCCACACCGTCCACTCCACCGACACCTCCCTCGACCACATCCTCGCGGTCGTCGAAATCACGCAAGCCTCTCCACGCCATCGCAAAGATGCTCGGGCACGGCCAGTCCACCGACGCTGGGAAGGGCGTGTACATCACCCACCGCGACGACGGGCGAAGCACAAAATCAAGGGGGTCCAGCTCTTCCATGTCGCTCGCGACCACATCCGTCTCCTCACTCCGTTTCAGTCTCAGCAATCTCCCCAACTGGCCCGCCGAGGACCGGATCTTCCCCGTCATGGAGCTGCCGAGCCCAGACGACCCGACTGTCGTCAAGGTCGCCACGGTGAACGTGAAGGGGAAGCTCTCCCTGCTTCACGTGGTGCACTTTGCCACGACGATCCACAAGTTCAGGGCCGTGTACGTGCTGTTCAGGTTCCAGTGCTACTGGTTTGCGGCACTGATGATCGCGATCACGTACGAGTGGATGAAGCTCTTGGGTGCGGTGGATTCGATGGACGCGCCAACCAGGGGTGCTCTGGCGGGGGCCCCTGACACAAAGGAGCCAATCCTTGTGACGTACCCCGGTGTCATGCCCGGGACATTCAAGAATATCCCGATCGAGAAGCTCACCGAGAAGATGGTGGCCAAGGTATTGCTCGCGTCGCAACGGTTGTGGATGCACGAAGTGATCAAGGGGGTACGTGATATCATACGAGTTATCCGAGAGGTTTATTTCTGACGTGCGCGATCTCTCTGTAGCTTGAGGACTCCAAGAAGGTCTCGCAGAAGGTCTTCGACCAGAAGAACCAGGAGCTCCAGGAGAAGGATGCCGCACTGCAGAAGAAGGATACTGCACTGCAGGAGAAGGATGCCACACTGCAGAGGGTGATGCGGGAGAAAGCGGAGGCGGAGAGGAAGGCCATGGAGGCGGAGAGGAAGGCCATGGAGGTGGAGAGGAAGATGCAAGAGATGGAAGAACTCTTGCGATTGGCACAGTTCGCCCCGTCATCGCCACAGTAGCCGCCATTTCCACCTTGCAACCACCGACGCTCCATCATCCCGTTCCTTCGCACAACAGACTCACTCGCAATTCGTCACTCACACTCGTCCGTTTATACTTCCAGTCATACCCTCATGTCGCCGCCATTGGTTTATGCTTTCGCTCACTTTTGCTGTATATTTTTGCTCCTGATGATCGCCGTTTCCGTCTTCGTCGCTTGCTCTTTGTTATTCGGTATGCATATGATTGGAACTACGTGTCATGTTCGCGAGGGTATAGCATGATTCATTACACAGAGACTTGAAGTCCGCAAATAAAGACTATTCTTCAGTAAAGGCCGAAGTGGACTCTGATATATCCTGCGACACATACTCAACCTCTCCAGTAAATTCAAACATATCCGTCATGGCCGGCCGCTGCCCATTCTACTCTCTATCTTCGACATCACATCCCTCACAAAACAACGATTTTCCGTCTCCAGCCACGTCCAAATCCAAGCAGTCGCGTCTGCAGCAACTTCACCACTGTTCGTCTCGAAACGTGTCCCAGCCTCTCGCAGTAAGACCGACGACGGTCAAACTCTCCACACCACGAAGTGAGGAGTATCCAGACGTCGCAATAGAAATACCAGTTGTCCGAGTACTGAGGTTTTTGGAAGGGGTTACTTGCTGATTGTAGGGTCGTGAAGAGGATGAGGGATCCTGTGCCTTGTCAAGCCCATTGCCAGTTCCTGCCGCTATAATGACACGAAATACGCAAGGTTCCGAAGAGAGGGGTGCCTCAGGCTGGTTAGAGGGTAACCCCTTGAGAGGGAAAAAAAGGTGGCGTTCTGGAGTAGACAGTATTTATGGTGGAGACGTTAGGCCGCAGAAGTTTGTAGTACGAGCACCAATGTTCCTGATGTGCGGGTTCAAGTTTCGCTCGAGAACGGCGGCAACTACAAGGCCTCTGTCGTTCGGTTATCCCTATTCGAGTTGAAATCAGCAACGGAGTACAGAGAGAGAGAATTCGAAAAGGAGATGCAGTACTTATTCTAAGTTATTCAACTTATTGGCGAAGCAGGACAAAACATAGAGCACGTGATCGTGACGTCAAAGGTCTCCTCGTCGTCGTCGTCTCGAACGTTCCTCTCAACCACGACCACGACGACCAGCACCATGCTCGGACTCGCCCGCTCCGTCGCCCGCGCCCAACCCCGCCTCGCGTCCACCTTCGCTGTCCAATCCAGCTCCGTGCACACCCTCCCAAAACTCGACTACGCCTATGACGTGCGACTCCCCCCCTTCTCCCTCCTCCTCACACATTCAAACCAACTCACACTCTTTTATCTTAGGCTTTGGAACCCCACATCTCCGGCGAGATCATGAACTTGCACCACACGAAGCATCACCAGACGTACGTGAACGGGTTGAACGCCGCCGAGGAGGCGTACGCGAAGGCGGAGACTCCCAAGGACAGGATCAAGTTGCAGGCTGCTTTGAAGTTCAACGGCGGAGGTTCGTGTTTCCCTCTTACACGGTTTTGCCATCATCACATCATCATATAATCACACCTCGCGCACAGGCCACATCAACCACTCTCTCTTCTGGAAGAACCTCGCTCCTACGAGCCAAGGCGGTGGAAACCTCTCCGACGGACCCCTCAAGGCAGCCATCGAACGCGACTTTGGTTCTTTTGAAAGTACTGTTCCCTCTTCTCTTGCCTTTCCCCCCATATCTCATTATTTCCCCGACAGAGCTCAAGGAGCAAATGAACGCTACCACCGCCGCCATCCAAGGTTCCGGCTGGGGCTGGCTCGGGTTTAACCAAGCCACCAAGAAACTCGAAATCGTGACCACCGCCAACCAGGACCCTCTTCTGTGTATGTCGTTTATTCGGGTTCTTTCAGGAGGTTACCTCAACGCTCACCGCTGTGCTTGCTTGGAACAGCCCACGTCCCTATCATTGGCATTGATATCTGGGAGCACGCTTTCTACCTCCAGTACAAGAACGTTAAGCCCGACGTGAGTGAACACGGCCTTCCGCTGTTGCATAGGGCGCTGGTTTACTCATTGTTTTGTGTTCAATAGTACTTGAAGGCTATCTGGAACGTCGTCAACTTCAAGGAGGCCGAGAAGCGTCTCGTGGAGGCTACCAAGTAGGAGGAATACCAAGAAGTCGAAAAATGCAGATGTGCTGTTGCGTATATCGGACTATTCGTTTCAATGGAATGCTCGCTTTATCTATGACCAGCTATTCGAACGGCATGGAGGCATGTCACCGTGTCATCTAACGTGGAATTCATGGACTGCAAACGGAATTTTATGAACAAGATATCAAGATGAACAACCATAATATACACGGATAATATAACAGCTAGATTCGACTGATGATGAGATATGGTCCATTCATTGCGGTCAGTTACCATTCTTAGAGCGGTTGGACATGCGTCGCTTTTTGGGCTTGAACTCGCTCTGGTTGACGGGCGAATCAGGAAGACAAGTACGACAAAAAGTGGAAGGAGGCGACGTACGGAGTATGTTTTGAAGAAATCCACAGGTTCTTGGCCGCGATGACCGAAGAACACCAGCATGGGCGCGTTGGAGACGTACGCTGTCTTGCCCTCTCGAACGAGGGAGTAGTATTCCAGGAGGTACTCTTTCTCCGCTAGATCGTCGATAACGTGAGAAGGGGTACACAGGACTGCCCAAGAAACACATACCGTCATCGACGTCCTCACCCTGCTCCGACGACAGGATCTTCTTCGCCTCCTCCTCCGAAATACTATCAAACTCCATCTTCGTCCCAAGAGCCTGAGACGCAGCCTCCGCAAGTTCCGGTCCAGCGACGAGTTGCGGCCCCGTCACGATGAACACCTCACCCCTAACATCGTCCGCCAACCCATGCGGACCCACGCTCGTCAAAGCATGCGCGCACACCTGGACGACGTCCCCAAGCGCAACCGGCGCGAACTTATGATGCGGGTCGATGGGGATAGGAAGCCTCCCCTCTCCCTGAGCCTGTTTAGTGTACAACAGCAGGTTCTCGGCGTAGAACCCCGCGCGAACGACGCACGTCGAGTGTCCTGTGTCGCCGGTGGAGGAGTCTTGTTTGGGTTGCATGGCGAGCGCCTCGAGGTCGATGAATTCGCGGAGGCGCGGTTGGGTGTCGCGTTCGGCGTAGTCGGCGCCGGCGGAGGAGAGGAAGACGGTGTTGGTGACCGTGGTGGCTGTTTTGGCGGCGGTGAGGAGGGTTTTGGTGATTTTGGCTTTGTCCTGGGGGGATGGGGAGTGACTAGTGAGTGATCTTGAACTTTGGAAGGAGAACGGGCAAAGGTACCTTTCTGGCGGGAGGGATCAGCATGCAGGTGTCGACGGCTTCCATGCCCTGGACGAGTGCGTCCTCGTCGTCGGGGTCGTACACGAGAACCTTCAAACCTTGGTCGGTGAACTCGTCCAAGGAGGACTTTGCATCCTCGGAGAAGACGAGGGCCGTGAGAGAGGCGAACTTCTTAGAGTAGGTGTCGTCTGTGAGAAGGAGCTCGACGAGGAGACGGCCAGTCTGGCCCTCTGCGGCTGTGACGAGGATGTTGCGCTTTGAGGGAGGAGACTTGGAGTCCTTTGCCTGCGGTGCCATGGTCGGTGTGGGGGAGTGGTTATGTTGTGGGACCCATTATATACAGGCAGCCTGAGAGTGGGGCTAGAGCTGTCGTCAGCCATCGCGTCATCGCCACAACCCAACAGCTCCTACCACTGGCACCTTCCCTTTTCCGTCCAGCACTTTCCTTCTCGGGTGGTTGGTAGCAGCGTCATCTTCTGACCCTAACCCCGCTTCACTCCCCGGCATTCTCCGCTCCCATGTCATTCCTGCCGACGACCTCGACGACGACCACGAGCACGACCCCGACGAGGGCGGCCCCACCCGCACCATGTACGCCGACACTCCAGACAGCCCGCCCCGCCGCGACAAGGGCAAAGCACCCGCCCTCCCGACTCTCCCGACAGAGCACACGCCCCTCCTTTCCGACTCTGTCACTTCCTCCCGCACTCGCTCCATCGCAGACAACGACGAGGAACGTCTGATCGCTCCCACTCGCCAGTCCTCTTTTCGCTCCATATTGCTTTCTGTCTTCTGCGTCTCTCTTTCCCTCTGCGTCCTCCTCTTTGTCCTGCTCGCTCTCCTCGCTTACTCCTACGGCTCCGGCGCATCCAGGGAAGCTCCGGACACCCTCATACGACGTTCCCTCGTCCTACGAGGGCCAGACAGGGTCGACGTCCTCAATATCTCCTACACAGACGGTATATGGCTGCGTGTGGAGGGAAGGGTAGGCGTGGATGCTGGTGCCGCCCTTGGAGTCAATCCTTCCCTAGACGATGGTGTCTTCAAGGACATCTGGAAGTCTGTCGGGCGGTGGGGCGTCGAACGTGTGGAGAACATCACCGTGAATCTCTCTACAGTCTCTATCCACTCCGAACACGGTCATCTCGCCGACATCTCCTTTCCACCATCCACCCTTCCACTAACAGTAAATCCGCCGCAAGACTTTTCTTGGCTCACTCCCATGTCTGTTCCTGTTCTCTTTAAACCGACGAACGACTCCAAGTTACTCGCCCGTTTTATACGGGATACCTGGAGGGACGGTGTTGTGAACGTTCGTGCCGTCGTTGACGAAGCGGTGGTCAGTGTCCTGCATGGCCGGTTCCATCTCACGCGCGAGGATGTCTCCAGCACCGTTCGCATTGCTCGTGAGTGCACACACATTTCACATGTTCCGTATGCTAACAGTGCATACAGTACCTCCATTGCCTCCACTAGATCAAGTTCCCGTTACGTTACTCTCCTTCCTAATTCAATCTACTCCAACCAACCTCATTCTCTCCGGGAACGCAACCATAGAAAACCCCGTCCCACCACACCTGAACGTTCGCGCGACTCTACCAACGCTCCCTTTCCTTGTTTCCCTACCTGCAAACGACTCGTCGGTCCCCGTCGCCAACGTCACAACCGCCCCAATGACTCTCAGCTATCCCAATATCACGATGTCGATATCAGGGACCGTTCTGCCCATCCGGTCGACTGGTCAAGCAGCCCTCTCGCGTTTTCTCTCAGTTTACCTTCAGGCAGAACCGAACCCCATTCTCATTTCGTCGCCTTTCTTGCCCGACTTGCAGTTCCCTGCTCTCTTCCCGGCCCCCATACCCAAACCTCAAGTGCTTAGGAACGTCACTATACGCAACATGTTTCTGAAATACCACCCGGATGGGAATACGATGCTGGCGAGTGGGACTGTGTACGGGAGAGCGGTGTTACCGAAGGGGATCCAGGTAGGCTTGGACGTCAAGAGACTGTTTCCCGACGTGCTAGTCTTTGATGGAGAAGTGCCCAGTGAAGAGGAGGAGGAAGAAGAGGAAGAAGAAGAGGATAGCGGCGAACAGGGAATTCCACACTTGCCACATGTACCACATCCGCGTCTTCCTCACATATCCGACCTTCCAAGAATTCCAATACCATCTCTGCCATTGCCAACAGTTATTCCTTCTCTCCCTTCTATCCTCCCGAAACCACACGTACCGCTCCCCGTCTTCCCCATTGGCCGAAAGCATCGCCCATCCCGCGCACACTCGCCGCCGCCGAAGCCATCATTGCCGGACCCGCTACCGCCACGAGCTTTCGCTCACATCCGGCCGGAAGACTGGTTGCCCACCATCTGTACTCCGGTGGCGGGCGACGGAAAGGAAGGAACGACGGTCGAGGTCGAGGCGAAGATCGTAGATGTGCCGTTGGAGGTGCTTCCGGGGCGAGACAAAGAATTCAGGAGTTTTGTGGGCAAGGTCCGTGCGCAGTTTCTTTTGTGTTGCGATCGAGGTTCTGAGAAGCGTTTCTTTTTATGTGCAGGTGATCTTCAGCAACAAAGGCGCACTGGCTGGTGTCCAAGGTACGGCTGCCGTCGGGGTTCACATTCTTGGGCTGCCGGTCGGCGAGGGCGAAGGAAGTGGCGAGATGGAGTTGGTCGGGTTACCGTTTGCGGGAAGAGTGATGGTTGGGAAGGGTTCTGCGTTTTGAACGATTTATATAACGAGGACATTTTTCAAGTGTACAGTGCCCATCTTGTATTTTATTGCAACGATATGTGTATTTTATTTGTGGACGATCACAAGGAAGAAGTCTGAACCCCGTTCCTTGCGCGGCAGAACGCGTATCACGGGCCTGCTCGGAACACAACCACCACCACTGTCGGCCTCGACGACCACCCCACCGACCACAACGTCCGCGACATCCTCACCGCCAGGATACCCATAGTCGCCGCCACCGCCATGGACGCCGACGCCTCTCTGCGCACCCGGGTCCGTCGCTTCCTCCATGCCGTAGCGCCCTTCCCTTCACACACCCGGTGAGTCCCTCCCAGTCCGCATCCCTGCCGTTCCCAGCATGCTCACCACTTTCTCGCCCATCCAGCCCCGACAAGCCCAAACCACACTCGTTTTCGCTGGACATACCTCCAGAAGTATGGGGCCTCATCATCCACCAAGCCTCCCTCCTTTACCACGACCCGCTCGACACCTCCAACGCACTCTCCTTTGTTGATCACCACTGCTCCGAGCTGCATCTGGCGACGTACCGGAAGGCGATGAAGCTGAAGACGACCATCGCGCTCGTGAACAAGCAGTGGAACGTCTTTGGGCGGACGGGGTTGTATGAGTTTGTGTGGATCAGCAGGGCGTCGCAGGCGAAGGCGTTGGCGAGGACCTTGCTGATGGAGTACATCGAGCGAAAGAGGGCAGCGCAATCCGGCAAGACTGCAAAGTCGTCGTCTAGTGGAAACTACATTCGCAGACTGCATATCCTCACGCCCATCCTCGAGCGGTGCCTTCCCGCCGACATCAGGACGATCCTTGAGTTCACGCCCTCGCTCCACATCTATTCGGACCACCATTCCCTCCAGCGATCCATGTTCAACGACTGTCCCGACCCCCGCTCGACCCCCGAAGAGCTCCTGAGACTCGTCGCCCACCCGTCTTTACGCCGACTCAGCTGGACCACGTACGGCAGCGTGCCGTTCAGCCAACGGATATCCCCACTCATCAACTCCCACAGCGGAGCCCTCAACCTCGAGTACCTCGAGCTCAGCTGCTGGTCTCCTACCCCGCACACGCCCGACTCGCTCGGCAACGCGACCGCTCGCCCCAGCGATCTCTCGCACCGGCATCCGATGTTTGTCCGCCTGCCCGCGCTCAAAGCGCTGAAACTCTCCCTGGACAACAACACGTTCGCGACCCTGGCGAGCTGGGACATGCCCGCCCTGCGACACCTCTCCGTCCTCTCCGCCGACTTCAGCTACACCGGACCAGGGTTCCACGCCTTCTTCTCCGCGCACGGCGACAAACTCGTACAGCTCGAGCTCGGACACTCGTCCTCGTCCATCGAGGAATACTACCTCACCACACCGCCTCACCACCTCCCGCCGCACGCCGCACCGACGACGACGACCACCACGCCGATCTCGCTCGCCACCTTCTGTCCTAACCTCCGCGAACTCATCTGTTCCGCAGACGCAGAATGGCACTGGCAAAGTCCCGACTGGATCACGCCGCACATCCTGCTGCCCGCGCACCCGAACGTGGAGTTGATCGGGATCAGGGACATCGACAAGCGACTGCGGGAGGACCCGGATTTTGAGCACGCGGGCGCGGGCGTGACGCCGTATTTCCCGTTGTACGAGCAGCTGGTGAGTTTGCTCAGGAGGGACGCGTTCCCGCAGTTGCGGTTCGTGCGTGATTTGAGCGTGGAGAGCGCCGGGTTGCGCGGGGCGGCGGCGAAAGCGGTTGCGGTTGCGCGTCACGAGCCGTCTTTGAACCATATCAAAGGGTCGTCGGCGGGATCTCTCCCTGGAGCGGCTGCTGCTTCGAGTCCGGCATCAGGAGGAGGGTCAGGACCGAACTCTGAGAGGGTGTTGCAGTTCTGGATGAGGGTGGTGGAGAAGTGTCGGGAGAGGGGCGTGTGGTGTGAGGATTACACCGGGGTGAATTTGACGGCGAGGAGTTTGATGAGGGCGGGGTTGGTGGAGGAGGAGGTTGAGACGGAAGGGGAGCAGGAAGTGAAGCAGGAGAAGAGCAAGAAGAAGAGTAGGAGGAGGAGGCCGTTTAGATTGCCTGCTAGATTCCGTTAAGGTGCGTCTCGCGGTTGTTGGGTTGACACACAACTGACCTGTGAAGTTCGCAGACTTTGACCTGATATCCTGCCCATTCTTGTACATGTCCGTTGGGGCCCTTTGTCGATTCCCTCGCTATCTCAATTTCAAACTTCAACTCCAACGTCTTCGTCTTCCCCCCCAGGATACCCAGCAACCACCACCACCCCCGCATATACAAGCGCAAAGCACATACATATGTATAACCAAGTTCTCCCCACTCCCCTCTTCCCGTTCGCACTGTACCTTGTTATTCTCCCGGACAATTTTATCCCCGCGCCGTGCCCCCCTCGCGATTTCAGGGAACTGCATCACACACCCACACACCCATACACCCATCTCGTGCTCTCCGTCCCCCACGATCTAACCCCTTACCCACCTTCATGCGTCCTTTTCTCTCTCTCTCTTTCAGCTCAACTTAGATCGATGTACATGCGCGCCGACCGTTACCCATTTCCATGTATTTTACCTCCCCATGCCCCACTCTTCTGACCCCCCCCCCCCCCCCATTGTCGTCGTCATCGTCATCTCTCTCTTTTTTTTTTTCGTAAAATGCAAAAGTCAACGATGGAAGGTTTTTGTTTCGTCGCTCGTTTTTGTGTCTGTGTGTGTTTTTCTTGTGTGCAACGAGTAACGAAGACCGAAGACGGGGGGGACGCAAAACGAATGGCCCCAGTCAGACAGCGTCCGATTTTTCTGATGAGTTCTTCTCTGAGGAGGATGAGGAGGGTGGTGGTTCTGAAGTCAGCAGGGTTGGTATCGGTATTCAAGCTCTCAACCCTCGGAACACACGACTACGGTCCGACTCCCCATCTCAAATGCGTGTGGAGGATAGAGGGGCATCTATCTTGCATGCGAATAATGTTAGAAGAGGAAGGCTTTGAGGCGTGTTCATTGTACGAGCCTGTCTTGATTAATCGATTTAATGTTGTGATCATGTGAGATTCACGTGATCGTGTTGCGAGGCAACAGTTGCAAAATGATGGATCCCGACTGCTTACTGCTGCCAGTTCTGCATCCATGATGCATGATGGTCGACGACTCGCAATCATGGATCCATTGGCACTTCCTACGGAACTCAAGTTGCTCATTGCTCGCGTTCTGTGGAATTTGGACAA
This sequence comes from Cristinia sonorae, assembly GCA_021029105.1. NCBI lineage: Eukaryota > Fungi > Basidiomycota > Agaricomycetes > Agaricales > Stephanosporaceae > Cristinia > Cristinia sonorae. The sequence goes on along the minus strand of JAEVFJ010000063.1, from coordinate 8,613 downwards.
GAGGTCTCTTGTGGCACTCTCCCTCGTCTCTCGCGACTGGCGTGCCCCCGCACAGACGTTCATCTTCCAAACATACAACCTACGCATCACTGGCGACAGAATCATTCAAGACTTTCTTCACTTCCTTCAGTCTTCACCTCATATTCTCTCCTATATCAGAAGCCTCCGATGCGGCGAACCGAAAAGACCATTTGAGAGGCTATCTTTCGACCATCCCGTCTCGGTTGCAGACATCTGCGCCCTGACATCCACCATCCCGTCCCTCCGTACCCTCACAATCTTCAACTGCCTCGTTTCCGCAGACTGCTGCTGCGGCCGTCCAGTAGAATGGACGATTTCCGTTCCGACGCTTGTGCTGTCGGAGGTCGTTCTCCAGGAGTGTACCCTCAAGGTGTTCCTGTCTGGATTCAAAGGCTCCGCGTTTTCGTTCGCCGAAATCAGTTTCACTCCCGCGGATCGTTGTGGCAGTCAAGCTCTAGCCGGTACACTGGATTTCGAACCGCTCGTGGGCTGCAAGAGCATATACACTGGCGGGATCATCTCCCATGAGAACTATCCCCGCATATTGTCTGAAATTCGGTACAACATCCTCGCTCGTTGCCCACCGGTGTTGAACAAATTCGGTACGGTGTGCGATCTATTTGATCCTCGGGACTTCACCGCTATAAACGAGTTGCTGCACACGAAAGGCCGTCACATTGAAGACCTTCAGCTCGCGTTTTCAACTCTGACAATGGCGGATGAGAAATTTGCGGCCCTTTACGGTACGTCTTGACCCTCCTTGATGCACTTTCGACAGACCAACAAATAAGTCTTTTCATCCTATAGATGGACTCGTCAACGCACGAGACACTGACGGCCTCGGCGTACTGCCCAAGTTCTGGCGCACCCTGTCTCTCTCGGAATGCCGTTCCCTTCGCAGCATCACATTCTCGCTCGCCGTGAACGGAGAACCCAACGTCGAATCGACCGCCATCCTTCAGTGGCGATACGCGCTCCGTCTGCTCGCCGCTGCACCGCGCACCCTCACTCTCATCCGGCTCGGGATGGACTTTGAGCTGTACGTGATCGACGCGAGCATAAAGAGGTGCACGTTGACCATGGTGGACTGGAAGAAGTGGGACGAAGTGCTGAAGGGTTTTGGAGCGCTCCAGCGAGTGGAATGGTTTCGCTTGGACATGATGGGCGATGATCTCAGCTATTATGAACCGCTTCAGCCTCGCGGTTCACTTCCGCAGCGTTTCACTCAGGCCCTGACAACCCACCTTGGGGAGCGGATGTCAGATGCGACTTGCAAGCTATTCCGCTACATTTAGTACTGGCCTAGTGCGCACTTGTCTCAAATTATACAAGGGGCTCACCTACGATATGCCACTCAGAAACATGATACCCTCATCACTCGAGTCGCGCCACAGCTCAAGTTGCTCTCTCCCGCGGACACTACGTCACTGGAAAGCTAATCGGAGAAGTCGACCGAAAGGAGACCTACGCACCGTTGGGATCTATCCTGAAAACTTGGACATCGTCGGCCTTCCTACCGTCAGAGATATGTTATCGGGTCGACGACTTTTTGTGCCCGACTTCATTGGGCTTGTCCATCCCGCAGTGGCCGCTACCCCGAGTTGCCGGTCACTCACACTCAAAGAATTGGGCGATCCAAAATCGCGAGGAGCTCGGACGTGCAGACATTTGGATCGAGTCGGGAAACGCCGCTTCGGGCTGTTCGAGGATCAGAGCCAAGATCACCAGGATCTCCTGGAGGCTGAGGTGGATGAAAAGGGAGTATGTACAGCGGTGGAATGCGGGTATGCGCTGAGCGAGGTTGTGCAGGGATGCTTGAAGCTGAACCTGGTTTCTAGAGAGTGCGTGGGTTTTGAGGGGTGCCAAGGGACTGAGGAGTGCATCCTGGAATGACTCGTTGAGACTCGGACCGAATGTAGTCGTTATTCAGCCTACAGTTTGTAATATTGCTCGAAGGTGTATTACGGAAGTGAAGTTCGCAGTGTGAGCTGCAATGCAGACGTCAGTGCGAAGCTCGGATGGGTAGATCAGATATCATAGCTCGGCATGTCCATCCTTACATCGCTATCCAGTATACTCACGTCCTTCCTAATTGTCAGTGACACTTTTGCGGACACAACCCACACATTCAAGTAAGTGTCTACCGGACTTCAACCCTTCACGTTCATTCTCATCCAGACAACACCAAAAGTAAAGTAGTCGGTAGAGGAAGGGCTAGGAGCGCTACCTGAACGCAGCTCTAAGATCAGGCTACAGAAAGCAAGCGGAATTGAGATAACTTACTTCAAAGAGGAGGACAGTCCTGGTTGAAGACTGTCATGGGGATCATCTCCCTCTAGTATTCGTCATCACTATTGCCAAACACGAGCTCTCCATCATCGAACTCCTCGTCCAGATCGTCATTAAGGTCTCTTCTGGCCGTTGATCCTGTCGAAGAGACGATATGATTCCTTGGGAGAGGTTAGGAGAATCGTAGACAGTCGGGTCCGTGAAAACATACCGCTTGAGAAGGTCTTCCACGCCGGTCTTTGCTTCCCAGTCTACCCGGACCCAACTATGCACCAGCTCGCCACCGCGATACACGAGCATCGTGGGTAGGACATCCGTGTCCACTTTATCATCATCCCACCCTTCGTCTTCTCCGCTGCTTCCGTATCCATCGTCGTCTTCATCATCTTCATCGTCCGAGCCAGGGTATCTTCCGGGAACGAGGATCTTTCGCGATGGTGTTCGGGTTAGTCTGAATGGCTGTTTAGGCACGCTGAGATTCGACAGTGAAGACTGCGAAGGGCCGGGTCTTTGCGCAGAGGCAAATCCGATGGCTCCAGCACGCACGTGCAAGAACTTTGTGGAAGGATAGTTGCGAGCAAGGAGAGCCAGCGTATCGTCCAGTTTGGCACACCGATCTAGTGACTGGGTGCGACTTCAGCGACATATAGAACGAGGAGATGGTGTGGATCCTCACTGGATCGTATATGTGCATGACAACCCAAACGTCCTTCTCCTCTCCCTCAATCGCCTGCAAATACCCCTGCAACCCGACCTCTCTCAAATGACCAAACCTCCCCCTACGATCGTGACTGGACGTCGCCTCCCCTCTACTCACAAACTCCTCAAACGTCTTCCCTTCCTCCCTCGCCTTCTCCTCTAACCTCTCCTTCTCCTCCTCCGCCCAAGTCTTCCCACCCAAACTCGCCTTCTCCATCCTCTTATTCAACTCGTTCACTCCCTCCGCCCGCTTTGATCTCTGGTTCGCCTCTGCTTCCTTCCTGTCCCTGATGACACCTTTCACACCTGTCCTTCCAGGACCCATTCCGATTGATTCTTCGTTCTGAGACTGGAGTTTGTCCTCAATCGCTCGGCGGCGTGCTTCGTCTGAGTCGTAGTCGAATTCTTCGTCGGAATCGTGCGGTGGCCATTGGGCGATGCGTGCTGGGGAACTTGGAGAGGGAGTGCGGACGGGCGAGGAGGAGCGAGAGGGAGGGTTGAAGAGTTTGCCTGAGAGCACGAGGTCCTCGATGTTGCCGTCCTGCGTGGATCTTCAGATCACTGAGTGTGCTGTGCAAGGATACAGAACGTACCATTTCCGAAATGTTCCCACTTTCTGGTAGTATGTGATGGTGCAATGCAAGTATAGTACTGCCAAGCAAAACCACTGGACGAGCGACTGCAAGTAAGCCATCACGTAATGCAAATGCGTCAAAGCTTCGCTTTGTTTTTAACCACCACCACGACCTCTGTCAATACTTCAGTGTCGCATTCACATTGGGAAATGCTTTCGGTAACATCCCTCGGAAGAATAGCAAGATTTCTACCCGAGGCCCGTCTTAACGCGATGTGGAACACCCAGTACATACTGATTCTGCTCTTGGGCTGGACGGCGTGACGAGGAACATGGGTTATTGCACAGGACGTACTTATGTGAGTATCCTCCCCGCTACCTTGGGGTTCAACTTCTTACCTGCTACCAGGAACTGTCCAGGCCCCTCAATGGCAACGATGTTATCATCCTTCTCCAGCACTCGTCAAGAATCGCCATGTTATTGTCGTACGAATGCTACGCTGGAACCAATCTCGCAGCTCCTTGGTGGATTTCCTTGGATCGTTCGCTTTACTCTGTAACTCACTTCCCCAAGGCTCCAAAACCTATCGATGCATATTGAACTCAACGGCTTCCTCTCGAAGTGCACCTTCGTTCGTCTTGTCAAGTTCACCGTCATGGATACGCCGTTTGTCCCACCATCGGACGAAGAAGCGTCCGCTCTTTTCTCCGCTCCCATTCGTTCTTTGTGGTCTCCTACGTTGAAGACTCTCCACCACAAGGCTACGTTTAACGATAATATCACTTCATTGGCCCTCTGACATCTCATTGTCCTTCCGCTGCTGCACCTGCGTCTCAATCCTCAATCGATCTGGGATCTGGATGATGGTCTTATTTGTGATATGGCGGCTTTTTGGCCGGACCTTGTAGGCATGAAGCTGGACGCTGTGGGTCGATGGCCGACGCTAAGCATGGTCGCCGCTCGAGATTGTTGAGAGAATTGGTTGAAAGTTCGGAGCCTCTTGAGTAAGTCAGCAAATTTGTGCCACCTTCGCGATCGACACCCTCAAACTCTGATATTTGCCGTTCGTTACCTCTCTTAACATAATGAAAACTGGCTAGCTTGTTCCTTCATGAATCAATGCTAACTTCTCTTGATAAAGGACGGTGATGTCTTTGTGCTTTTATCTCACTTAAAGCTGCTGTTATTTTTTTTATGATACATATGGCCATGGCCATTGTGATATGAACCAGAACACTCCGTCCACTGCCATGTCCGAACCACGCCCATTAATATTGTCTCTCGTGTTGGCATGTTCAGTTCAGACGCCAAGACCTGGGAGGATTGGCGCTTGCACGAGTCGCTGCAACTGTACTCGCCAAGTCGACATGCGACCATGCCTTACAATTCAAACACTTATTTTATTTAACACAGTCTTTGGTCTGTGCAACCACTTCGCACCAAGACATATTGGCGACTAGTCAGGGGTCAGGATTCAGAAGGGGTTGGAGGCCAGCGACTTTCGTGTATGACCGTGACGATGGTGAGCACGATCATTCATGTTTTACGAGACATCTACACGAACGTTTTCCTCGTGTTTTACCAGTCGCTTGTTGAGGACACCATGTGTTATCTACAGCATTCCAGCGTTCTGGAAGACTCCCAATGAACTAGTACAGCATCGTCAATGCAGATGGCTTTGATGCAGTGCATATGTGATTACTGAGGGTGTAAACATTCCTACTGTTCGTACAGCTCACGCCTCGCAGATACCTGCCGAATGGCTCGTGTCGAGCTCCTGCTTCTCTTGGGGTTTTTATGGTTGAAGCCAATTGCTGCCTATCTCCCGTATCATTCACCATCCCTCGCCGACATAACATCCGTAGGCTCCTCCAATATGGACGTCGTTGAGGCCATTCGACAGGATTTAGGATTCATCGAAGTCCATGGGCAGCCCGCTGTTGAGTCTGCTATCAAGGAGTTACGGGGGAAACTGGGTCGCGCCTTGAAACGGTACGTTGATCTCCTTTCGAATTTTGGTCGGCTTCAAACGCACATGTCTCCTCCTGCACAGACTTAGCGACGAGCTTTACTCGAAGGCCACGCATTTCCTGTTAGAGTTCATCCAGAACGCCGATGACAACAAGTATCCACCAGACAGAGTGCCGACGCTCAGAATCACGCTTGAGCCGGAGTGGCTGGTGATAGAATGTAATGAGGAGGGTTTCGAGGCGTCCAACGTGAAAGCGCTCTGCAACATCGGCGCAAGTACCAAGGAGAACAAAGAAGGGTATATCGGTGAGCAACCAACTCAAGTACTCAACATCCAGTTATCCCACTCACGCACAGCACACAGGAGAGAAAGGAATAGGTATGCCCCAAGCCCCCAGACCTTGACCAATAACCAATCAAGTTTCAGGCTTCAAGGCAGTCTTCAAGGTCGCCGATGTGGTATATGTTCTGTCGCGAGACTATTCCTTCTTTTTCGACAAGAGTAGGGAGCTTGGTATGATTGCGCCAACATGGTCGAACACGTACCCGGTTCGTCCTGGTTGGACCACCTTTCGATTGAAACTCTCCTCGGCGGATACGGTTCGGCAAATGTCGACCCATCTCTTGCAGATTAGGCCCGCCCTTCTCCTTTTCCTCCGCAGACTTCGTCAAATTGAAGTGAACACCGGCGCGTTGACAGGCCCGGTCAGCTTCTGTCGGACGCAGAATGACAAAGACATCATTTTGGAACGTGTCTCCCAGGGGACCAGCAAGGCGCAGAAGTATCTGGTCGTTGAGCACAAGCTTCCGATTAACACTTATGAGCCGAAGCGCTCTGGTATTGAGCAGAGTCAGATAACACTAGCCTTCCCTTTGACCATGCAGGACGAGCCTGTGATTGAGGATCAATCTGTCTATGCCTTCCTGCCGCTACGTGACTACGGCTTTAAGGTACGTATCTTGACTCTCCTCTGTAATATTCCAACCTTCTCAAATGCAATGCATAGTTCATCATCCATGGAGACTTCCTCACACCTTCAAGTCGTGAAGATATTCTCAATGATCTCCCGTGGAATATTTGTCTGCGCGATGGCATTCCCAAAGCTTTCGTGCAAGCCATAGGAGAGTTCCACCAACGACCGAATCTTCGGTTCCGGTGGTTCCGCTTCATTCCGAAAGGCGTTAGCGACAGCTTCATGTGGCCCGTACAGTATTCCCTCATGGGTGTCTTGGAGCAAGAACCAATCATTCTTTGCAGTGACGATGTCTACCGCCCTCCCTGCCAGGTCCTATTGGAACCCTTCGCCGACGCTGACGCACAACCACTCATCCCACCCCTTGCGCTTCCGGATCACTGCTCTTACATCTCGTCTGGATACGACGTTTCCGTTGACATATCTATTCTTCTTGAGCTCGGGGTTCGCCGAATGTCATGGGAACACTTCTTGTCATCCTTGAGCACGATGCAGAGCTTGGGCATCCTTGGAGAACAGACAGACGAGTGGCACGAAAGCGTATGCGACTACCTTCTGGACATCAGTGGGTCCGGACTTGAGCAACTCAGGAGCCTCCCCATCATCCCACTCGCAGATGGTTCATGGAAGAGCTCCCGTTTTTTCCCGGTGTACTTCAGTCCCTCATCCCTCGCCGTTCCCCTCGACCTTGGTGTCTACTTTGTACAACCTCTTGAGCGTCAGTCAGCTCGCTATCGCTTGTTCCAGAGACTTGGAATCTCAGAAGCCGACCCTCAGAGCATTGCACGGCGCATCGTGCAGATCCATTCCAGTGCGACCGTTCCGGCTCAGCGCGCCTCTCTCGTCGCCCATGTCAAGTTCCTCTTCGACCATCGCCAGCAACTCGAACCCCTCCTGTCTTCTGGCATTAGCCTCTGGGTACACAGCAATAGCAACACTGTTGCCCGAGCTACCGACCTATATATGGATAGCCCTCGGTATTCCGAAGATCTCTCTCTTTCGCAATTCCTTGACGCGCCCTTCATCGCCGAGGAGTATATGGCGATGTACCCTGCCGGCAGCGGTGACTTCAAACCTTGGTGCAACTGGTTGCAAAGTATGCTAGGCATCCGCACAACACCAGTTGACGCAAGCGGATCCCTGGCGTTCTCCATTCTCCAGTCGGTACAAGACACAAAACTCCTCCGCATCCTGAAAGAGTACTGGCCAGAGATGAAGAAGACTATCCTTAGCTCGCCTGTGGCGCTGGCTGAGCTTCGCTCAAGGGAGGTCACTTGCATGGACGGATCGCGAGAACGACTGGACGCCACGTTCCTAAAGACGAAGGAGCTCTCCAAGTACGGGTACCTAGCCTTTCTACCTGTGGAGAATCCTGACAGCCCGGACTGGGAGTTTTTGGAACATCTTGGTGTATCGTTGAAATACGGCGGCGCATCCACCCTGAAACGCCTAATTCGACTTAGTCGTGTTCCTATGGCTAGCAGGACAGAGGTAGTAGCGATTTATAAGGAGTTAGAAGCCCGTTTGAGCGATGATTTAGATCCAAAGACGATTCGGTATGTCAGCCTTTCGATTGTGTCCGTCACAAGTCCGTCATCATACTTATAACTCATAACGTTTGTCCAGCGACGCGTTCAAATATCAGAAGCTCATTTACGCCACGTGGGATGCACATCAAATCTGGGCCAACTGGTTGAGTCTCTCCGACGTCGTGTGGATGGCACCTTTGTCTGTGCAGACCAAATGCCGATTGTATTGGCAGTATCCCGACCTCCAGAGCTTCTTTTTTTCGATAGGCGTTCCCTCCGAATGTCCTCCCAGCGTTCTTCTCGACGAAGTCAAGCCCATCTCGGCGGAGTGGAGGGGAAAGACCATCCCGGAGCACGTTTACAAGCGGGTATCGAGCATCCTGATTGACATCAACCGAGTGGTTTCGCTGGCCAGTCAGCAATCCAGTTCCGTGAGCATGTCGTGGCTACGAGACCTGCGGGACCAGGCTATCTTTCCTGTAAAGTCGCCGTCACTTGGCCTCACCCTGCTCTCTGCCCGAGACACATTCTACATTCCCGACCAGTCAGGAAACT